>OY757027.1:24111897-24678712 GCA_963580285.1 Lucinisca nassula | reverse complement strand
CCACCCCTCACACCCATATAAGATTCTTATAATATTGCCTTGTGAATTTGTACCCACGTCTCTATGTTCTCTTTTTCAGGAGAAATAATCAAGAATGGTGATATAAAATGTATCATGGGAGAGGGAATGCCTATTTATAGAGATCCGTTTACAAAAGGACGAATGATTATAAAATTTAGTGTTAAATTCCCAGACAACGGGTTTATATCCCCGCAGAAAGTTCCGGAACTCGAGAAACTTTTGCCACCACGTGAAGAGATAATCATTCCTGACACAGCCGAAGAACATGTTTTAGAAGACTATGACCCAAGTGAACAGAGATACCGAAGGAGAGGAGAAGCGTATGATTCAGACGACGAGGGAGGAATGGGAGGTCAACGGGTACAGTGTGCATCTCATTAATGACCGAAGAAATTCTAGTTTTATTGTGGATATTTTAATAATACATAGGTCCAGATTGGTTGGAGTAATGAGGATCGTTTTGGGCGTTTTTTTATTATTTGTCCGTAAAAATGTTGTGGGTACTTGATTGAATCAGTATTTCTTCTTATTTCTTGCTAGGAACATATTGTGGGTTCTTGTTAGAATCTTGTTAGAATCGTGGTATTGCCTTTTTGAGGCAATTCGGACAATTCCCACAACATACGTTCCTGGTTAGAAATAAGGAAATTATCCCTAAACTCATTTTATATGAGAACCTCAAAACCTTGACAGTCGCTGGCAGTGACGGTTTCAGTTCAGAAGATACTGTATGCGGTGTATGCTCAGGATCCCCACTGTTTGCAAAAATGTTTGGCCATTTTCTAAATTCCTAAGAAAAACTCAGCAGCCTGACACCCCTGCATTTTGAAACGGACTCTGCTGTAGATAAGTCGGAAGATTCCATTCCGTATGAAATGGGTTATCTTCATTCCTTCGCCTTCTCTGGAGCTATGCTAAATGGGTTATTTTCATTTCTTCGCCATCTCTGGAGCTTTGCTTTAGGGAGAAATTTGTGTTTTTTGTTTTCAATTATAGCTCAATTGAGTATACAAATATTGTAAATTATTACCAGTATTGCATTATAAATAAACGTCAAATGATTCTGTGTCAGAAAAATAAAGTTCTTTGACTGTCATAGGACTAAGAGCCACATCACGAGAAAACTTGTTTTTAGCTCACCTGGAGCTAGCTCCAGGTGCGTTTATGTTGTGGCCCGTTGTCTGTCGTCCATCTTTCTGTCTGTCCATCGTTAACTTTTCACACTTTGGCACTCCCGAACCGAAAGTCAGATTAAGCTGATACCTGGTGGGAGGCATCCTGGTAACAGGAGATTCTGTTTTACTAAAATCTTTCCCTTGCAATATCCAAGATGGCCACAATAGTGGCCATCTTGAAATTCTTGAAACAACATCTCCTCCCGACAAAAAGGTCAAATTGAGCTGAAACTTGGTGGGAGGCATTCAGATTTGCTATGATGCTTCTGTTTTGATATCCAAGATATGGCGGCCATCATGAAATTCATCTTATCATATGACGTCGCGTCTGAGAGTGTAATAACGCCATGTATTATTTTCGATAATCCACTAGTGGATTAAATATGCAAATTAGCTAGATACGTCCCGTAACTTTACATGTACGACATCCTTAACGACGTCACGTTTACTAATGGCGGAAAATTGACATTTTTGTAAACAGTCGTGAATAAAATGCGTTTTAAATGTCATATGATGAATAGAATCTTGCATTTGTGCCCATGTACCGTATTCAGGCGTGTATTACCCGCAGTTTTTTTCCCTCAAATTACAGGCCCAAGTTCAGGGTGCGGGTAATCCACCCGAATTATTTTTGGACCATTTTATTTTTACTTTTGTCAGCTGAAAATACGATGCATCTCGTGTTATGCTCTATCCTTTTACGATTCCCGACATAAAAAACGTTTTATTGTCCACTCAATTTTTACTTACACATGAGTAATATAACAATCTCCATTACTAGCAAGCCCGATTTTGTGAGTATTATTCCTAAAACTTTGATTTTAAACGAAATAAACAAGCAAGTCCAATCGAGAGTTCAATGCGAACATCAAAGTTTTCCGGCATCAAAACCGCCGCCCACAAACCACCGCTAGTTTTTTTTTTCTGCATGCGATCGGTCAATGACGTCATCGGACCCCGGCAACCCCATACGTGTCTATTGTTTTATCTTAATGGGGCGTATCTCTCTCATAAAAAAAATTGTTTGGAAACGGTAAAAAAATTCTCGATAGCAAAACGGTTGTGGAAAACAGCGTTTTCGGTAAGATCCGTGTCAATACCAACAACAGCATACAGATGTGTTAACACAATGTGTTCAACTTTTCTCGCCTAGCGTCTGCTATTTGGCGCCAAAACATAACCATTTACGAGATAGTAGAATGGTCGTAGCAACTCGTCTTAGGAGCAATTAAATAATTATCACATTGATTGCGGATTAAATTTTATGACTAGGGAATAAACGCCAATTAGAGACATTACTTAACCATACTTTCACACCTTATCGACACGCACCGCAGGGTGGCAATTATATGACAGGGATTAACAATAGTGTCATAATTGAACCATTATAAATCATCAAACAGTGTAAATCCAAATCAGACGTCTGCGGCGTCTTTCTGAGGTGTCTGATCTGGGACTGCACTGTTTGCCGATGTCCCCAAAAAGAGACGTCTGCGGCGTCTTTCTGAGGTGTCTGATCTGGGACTGCACTGTTTGCCGATGTCCCAAAAAAGGGCCGCGGACATATGTGGGTTAATAAATAAATTACAATGGTGACCAGGTAAAGTTTTTTCAACATTTTAATGCAAAATACATGCTTTCTGGTGATACTCGCACGCACGTGCATTTTCCCGCCTTTTGAAGACGATCGCGCGTTCCGTTGTGTGTTACAAAAACTGGCCAAATTCTTACTTTTTCTCACTTACGCAGCCACCAAAATTTCAGCAAATGTTCCATGCGGGTAATACAACAGAATAACAGTTTTCCCCCAGATTTTGGCAAAAAAGGGGGGTGCGGGTAGTACGCAAATGCGGGTAATACACACCCGAATACGGTATTATTGAATTTATTAAACTCGTTGAGGAAAAGGGATAAAATGCTCGGCAAAGCCTCGCATTTTATCCCTTTTCCTCAACGAGTTTAATAAATTCAATAATACATGAATACTCATGTAAGATCCTCTATAAACGACATAGCCTCCTGAAGCAAACGTCCAGTTGAGCTGAAGCTTGATGGGAGGCATCAGGGGTGGCATGGAGATTCAGATTTGCTCAAAATCGCCATGTGGGCCATCTTTTTTCAAACGACATCTACAGGCCTCATATTTTTCAGGCATCTGCAGGATTTCAGGCTTTTAGAGCTTGATTTTTTCTTGATTTCAGGCTTCTAGAGCTTGATATTTCTTCCTATACTCTATTTAAAATGACTATTTAACCCTTATCCTGCTGAAAAAAAGTTATTTAGCCACACCCATTTCTGACTAATCAACAATCAAATTACTTGATACACGTTTAATGTATTTGTTCATTTCACAAACTGCATTACAAACAGTGTAGATCCTGATCAGATGGCTTCTTCAGAAGCCATCTGATCTGGATCTACACTGTTTGTAAAGGTAGTGGTTGTCATGTTCAGCAGGATGAGGCTGGAGGCTGCGAAATCAGGTCTTTCAGGCATGGAAATTCTTGGTCAGTATGAGGCCTGGGGGTGGCATGGAGATTCAGATTTGCTCAAAATCGCCATGTGGGCCATCTTTTTTCAAACATTATCTCTTGCACCAAAGGTCGAATTATGGCTGCCATGATGAAATTCTTCAAACAACATCTGAAACAAAGGGCCAATTAAGTAGAAACATGATGAGAGGCATCAGGATGACATAGATATTTAGATTTGCTAAAAGTGTTTCATTCCGATAGCCAAGATGGCCACCATGGCTTAAGGGTCAGTGTGTGGCAGCTCAGGTTTTCTTTTGTCAGTATATGTCAAATTCATAAGATTCCGTATTGTGGCTTTTTTTGCAAGCGGCCATATACACCATAGCTTTGTGTTGCAGTTTTATTCACATGATTTGTTGACTTGGTTTACTTTTTTTACATACCAGCCCCGATAACTCAGTTGGTAGAGTGTCCGCTCCGGGGAACGGGAGGTCACGGGATCGATCCTGGGCCGCGACATACCAAAGTCGTTAACAATGGTACTAGCTGCTCCTCGCTTGGCACTCAGATTTACGGGGTAGAACTAGGACTGGTCGACCCAGTGTCAGGATAATGTGACTGGGTGTGGTATCATGTAATGTGTGTGGGACATGATACTTCAGTGAGGCAGCACTATAAAAGTGAGCATTGAGCTCCCTGTCGCAACCAGACACCGTCGTGATATGACTGAAAAATTGTTGAAAGTGACGTTCAACCCGAATTCACACACATTACTTTTTTGATAATAGAATATGCCAAAGGCAGGTGCAAACAATAGCTCTGGACTGCCAAACTTTACGCTTCCACTCTGTTTCAATGAATCCTAAATTAGAGAAAGCTGTTCAGAAACTTAATCAGAAGCATCAAGAATACATGTAGATTCAGAATTGCTAAAGGCAAGGCAATCTGATAGACAAAATGGCCACCAAGGCACAAAGTAATATAGGATCAGCCTCAGTTAGGTGAGCGATTCTGGTCCACTTGAGCCTCTAGTTCCCATGTGCAAAAAAAAAAAAAAAGTTGCAGAATAGTCTACACGATTATGCAGACCAATCAGCACCTCAGCATTTGTTGTACGGATAGCACAGTCTGTTTTGTTTGTTTGATTTGAGGTTTAACGTCCCCTTCAACACTGTAAAGGTCATTTTGGAGACGTTGCTTCCAATTTTGTGGGACTTTTACCCGACATTGAGATGAAATGACATCTCAAGCCCTGTCGCCCAATGAAGCCAATAGGGTTTATTAGCATGGACGGTCCGCCTCGCACCGCGGTTCCTGGACAGGCTTAGATCCTCTAAGCGGTTTACCAGTATTAGTGTGCGGGCCGGATTCAGCTCTGCGTGGAAGCATCATGCAGCCCATATATTTCTTCAAGCCCCTATGAGCGGGGGCCGTCAGCTTTTGTTGTACGGATAGCACAGTATCTGTAGGCTCTACATCTAAAATTTCGAAAAACTTGCTAGTCTGTGGAGCTGTGGAAGCCAGTTTTCTCTTACCAGAGTCCTGGGGCCAGTTGTTCAAAACTAACGTCGTTGTTAGTTTACATATCGTTAAAACTTTGATCATTTAATTTATTATGGCAAATATGGTAATATTTTTGCTGAAAAAATGTGAGCAGCTTTTGCGGACGCAAAAGCTGCTCACATTTATTCAGCAAAAATACCAAAATTTTTGATATTATAATTGTTAGAAGAGTTAACAATATGACCACTATCGAGCTTGTTAAGCTAACAATGCTTTGAACAACTGGACCCAGTTGTTCAAAGCAACGTTTACTTAACAAGTTTGTTAGTGGTCAAATTCTTAACAGTTCTAGCAAGTAAATTACCAAAAATTCTGGTATTTTTGCTGAAAAAAAAGCTGCTCACATTTTGTTTCAGCAAAAAATATTAAGCTAATTTACCCCTATTAAATGATGGAAGTTTTAACAATTTGTTAACTAATGGCATTGTTAGCTTTGAACAACTAGGCCAAGGGACCAGTTGTTCAAAACTGACTACGTCTTCACATATTGATAAATCTTTGATCATTTAATATGGCAAATATGCTAAGATTTTTACTGAAAAAATGTGAGCAGTTTTTGCATCTCACATTTTTTCAGCAAAAATACCACTGTATTAGATATTGTACTCAACAGAACAGTTAACAATTTTGACCACTAACAATCTTGTTAAGCTAACGATGCTTTGAACTACTGGGCCCTGGTCGCCTACTCCTAATACACCACAACCTCTTTACAACACTATTAATGGAGCCAAAAGCTGAAACTGTGTTACTTAAACACCTGTGTTATATACACAAAAATGTGTAGATTATATAGAAAAATGACCATTTTGGGTCATTTTTCTATATAATCTACACATTTATGGGATCCATCTGGAAACCATGTTATATCCAAACCGTGTTATAAGGAGGTTATGGTGTACTTTTTTACTCATGACAGGGTTCATTTATTGTCAGAAAAAAATATCTTCATCTGTCATCTGAACCGGGGCACAACCATACCTTCATTTGTACATAGAGCAAATACTTGGATGAACCTGCATATTAGCACAATCAGATGAGAACTTTTATGCCCTGCCATTCAAAGAATTGTGGAAAGGGCATATAGTGTTACCCCTGTATGTCCGTCCATTTCTGCCCACATCAGAGATAGCAGATGGCATTACCAATTTACGTTTACTTAAGTATTTCTTAGCAATTTGTGTTAATGTTATTCATCAATGTTACAACTACAAGGTGGGATGCTCCCTCTCCACCCACCCCCACTCCCTAATCAGGGCTAGGAGAAATAGATTGGGCTGCATGGGGCTTCCACACACTCACATGAGTACTGGTAAACCACTCAGAAGCCTGCCGAGGCAAAATGATGCCAGTCCATGCATATAATGGCTAAAAACTATGTACAGGCTGGTCCTGATTTTAAGCTTTGACCTACTGAATAATTGAATATGCCACACCCACTACAGATTATCAACCAATCAGATTACTTGATGCAATTATTGCAACAAATTCATGAACTGAATAACAAACAATGAAGATCCTGATCCTGGATCTTCATTGTTTGAAAGATAAGCAGGCCTCATACTGACCACGCTTTTCCAAGCCTGAAAGGCCCAATTTTGCAGCTTCAACCCTTATCCTGCTGAACAAGACACAACTACATTACCTTAAAGTTTGCAAACAGTGTAGATCCTAGTCAGATGGCTTCTGAAGAAGCCATCTGATCAGGATCTACACTGTTTGTAATGGAGTTTGTGAAATATAATGTAATTTGGTTGACTTATAGTCAGAAATAAGGGTAAAATAGTTTTTTAAACAGACTTTATACGCAAAAATCAGAATCTAAAAGCCTGAAATCAAGAAAAAAAATCAAGCCTTAAAAGCCTGAAATCCTGCAAATGCCTGAAAAATATGAGGCCTGGATAAGGCATATCCGGGCTCAGCAGGACAAGGGTTAAGCTCTGTTGTGTCTGCTTTCACATGCAGGAATAACATACGCATCCCTTTCAAAAATTTCTCCTTTTTGAAATACATCATATTTTCTGTCATATCATATGAAATAGAAATTTATTTAAGAGCCTCTTATTGAAATACAGGATATGTTGATTTGTATTGTATGAAATGAAAAATCATTTATTTTAGTGTTTTTTATTAATTGAACAGTGGCCATGTATGGACACAGTTATTTTGTGTGAGCATTTTTTTTAGCTCAGCAGAGCCAGAGGCTCCTGGGGAGCTATAGGATAACCAGTTGTCCGTCGTCTGCATCCGTCAACACTTTAAAATGACATCTCTGAAGCCACTGGGCCCATTGGGCCCAAATTTCATCTGTAGCATCCTTGGGCTGGAGGATTGAAAGTTTGTGTTTTTTAAATGCAATTTGGCTCATTAGTAAGGCTGGCACGATTAATCCGATAATCGATTATTCGGTTGATAAATTCCACAAAAAATTATTATCATTACTGCTTCGCTTGCAATCGATTATTTGATAAGTACAATTTTCTTCCCAAAGCTGGGCCTAAAATAGCTGTATGAGTGGCAAACAGTACAGACCCAGATGAGACGCCGTGTTCTCATCTGGGTCTACACTGTTTGCTCAGGCCTGTCTGTTCAAATACATATGACAAAGTACAGCATATGGTAGGAGCCATGCTCAGGAAGCCAGACAGTTAAAATTATGACAAAATGATCAGTGATTACTAATTGATTATCGATCGCAATGACAGGAATGATAATCGATTATCTTTTCAGTTCCGATTAGCCAGCCCTACTCATTAGTTTGGTTGCTATGGTTCCTTAGACTTATAATGGGTAAAATTGTAAAATGGCATTAACTGCCAAACCTTTGCAGATATTTTTTCAAAACTTTCATAGAAATGTTCCTTAAGCAATTTGTTATCTGCCATATGATTTTAGGCCTACTGTTCATTTTAGCTTGCCTGTTTTCTAAGAACACGGCCAGGTATTGTCATAGCTCTGGCTTCGTCTGCGTCGGTGTCGAGCAAAAACTTGGACATTTTGTAATATCTCTGTCATTACTGAGCATATTTACTTGAAACTCAGACTAGTTGTTTGTTATGAAAAGGGGAACTCATACCAATAGGTGAGGTAACCCTCAAAATATTTTTGGCCCAGTTATGCCCCTTTTTCGACTTCGTATTTTTGTTTTCTAAAAGAAACTGCAGCCGAGTGTGGCACCCGCATGCTGTGCTCTTAGTATTGGTTGCCATGGAAACCAAAATGCAAAAGAAAAAAGAAAAAAAACTAGGAAAAAAAAAATTATAAAATCATCTCCTCAGAACCATATGCTATATGAGGCTGATTATTTATGAAAATATTCAACATTTGCCTGAACAGGTATTGTGTTTATCCTGAAATTCAGCTCTTTAGTTTGGTTGCTGTGGCAATTTAAGAGTTTCCACAGACTTCTAATGGGGGAAATTGAAAAATGACATTTACGCCTTTCAGAATATTTTGTTAAACTTTCCCGTCCCCACCCATCGGGGCTTAAAGAAATATATGGGCTGCATGATGCTTCCACGCAGAGCTGAATCCGACCCGCACACGAGTACTGGTAAACCGCTTAGAGGATCTATGCCTGCCCAGGCAAAGCGGTGGGCACGAGTCGGACCGTCGTTGCTTATACACACTATTGGTTTCATTGGGCGACAGGGTTTGAGATGTCATTTCATCTCAATGTCTGGTAAAAGTCCCACAAAATTGGAAGCAACGTCTCCAAAATGACCTTTACAGTGTTGATGGGGACATTAAACCTCAAATCAAACAAACAAATTGTTAAACTTTCATAGAAATGTTCCTTAAACAATGCCATATGAATTTAGGCCCGTTGGTTGCCACAGATGGGAAATTGTCACTTGTCATCTGTTGTCTTGCAACAACACATTCAAGCGACATCAGACCTCTGAAGCCACTAGGCTGATTGGGTCCAAATTTTATGTTTAGCGTCCATGGGCTCAGGGCTTCCATGGTTTATTTAAGTACATGGCTGCGTGGGGCCAGTGCCCCACTGAGCTATGATGAGCATAGTGGCCCATGGTCCTCCTGTTTTATTTTGGTTTAACAGTCCTTTTAAGTTTATTTCCCTTATTTTGAACCAAAGACATTAATCAGAGGTTTACAAAAACCAGACTACCTAAAGAAAACCACCTGAACTTCTGTTGCAGAACTCTGCATCACTTGTGACCTGAGAAAGGCTTGAACCCACAGCGGTAAGGGACCTTACGATGAGTGAGTGTTTGGGGTTTTACGTCCCACCAACAGCTAAGGCCATACGGAGACGGAACTTTGGTTTAAAGACTCATCAGAGAATCTGGAGAAGTCCAGGATCGATCCTGCGACCCCTGGTTTACATGTCGAGTAGCGTAACAACTACCCCACGAAGGCTTCAGACCTTACAATGAAGTGGAATGGAAACACCTTCAGGGGAGGCAACACTTGCAGAAGTATTTTTGTCTCCCATGTCAACAGAGATCAACTCTTAAAGGAAAGAGTTTGCTCCTTTAGGAGTAGACCCTTTTTTCAGCGGGACAGGGCTTATAGAAAAGCGAACAGGAAGTCCCAAAAGTTGTCTCCCTTTGAAAAATGGCGGAAAAGTTAGCCAGGTGTTCCCATTCCCCTTAATAGAGATGGCTATTCACCATATTTGCATTATTTGCCGGCTCCCAGCTTGCACATTGTCAATATTGGAAAAAAAAAAAAACAGGTATCCAGACCCCCCATGACCTGGTTAACTGTTTTTCCAAAACTGATACACTGTACTCTTCAGACTAGGAACCAGCAGATAATGCAAAAAGGTGAATTACCCTCTAGACTATGGAGGGTATTTGTGTGAGCAGTTATATTTAGTTGTATGTCTGTGTTGTATTATGTCACTTCTGTGCAAAAGACAAAGATAAGTAAATATAAAGAAGAAAACTTTTGAAGTATCTTTATCTGTTCTGTCCATTGAATGTTGATTATTAATGTTCCAACACCACCGGTGGACATGTAGAGGATATTTGATTTTTTCAATGTAAGATCGAATTTTATTTCAGCGAATGAACACCAAAACTAGTATTTTCACAAGTGGCATAGCCACTTGTGAAAATACCAGTTTTGGAGTTCATGAGTGAAATAAAATTTGACCTTACACTAAAAAAAATCAAATTTTCTTTTCTTACCTGCTTCAAAATGGCAATATTGAGCTTCACTAATCATGTCACTCACCCTCAGAGAAAACTAACTTTGTTCCTGGTGGTTTCGGATCACTTCATTGGGTGTAAACTGAAAGTTTGCACCTGAGAATTTCCTGGGATGGCATTTCTATGAGTGGTTACTGAAATAATTATTATTATTATAGCCCCGCTTGAAAAGTGGGGCTATATTGGATTTGCCCTGTCATTCCGTAATTCTGTAATTCCGTAATTCTGTTATTCTGTAATTCCGTAATTCCGTTATTTTTTCGTCACAGTTTTCCCCGAAACTAAGAGAGCTAGAAAACTAAAACTTTGTATACACGTGGACAATGGGTGCCTCCACGGACCTTACCGAAATTATGACCAAGGGCCCATAACTCTTGGAGTTATCTCCCCTGATAGGTTTTTTTAAATGAAAATGTTTGGTCACAGTTTTCTCAGGAACGAAAGAAGCTAGAAAGCTCAAACTTTGCATAAATGTGGACAATGGGTGGATATAGGGAGCTTACCAAAATAATGGCCAAGGGCCCATAACTGTTGGAGTTATCTCTCCTGATAGGTTTTTTAAATAAATGAAAATATAGGTTTTTTTTAAATGAAAATGTTTGGTCACAGTTTTCTCAGGAACTAAAGAAGCTAGTTCATAACTGTTTTCTCTGCAGCTTAAATAACTTTCTTCTCTGACAGCGCTGAAGCGGGGCTATAGTCAGATCCTCTGACAGCTCTAGTTGAGAGAATAGTTTCCGACAGAAGGTGTGGACAGATAAAACGTCGCACGACAAAATACGTGACGTTAGCGTGGAAAATGATTTTCAATCATCTGGCAATGAAAAACCTGATAGTTTCGAACTTGTCCACATTGTAAGTACTGATTTGTTCAATTCTTTTTCATTGAAAATGTGTTCCAGATTATTTCCAAAAAGGAACACGTGTGATTTTTAACCTTTTTTTTCATAAAATAAAATCACATGCTTGCATAAATCGGACGCTGAATAAGCTATCACTTGGGTTACATGTCTGTCATTAGGCAAATGAAAATTAGATATGTAAGTGACAGTAATATGCGAAAGCCCCTTCCAAAAATAAATTATTTGGAAGTATAGTAGTCGCAGATAAGATTGACTAGGCGGAGCTATCGTTTGTACCTGCCTTTAAATAGGAATATTTCATTAACAAAAAGGTAAACCAAGTCACCTGATTGTGTGAAGTCAACTGTAACACAAGCATAGCTGTGGCATATATGAATATTTCGTCCGCTTGTAAAAAGCATGCGAAAGGCACTCTACCGAATCTTCTGGTGGACCCAGCAAATTTGACATATACTGAGTCAAAAAAGTAACTATATAAACTTCCGGGTGAAACTTACAAAATATCAGATAGCTAATTAGTTAAATATGGCTGTAGGCATGTGAATTGGACGTTTAGCTAGAGCATGCTCAAACTTGTATTTGCCCAGACCTTTCTACCCAAGAGTTGTCTTGCAATATGTGCCTAGAACGATTTTGGAAGAAATGGGCATTGCGCATGCGCAGATAATCTCTTTTGTATCTATAATGGAAGACGTTATCCTCTGAACATCGGATAACACTTTAATTCAGTTTACAATAGTTCGTGATCTAGCATTATAAGCAATGTTTTAATTTGTGAAATTCTCAGATTATCTCCCTTGCAATTAAAAATATAGCAATTTTCGAACTGTTGTTATTCTTATACCTGTCAATCAAATTTTGCCATTTTTAAATAAAACGCCTTGTTTACACCATCGCTGTTCATCGAGATGGTAAATAATGCAGAAAATTCATGTAGCATGTAGCACTACCGATTGCGATTTTCTATGGAGTTTCTAATGAAAGCAGCATTTGACACAACTTCTAATAATCGGAGGTCAATACGTGATCGCCTGTTTCTCGTAGCCGATGCAACTAAAGTTCCTAATTTTTTATGAATCAACGCAAATGGTACCTAATGAAATGTAACATGTATCAAATTTTAGAAATCTGGGGTAAGGTGAATTTTTTATGATGTTAAATCACAGCACTTTTCATGATTTTTTTCTGCGAAAATGACATACTGACCCCTTGGGTGTTTAGAGCAATACTTTACGATAATGGGTTTAAGTAAACAAAAAGAAATGGAGCTTTTGCACAGACAAATGTGTCCTATTACCAAAACATAACACATTTTGTGTTGTTTTCATCTGTAGTAACAATGGCAACAGAAGCAATTTTAGGTATAGGAACTTTTTTGACTGAGTATATATTGTGACAACACCTGAATAGCTCCGCCTAGTCAATCTTATCTGCGACTATAGTAGTTGCAGATAAGATTGACTAGGCTGAGCTATAGTTTGCACCTGTCCTCGGAATGTTCTATTAACGAAAAGGTAAACCAAGTCACCCAATTGTGTGAATGCAACTGTAACACTGGCGTATATGGCCATTTGGTCTGCTTGCAGAAAGCATGCGAAAGGCACTCTACCGAATCTTCTTGTGGACTCAGCGAATTTGATATATATTGACAATACCTGAATAGCCCCGCCTAGTCAATCTTATCTGCGACTACTATACTATACACACCTTTTTTCTATTCAGATCAACAGCAAAATGTTCAAAAATCCGCTCGCTTTGACTGGGTCAACAGGCGACTACTGAAAATTTCGTGTACAGTGGCAGTGATTCATTTTGCCGCGCGTCCCGCGTCTTTGACGCATAGATTTGACAAAGGACGCATTGTTCTGAAAGATACGCATCATGAGGACGCATAGAATTTCAAATTACTTTGTTGTATCTTTCTTTATAATTCGCTTGACAGCTTTCGAAAGCTGGACTAAAAACGGAGATTAAATTTACCTGCGCACCGCCGGTGGCAGTGGCGCGCGCATCGTATTTATCATCGACTTGACTAACGCGTAATTTCATTGGACGGGCTATATTTGTTCGGCCAATCGCTCGCAACGTTTTAATTATTTTAGGCGTAGTTGTTTATAAAGTCCCCGGATGTACAACAACAATGATCAGGATGCCACCGAAAAAGAAATCAAAGATCGAAATTGGTCAAAAAAATATCACAGGTTTTTTCACCCAGCCCCAATCATCGGAGAAAGTGATAGAGAAAACATCTGAGTCACCTACGTCTTCGGCAAAACCCTCCGATGATGCGACGGAATCAAAGAAAGAAAGGAATTTCGTTCCGAAATGGCTTGACCTCTATTCGTGGCTTCGCTACGACGAAGAAAAGGACAACATGTGGTGTGACATATGCACGGAACACAAAAAAAACAATGCCCTCAACAAAAAAGCACTTAATACAAACTTTCAAAACACAACACTTGTGAGACACGCAGCACTAAAAGAGCACAGGCTCTTAATCGAAGCCCCCATACATCAAGAAAACCTGCAAAAATTACAACAAAAACATGAATCTGACCAGGATGTAGCCCTGAAAATTTTACTCAAGGTATTCCATTGGATGTGCTCAGAGAATCTTCCCATATCCAAGTTCAAATCCCTTATTGACCTGATCCATGATATTGATGTCCCGGCAATCCGGATTCTTAAAAAAATCCCCTTTGGATATGACTCCGAATTCACAGCCAATGAATTGCTGGACAGTCTATCTGCCGTTACAGAAAGTGAGCTTAACGACCAGCTGCATCAGTCACCATTCGTCACAATTCTCACAGATGAGAGCACCGATATGTCAAACACAAAACGACTAGTTCTGTATGGCCAGCTCATCACTGAGCAGATGCGCCCAACAACAGTTTATATCAACAACATTAACATAACTGACACAACTGGTAAAGGCATTGCAGCTGCGGTTCTCAAGGAGATGTCGGACAGAGGGGTGCCGCCAAAGAAAGTCATGTCACTGGGTTCAGACGGTGCCTCGGTGATGACCGGGAAAAAGAATGGTAAACAGCCAATTATCTAATTTTGCTGTATTTTTCAACCCTTAAGACGCCAAGAAAAACTGTATCTAAAAATGTTGTCTGCTTATGTCGTCTGCTGTATCTTCTCATAAACTTTTCAAACATACTTTTTAATACAGGCAAACTGTGTGGACCCAGATTAGACTGCTCCTCTAGGAGCAGTCTGATCTGGGCACACACTGTTTGCAGAAATGACTTTTAAAGCTACCAGCAGACGCCAATTGTTGTGATTGGCATTTTATGGGTTAAATTAATGAGTAAAAGTGTTTCAGAAATCATTGAATCAGAACCCAAAGCCTATCCCAACATCATAGGCAAAGATGGACTTACACAACCAATCTTAACAAACAATAATATCACAGACAAGCCGAGTTAGCAGCTCTTTCCCAATCAGGTGGTAACTCAGTTACATTTTCTGAACTAAATAATTTAGACACACATATCCAAATATTACAGCACAGAACAGAAAACAAATGGAACCGCAACGAAAGTACCGCCTTGGCCCGATCAGTAACAATTACTGGGGGGGGGATTAAACCGGTTTTACAGGGCCCCAACAATCACCCTCAACTTCCGCCGCGGTTTACACAATTAGTTGGTTGTTTGGTTCGCTTACAGCTTTCCTAAATGTTTAAAAATACCACAGTCATACATGTATATGGAGATATCACAGTCAAACTCTAAATTGGACAATGCACTGAGTTTGTAAATAAATAAATTATTGTAAATAAAGAATGATGTTAAAAAGTATAGTTAAAAAGTCATAAGATTTAATAATATAAGGCAATATATTGCCAAAAAATATGGTAAATGCAGAATAACAGTCATAAAATGTAACATTTAAGTCGATACATATCACAGCATTGGTGCAATAAGCTTGGACAGCTCAGATGGTAAGGCTGACACGAAAGTTGTGGGTTCGAGCCTCGCCTTCGACTGTTTCTGGTGTGGCTGTTGGCTAGCCACTTCATAAGCGACGTTACCCCCACCCCCACCAAAAACCATGGAATGTTGGTCTGGCATTTAATAAATGACTCTTTTTTATTTTCAGGGGCGGCAGCTATCATGAAACGAAGTAACCCACACATGCTTAACATACACTGCGTAGCGCATCGCCTTGCCTTGTGTACATCTCAGGCAGCTGCTGACATTCCACAACTCAGCAAACACCAGCAGATACTGACAGACCTATTCTATTACTTTAAGGTTAGCAAATGCATGATCATAATATTCATTCTTCTTTATTTAAAACTAGTATTCATATTTGATTCTATTCCTGACATGAAAGTTGTAGGTTCGAACCTCACTGCCAACGGTTTTTAACCCTTAACCTTTAACCTGCTGAATATTCAATTAAGCCACGCCCATTTCTGACTATGAACCAATCAGATTACTTGATGCAGTTTATTTCTACATATTCATAAACTGAACGGCAAACAGTGTAGATCCTGATCAGATGGCTTCATCAGAAGCCATCTGATCTGGATCTACACTGTTTGCAAAGATAAGGCTTGTCGCCTACAGCAGGATAAAGGTTAAGACGCCAAGAAAAACTGTATCTGAAAATGTCGTCTGCTGTATCTTCTCGTAAACTTTTCAAACATATTAAATTATTTTTGTATACATGCAAACAGTGTGGACCCAGATCAGACTTGTTTTTCTTCAAATTCTAAAATTTTCAATTGTATTTTTTATTTATCTCTTAAATATTTTAACAGTAGAACAAATTTAATTTTTCTTTGCAGGGTAGCAGTAAGCGAGAGAGTCGTCTTCATGAGATACAGACGGTTTTGGAAGACCCCTGTCTGACGATAAAGGAGATCCATTCGGTCAGATGGTTGTCCTACTTCAACGCGCTGACAACAGTATTCAGGACACTGGACAGCCTCTTCACCTACCTTGAAGAGCTCCACCACTCAGGCAAAGATGCCAAAGCCACAGGCCTTAAGAAAAAGGTATTTACAAAGTTGTTTTTAAAAGAGGAAGACATAACTTTTTGCAATTCCCATATAGGAAGAAGCTTCTTGAGTTAAGTAATATTATATAAAGTCCATTTTATTTATACTTCAAAGTAGAAGTAAAACAAAGATCAGGAATCGATACAATTAACTCACTCTCCCCACCAAAGACACCACAGGGAAAGAAACACAAACACGAAACGACCTGACCATAATGGAAACCCAAACAGAGAAAGGCTAAAAGGACAGTTACTTTCCCACAAAATGGCCTAATGGCCATCCAAAATAAAAAGACACATGTGATACAACAAGTACGAACAATAACATAAATAAACCGCCACAGAAAAAACCGCCTTGGAACGGTCAGTGGAAAGAATTCCACTGGGGGGCTTAAATCGATTTTAAGTGGCCACAATCCTCGCCCTACTTCTGTAGCGGTATAGACATTAATTTTGTTTAGTCCGCATGAAGGCTTCCTAACTCATCAATGTAACATCTCCGAGAACATACAAATAAAAAAAAACACAGAGATGAAACAAGGTTGAGGACTCGACAGCATACACCAACAGAAATGCTGGAGCAAAAGAAAACTAACAGTAAGACTCCGAGGGGCCCGACCAGTATACCAGTTCAGTTCTGCCCTTATTTTGGGCAAGTGAAACAGTTTAAACTATATTTCAAAATGATCAACTGAGAATAAACATTAAGCAAACACACCTATTCAAATATTGAAATACATTTTACCTCCAAAAAATGAAAATTTTCGGATAAAAAATTCTAATATTTTTCACATTTCTGCTCAAAGCATAGATTGTGGGTACTCATTAGAACTGCCTCAGTGAGGTGGTTTTAATGAGTACCCACAGTCCATGTTTTTGAGCAGAAATAAGCAAAATAATGTTTACCCCTGTATACCCCAGTTTTACTGTATAAAAGTGGGGTTTAAGGGGGTCAAAATTATATAGGCATATTTTCATGATGGTTTATAAGCAGGTGAGTGAAGTTCCCTTACATATTTAATTTCAGATGGCGACAGATACATTCATTGGATCCACATACATGATGATGGATGCCATGGCTCCTGTCACCATACTGTCTCAGTTCCTGCAAACTGAGAATGTTGACATTGCCTTGGTCAAGGTAAAACATTAAATTTTATTGAAAAATGTACACTTATAAAGATCTACATGTTTAGTGACTGAAGAGGTTGGCTGGGCAGACAGGATGACCACCCTAATTTTAGTTTTATCTTGTTTTGTCTTTCATGTCTTGTCTTCAGTGTTTTGTTAAACTGTCTTCCCTCCATGTTTACTCTTTGTCTATTTTCCCTGGGTCCTTTGTCTTTTTCTTACATGTTTAGTCCAACTTAGCTTAGTAGCTTCGCCTGGTGCACAAATAGATCATGTAAAACCCAATCAATAAATCAATCAATCAATCAATCAACAGTTTAGTTACTCTAGCAATATTTTAAACTGCTGTAAAGACATAGAGCTATCAAACACAAGGGAGCAGTTTTCTGTGTTTTTAAGTAAGCATATTAAAAATGAATTTTTTTTGTCAAAGCCGCACTTATATTTTTACTTAACCTTTAACCTGCTGAATATTCAATTAAGCCACACCCATTTCTGACTTTGAACCAATCAGATTACTTGATGCAATTTATTTCTACATATTCATAAACTGAATGTCAAACAGTGTAGATCCTGATCAGATGGCTTCTTCAGAAGCCATCTGATCTGGATCTACACTGTTTGCAAAGATAGGGCTTGTCGCCTACAGCAGGCTAAAGGTTAAAGGTTAATTAGTTCTTGTAATTCTATGACCAGGTGAAGCTTGACCTCTGCCTACAAGACCTGGAGAAGGTGAAGACTATGGAGACCTTCTATTGCCGCCAACTTCAGGAGGATCTCAAAGAGGGCTTATTCAAGGGTCAACATACAGTGATGATGACCAACTTCAATCTGCAAAATCTAACTTCAACCTTCATCGATGCCTTAACCACAAACATCCAGTCCAGGTACAATTTTAGAACAGTTCCTTTCAAATATTAATATTGCAAGTCCATTCAGTAATCCAAATAATGTTTTCATAGGATGTACTAAAACCCAAACAATTAACCAACCATTTACGCGGACCTTAAAAGGCCCCTGTCACACTCTGTAGTGGCAGCTTTCCTAAATTCTATCTTTACCTTGTATTTTTTTTCTCCTCGTCCTGTTTAGCCAGATTGAGGTGATTAGCTCTGGTGCACAAACAGGACGTAAATAAATAATAAAATGAGTATCCCTAAGAACAATAAACATATTCTAAAGACCTGAAGTGGGTCAGACAAAGCAGTTTTGGCTACTAAAGCCTCATCAGTAACCCTGTTAAGATTTGGTGACGAAAACCAATGGTACATTGTTCTTGAATTTCGTTAAATGTTTCAAAGGGACAGTTAAAAGACTCTGGTATATCAAAATAAGTCTAAAATAAACAGAAACAGTAGTTTAGTTTAGAGTCTAAACCATAGCTGTAGATAAGAGTGGGTATTTGATTGAAGATAATTCTCCTTATTTCTCAACAAAAACATATGTTGTGGGTGCTCATTTGAACCGTCTCTGTGAGACGGTTCAAATGAGTACCCACAACATATATTTTCGTTAATAAATAAGGAATTTTACATACCAATTATCACTGAATACCCACTCTTATCTGGAGCTATGCTAAACAATAGTAAATTTCGGAGTTCTCAGAATATGCCCAAAGATCTCAAAGGATCAAAAACAAAGTATTAAATCTGCACTATGATGATGTACGGGGAGACTTTTTACAGCCTCCACAATTAACCAACCATTTACCCGGTATGATTTCAGGTTTCCTGATGCAGATTTCCTGACCGCATTCAGTGTCCTTGGAATGAGGTCACTCTCTTTCAAAGCAGGGAAGGACCTAGAAGAGTATGGAGTAGAGGAGATCAGCAAGCTCTCCGACTTCTATGGTACTAGCCAGGTTTTCACTTGGATTGATGAAGACAAAGTGCAGCAAGAAAACACCTCAGAGCCAATCATAAACACTGACAACACACAAAAGGAGTGGAGGTTGCTGAAGCATGTGGTCAAGGCAGAGATGTACCCTAGAGACAATATGACAAATCTCTGGTCCCTAATTAGCCTTTATCATGGGGCAGAATTTCCCAATATGTTGAAGCTTGCCATGTTGGCGTTGACCTCAGCAGTTCATACTGCTGGGTGTGAACGTGGGTTCTCCGTTCAGAACCAGCTTCTCACTAAGTCCAGAAATAGACTAACTGTGGAAAAGCAGGACAAACTCATGAGAGTTCGGCTGTGTTCCCTGTCTAGGGAACTACTAGTGGAGAAGGCGTTGGTGGGGATGAAGAAGAGTAAAGACAGGAGGCTGTACCATGTGAAAATAAAAGAAAATGAAAAATGAAAGAGTACATGAGTTTGTCCTGTTTTTCCACAGTGAACTGGCCATCTGAACAGAGAACCCACTTCACACCCTGACATTCTTTGACTGTTCTACGTTGTCAAAATTTTCAATTGTTATTATTTTTATCACGTGCCAACACTTGTTTACCATTTTTTTTTCTGTATTACCTGACTTTAGAGCCATGCTCATAAATCTCACGTATCGTTGCACGCTTGACAGCAGCAGTATACTGCAGCTGAAATGACCATTTACACGTGATTCATTATGAGTGTGGCAACTCTCACTAACTTAACTAGTCAATGAAATAATGATACCATTGGTGATTCATTTGCATACTTTGAAATGAAATATAAATCACAAGGACAATCAAATTTTATGCAGTTTTAGCATGTAATTAAAAGAATCTTACACTCGTTGTCATTTAATATAAACTTTTATTGAACATGTTCAGAAACTGTATTTTGCTCGCCCAAGGCTTGCGAGATACATTTTTCTGAACTCTTTTACTAGAGGTTTTATATTAAATGACAGCTAATGTAAGATATATACATTGGACTCCGTCAATCATTTTTATACATTAGATTGAGTGATATGTTTTTTTATTTTGAACAAGATAAGTCATTTTATTTTGTGCAATTTTTCATTTCTTATATTATAAGATCCTATTTTATACATTGGACCCTGTCTCTCATATTATGTTACATTACTGAGTGATATAAGTTATTTTATTTTGAGTGATATAAGTTTATATTCAGTGTCATTGAAATGCATTTTATTTTGTTCTGTTTTCATTTATTATATGTTAAAACATTACAATAAAATCATATTTTCCTAGTCAACATTGTATGGTGTTTGTTTGTCTCTGAAAAACAAATTACATGTAAGAAAAACAGCATTTCAGAGCAGTAAAATTAGCTATCAAACTATCACCAGAATGCAGGAAATTGAGTCTAGAATTTGAAATTTTTCCGGGGGGGGGGGGGGGGGGGGGGGGGGGCATGCCCCCGGACCCCCCTAGCAAATTCCCTCGCTTCGCTCGGTCAATGTCACAGTGGGACTCATTGTTTACAAATATGTGAGTCCCCAGGACTCATACTATCAAATTTCAAAATGAATCACTGCAGTGGTTCTCTAGCGTGTTAATTAACAACGTATCTATAAAAGCAGTTAGAGCGGGATTGTCTCAGAGTGTAGGCTGGGAAAATAACCCTGAACCGACACTTAAAGTGTTCGTTTAACCCTTAAATTTCAGTATATTAAACAAATAGTGTAGACCTGATCAGGCCCTGCGTTATGCCGCGCTATATGGCGACTGATCAGGTATCTAATGTTTGCTAATGCCCCAGTCAGAAACCCAGTCCAGATTTTCCTTTATACAAAAAAAAACAACAATAAATAAAATATAAATACAATTATGACATACATTATGAGAAAATACAGTAAAATGCCTCTATTAAGACCACCTTTGAGACTGTTCAAAAGTGGTCTTAAAGACCACTTTTGAACAGTCCCAAAGGTGGTCCCTGACCAGAGGACAATGAAGGCAGAAAACACAAAGAAAAATTAAATGTACCATTCAAAATAAGCTTTTTATAGCAGAATTAGTCGTCATTTTAGGTGGTCTTAATAGCGGAATTCTACTGTATATGCACATCCGGGGACAACTCGGGTTGGTCACTATGGTAGTATTCTCCCGCAGTCTATTCATAGTCTCCATAGTACCACATTATCTTAGAATACAAACTGAATGTCCACTACGAAGGTCGGTTGACACGAGTCTCCGCCTGCAATTTAGATTCGGTCAAGCTGAAACTTGATATAGTTAGAACATGATGCGGCGCAGCGCATGCCGTTTCGAGTTTACAGTCCATCACTGTGGGCATTTTGTTTCTATCTAACTCCTCCCACAGTTAGCATTCCATCAATAAGCAAGCTGAAACTTGATATATAGTTTGACCATAATGTGGAGCATATATATAGTTTGACCATAATGTGGAGCATATATATAGTTTGACCATAATGTGGAGCATATATATAGTTTGACCATAATGTGGAGCAGCGCATATTGTTTCGAGGTTACGGTCCACCAAATATTAACAGAATTATTCCTCTTTGAAAATTTCTGTAAACTGTTTTTGGCCAAATCCTCCTACAATTAAGAGAAGCCTCCTTAGTGCAGTGGTTATGCAACTCACCTTGTAAACCAGGGATCGCAGGATCGATCCCAGGCTTTTTCAGACTTTCGGATGAGTCTTTAAACAGAGGTCTCCGTATGACCTTAGCTGTTGGCGAGACGTAAAACTCAAACACTCACTCCTACACTTTGGATCCGATCGAGCTGAAACTTAATATATAGTTAGATCATTATGTGGAGCAGTGCATATTGTTTCTAGGTAACGGTCTACCAAATATTAATTCAGTTATGTCCTTTGCAATCTGTAAACATTTTGTTTGTGGCTTACTTCTCAAGTAGGTAACACTCGATCAAGCTGAAACTTGATATTTTGTATGACTGATATGGAGCAGCGCATATTGTTTCGAGGTAATGGTCCACAAAATATTCACAGAGTTATGCCCTTTTGAAAATGTATGTAAATATTTTGTTTGAGGCTAGTTAACTCCTACAAGTAAGATCCGATCAAGCTGAAACTTGATATGTAGTGAAATTACGAAGTAACGGCAAAAAACGGCACAGTAAAGCTAAAACGGCTTTAATTGGGTACAACATGGATATTATACGACAGACTGCATGCATGGTAGTTAACCCAATCACGGTTGGCAACTTTGCTTCCCTCTTTAATTGCACGCCGGTGGGTCAGGCCTCAGATTCTATGACGGCTCCAACGTAAAGGCTTATTATAGCCCCGCTTGAAAAGTGGGGCTATATTGGATTTGCCCTGTCATTCCGTAATTCTGTAATTCCGTAATTCTGTAATTCTGTAATTCCGTAATTCCGTTATTCCGTTATTTTTTCGTCACAGTTTTCCCCGAAACTAAGAGAGCTAGAAAACTAAAACTTTGTATACACGTGGACAATGGGTGCCTCCACGGACCTTACCGAAATTATGACCAAGGGCCCATAACTCTTGGAGTTATCTCCCCTGATAGGTTTTTTTAAATGAAAATGTTTGGTCACAGTTTTCTCAGGAACGAAAGAAGCTAGAAAGCTCAAACTTTGCATAAATGTGGACAATGGGTGGATATAGGGAGCTTACCAAAATAATGGCCAAGGGCCCATAACTGTTGGAGTTATCTCTCCTGATAGGTTTTTTAAATAAATGAAAATATAGGTTTTTTTTAAATGAAAATGTTTGGTCACAGTTTTCTCAGGAACTAAAGAAGCTAGTTCATAACTGTTTTCTCTGCAGCTTAAATAACTTTCTTCTCTGACAGCGCTGAAGCGGGGCTATAGTCAGATCCTCTGACAGCTCTAGTTGAAAATTAAAGAGATAATGTTGGTTGGTGCCTGATGCTCTGTCTCTGGTCGGGCTCATCGGAGTCTAACTGTTGGTTTTCTTTTGCTCCAGCATTTCAGTGGTTTCTTGCTGTCGAGTCCTCACCGTTGTCTCACCTCTGTGGTTCTTTGATTTCTGTGTTCACGGAGATGTTGCACTGATGAGTTAGGAGGCCTTCATGCGGACTGAACACATTATTTGTCTAAATCGCGACGGAAGTAAGGGCGAGGATTGTGGCCACGTAAAATCGATTTAAGCCCCCCAGTGGAAATCTTCCACTGACCGTTCCAAGGCGGCTCTTCTGTGGCGATTTATTTATGTTGTTGTTTGTTACTTACTGTGTGTATCACTTGTGTCTTTTAATTTTGGATGGCCATATGGCCATTTTGTGGGAAAGTAACTGTCCATATGGCCTTCCTTTGTTTAGGTTTCCATTATGGTCTGGTCGCTTAATGTTTGTATTTCTTTCCCTTTGGTGTCTTTTATGGATGGAGTAAGTTAATTGTATCAATTCCTGATCTTTGTTTTACTTCTACTTTTAATATCTTGTCAAACCTATGGAAAACTATGGCCTGGCGGCCATCTTGGATTTAAACCGGAAGTGGTCATAATTTCGAATGCCTCCATATCTTAAATCGAATATATGACCCTAAACTTTGTTCGTGCCAAGTTTCATGCTTCTACCATAAAATGCAGGTTTCTTGTGGAATATGCAATAATCTGCTGGACTAGATGTCGAGCAGTGCATATTGTTAAGAGGTTGCAGTCCAACAATGAATTTGCCACGGGGCATTTTTTTTATGCCCCGCTTACGGAGCTCTTGTTAGATATGAGGAAGTTTTGAAACTGGTTGAATAAGGAGATATATTTTCTCTTTGGTGGTGATTAGGCAGTTTGCATGCAGGTTTATTATCCAACACATTGAGTGTCCCTCTACCAAGAGTCCAAGATTGTTCAAATTATATCCCTAGGACGATAAATGCCCCCACTCCGGGTCCATTTGGTTTTACATAGGCTTACGGTTGGTGAGGCCTCAGATTCTGATGGTTCCAACGTAAAGGCTTACTGAGTATTAGAGAGATGCAATTCAATGTAATGTTGGTTGGTGCCTGATGCTCTGTCTCTGTTTTGGCCCATCGGAGTCTAACAGTTGGTTTTCTTTTGCTCCGGCATTTCAGTGGTTTCTTGCTGTTGAGTCCTCACCGTTGTTTCATCTCCGTGGTTGTATAATTTGTTGTGTTTTGATGTTGCAATGATGATTTAGGAGGCCTTCATGTGGACTGAACAAATTGTTTGTCTAAATTGCGACAGAAATAAGGGCGAGGATTGTGGCCGCGTAAAATCGATTTAAGCCCAACAGTGGAATTCGTTACACTGACCGTTCCAAGGTGGTTCTTCTGTCGCGGTTTATTTTTTGTTATGGTTTGTCTGTGAGTGTTTGTATTGCTTATATTATTTTGTTTTGGATAGCCAATTGGAGATTTTGTGGGAAAGTAACTGTCCTTTTGGCTTTCCGCTATTGTTGTTTCCATTAGGGTTTGTTGTTTCACGTTTGTGTTGCTTTCCCTTTGGTGTCTGTGATGGGAGCTGTGGTTTCATTGTACCGATTCCTGATCATTTCCTCCACTTTTGTTTTACATAGGCTTATAACAGGGGAAGCATTTAAAAATCTTCTTGTCTGAAAGCAGAAGGCCCAGGTCATTGATATTTGGAATGAAGCTTCATCCAGTGGACCTCTAGCAAGATTGTTCAAATTATGGCACTGAGGTCAAAAATGTCCCCACGACGGGACCCAATGGTTATACGCAGGCTTATAATAGGGAAAACCTTTAAAAATCTTTTTGTCGGAAACCAGAAGGCCGAAGTCTTTGATATTTGGTATGAATCTTCATCTAGTAGATCTCTACCAAGATTGTTCAAATTATAGCCCTGGGGCCAAAACTGCCTCCCACTCCGGGACCCACTGGTTTTACATAGGCTTATAATTCGGAAAACATTTAAAAATCTTCTTGTCTGAAACCAGAAGTCCCAGGTCTTTTATATTTAGTATGAAGCTTCATCTAGTGGACCTCTGCCAAGATTGTTCAAATTATAGCCCTGGGGCCAAAAATGCCCCCGCTCCGGGGCCCTTTGGTATTACATAGACTTATATACGGAAAGTCTTGAAAAATCTTCTTCTCTGAAACCAGAAGGCCTAGGTCTTTGATATTTGGTATGAAGCTTCATCTAGTGGACCTCTTCCAAGATTGTTCAAATTATTGCCATGGGGCCAAAAGTGACCCCCCACGCTGGGGCACACTTGTTTTACATAGGCTTATATAGGGAAAACCTTTACAAATCTTCTTGTCTGAAACCAGAAGGCCCATGTCTTTGATATTTGTTATGAAGCTTCATCTAGTGGACCTCTACTTAGATTGTTCAAATTATAGCCTTTGGGCCAAAAATGCCCCCGCACCCGTGGCCCACTGGTTTTACATAGGCTTATAATAGGGAGAATCTTTAAAAATGTATTGTCTGACTCCAGAAGACCCAGGTTTTTGATATTTGGTATGAAGCTTCATCTAGTGGACCTCTACCAAGATTGTTCAAATTATAGCTTAGGGCCAAAAATGGTCTCGCCCAGGGTCCACTGGTTTTACATAGGCTTAAACATAGGCTTATATAGGGAAAACCTTTGAGAATTTTCTTGTCTTAAATCAGAAGGCCCAGGTCTTTGATATTTGGTATGAAGTTTCATCTAATGGAACATTGAGATATTTCAAATTATAGCTGTGGGGCCGAAAATGGCCCAGCCCCAGAGCCAATATTGTACATAGGCTTATATAGGAAAAGCTACCAAGATTGTTCAAATTAAAGCCAGGGACCGGAAATGGCCCCACCACGGGCCCATATGTTTTACATAGGCTTATATAGCGAAAACCTATAAGAGTCTTTTTATCTGAAACCAGGCGGCCCAGGCCTATGATATTTGATATTAAGTTTCATTTAGTGGGCCTCTACCAAAATTGTTCAAATTGTAGCCCTGAGGCCAAAAATTGACCCACCCCGAGACCCACGTGTAAATCTCTTAGCTTAGGTGAGCGATATAAGACCACCATGGTCCTCTTGTGTTTAATATAAAAGCATTTACCGGTACATCCGGAAAACATGCCTATACAATATTGACCCCCTTAAAACTCTACTTTTATATAGTTAAACTGGGGTTTGCAGGGGTAGACATTATTGTCTCACCGGAGTATGCCAATGCTCCGGCGTCCGTTGTCCGTCGTTTTCTGTTTGTTTGATTTGGGGTTTTACGTCCCCGTCAACACTGTGTAGGTCATTTTGGGGACGTTGCTTCCAATTTTGTGGGACTTTTACCCGTCATTGAGATGAAATGACATCTCAAGCCCTGCCGCTCAATGAAACTAATAGGGTTTATATGCATGGATGGTCCGACTCGCACCACTTTTTATGGGCAGGCTTAGAACCTCCAAGCGGTTTACCAGTACTCCACTGCGGTCGGTTTCAGCTTGCGTGGAAGCATCATACAGCCCAATCTATTTATTCAAGCCCCTATCGGCGGTGGCCGAACCGTTGTCCGTCGTCCGTTCACATTTTCAAATAAGTATATCTTTAAAGCCAGTCGGCCAATCATGATTAAATTTCATGTAAAGTATTATCAGGTAGGAAGAAAGGATACTTAATGTTTTGGGACAGATCAGATGGAATCTCTCGTTGCCATGGCAACATATAGCTCCCATAGACTTACATTGGGAAACCTTAAAAAATCTTCTCTGAAACCACAAGGCCCAGGGTTTAGATATTTAGTGTGTAACGTCAAGTGGTCCCCTACATAAATCCTGCCCCTGGATTTATGAAACCATAAAGTCCACAGCTTAGTTATTTACTATGTAGTAACGTAAAACGGTCACCTACATAAATCCTGCCAACCATGCCTCTGGGGTCAAAATTGGCCACGCCCCTGCCCTCATTAGCTCCCATAGACTAATAATGGAAAAAAAACTTTAAGAAGCCACAAGGCCCAAACCTTAGATATTTAGTTGGTTGCAACGTAAATTGGGTCCCTACATAAATCCTGCCAATCAGGTCCCTGGGGTCCAAATTGGTCATGCCTCTGGGCTCCTTAGCTCCCATAGACTTACAATGGATAAAAAAGCTTAAAATGATCTTCTCTGAAACCATAGAACCCATAACTTAGATATTTGGTATGAAACGACGTAAAATGACCAGCCAACCATGACCCTGGGGTCAAAAAAGGCCACGCCCAAAAGCTCATTAGCCCCAATTGACTTATAATGGAAGAAAAACTTCTCTGAAACCATAAGTCTCTGAGCTTGGATATTTCATATGTAACAATGCTAAGTGGTCACCTATATAAATCCTGCCAATCATGCCCCTGGGCACCAAGTTGACCACTACCAGGGCTCATTAGCTCCCACTTGACTTGTAATAATAATAATAATAATAACTTTTAATCTTCTTCTCTGAAACCATAAGGCCCAGAGCTTAGATATTCGGTCACCTACATTTATCCTACCAACCATGCCGCTAGGGTCTAAATTGACTAAACCATGGGACCCATTAACTCCTATTGAGGCCTCTGTGGTGTAGTGGTTATGCTACGCGCCTGATAAACCAGGGATCACATGACAGTCCGCAGGCTTCTCCAGACTTCCGGGAGAGTCTTTAAACTGCGGTCCTGTTTTCAAATCACCTTAGCTGTTGGTGGAACGTAAAACTAAAACACACTCACTGATTAGCTCCTGTAAACTGATGATACAATTTAGAAATCTTCTTCTGAAACTATAAGGCCCCGAGATAAGATATTTAGTTTTGTTCCAACATCAATTGGTCACTCACATAAATCCCACAAGCCATGCCTATGAAGTCCAAATTGGCCATACCCCTTTGCTCATTATCTCCCATTGATTTATAATTAGTTGCCTCCGCCCATAGGGGCTTGAAGAAATATATGGGCTGCATGATGCTTTCACGCAGAGCTGAATCCGGCCCGCACACTAGTAGTGGTAAACCGCTTAGAGGATCTAAGCCTGTCCAGGAACCGCGGTGCGAGGCAGACCGTCCATGCTAATAAACCCTTTTGGTTCCATTGGGCGACAGGGCTTGAGATGTCATTTCATCTCAATGTCGGGTAAAAGTCCCACAAAATTCGAAGGAAGGTCTCCAAAATGACCTTTACAGTGTTGACGGGGACGTTAAACCTCAAATCAAACAAATCAATTTATAATTAGAAGAACTTCGAAAAAATCTTCTGCTCTTAAACCATGAGACAAACAGCTTACTAAAATGTTCCTCAGGTGAGCGGTTAGGCTCATTGAGCCTCTTGTTTTTAGCTCACCGTCACGTAGTTATGGGATCACTTTTCGTCCTTTGTGCGTCAGTGCGTCCGTGCGTCCGTAAACAATTTCTTTAAACGACATCTCCTAAACCACTGATCGGTTTTGACCAAACTTCACAGGAATGATCCTTAGGTGGTCCCCTTTCAAAGTTGTTCAAATGGTTCCGGTCCGTTGCACATCTAGGTCATAGGAGCCAAAAATAGATTTTTTTCACCAAAAACTTAAAAAATCTTCTTCTCTGAAACCACAAGGCCCAGGTCTTTGATATTTGGTATGAAGCTTCATCTAGTGGACCCATACCAAGACTGTTCAAATTATAGTGCTGGGGCCAAAAATGCCCCCGCTCCTGGGCCCTTTGGTTTTACATGGGCTTATATAGGGAAAATCTTTAAAAATCTTCTTCTCTGAAACCGTAAGGCCCAGGTCTTTGATATTTGGTCTGAAGGTTCATCTAGTGGACCCCTACCAAGATTGTTCAAATTATAGTGCTGGGGCCAAAATTGCCCCCGCTCCGGGGCCCTTTGGTTTTACATGGGCTTATATAGGGAAAATCTTTAAAAATCTTCTTCTCTGAAACTGTAAGGCCCAGGTCTTTGATATTTGGTCTGAAGCTTCATCTAGTGGACCTCTATGAAGATTGTTCAAATTATAGTGCTGGGGCAAAAAATGCCCCCGCTCTGGGGCCCTTTGGTTTTACATGGGCTTATATATGGAAAATCTTGAAAAATCTTTTTCTCTTAACCGCAAAGCCCAGGTCTTTGATATTTGGTATGAGGCTTCATCTAGTGGACCCCTACCAAGATTGTTCAAATTATAGTGCTGGGGCCAAAAATGCCCCCGCCCAGGGGCCCTTTGGTTTTACATGGGCTTATATAGGGAAAATCTTGAAAAATCTTCTTCTCTGAAACCGCAAGGCCCAGGTCTTTGATGTTTGGTATGAAGCTTCATCTAGTGGACCCCTACCAAGATTGTTCAAATTATAGTGCTGGGGCCAAAAATGCCCCCGCCCAGGGGCCCTTTGGTTTTACATGGGCTTATATAGGGAAAACCTTTAAAAATCTTCTTCTCTGAAATCGCAAGGCCCAGGTCTTTGATGTTTGGTATGAAGCTTCATCTAGTGGACCCCTACCAAGATTGTTCAAATTATAGTGCTGGGGCCAAAAATGCCCCCGCCCCGGGGCCCTTTGGTTTTACATGGGCTTATATAGGGAAAATCTTTAAAAATCCTCTTCTCTGAAACCGCAAGGCCCAGGTCTTTGATATTTGGTATGAAGCTTCATCTAGTGGACCCCTTCCAAGATTGTTCAAATTATAGTGCTGGGGTCAAAAATGCCCCCGCTCCGGGGCATTTTGGTTTTACATGGGCTTACATAGGGAAAATCTTTTAAAATTTTCTTCTCTGAAACTGCAAGGCCCAGGTCTTTGATATTTGGAATGAAGCTTCACCTAGTGGACCCCTACCAAGATGGTTCAAATTATAGCCCTGGGGCCAAAAATGCCCCCCCGCCCCGGGGCCCTTTGATTTTTACATGGGCTTATATAAGGAAAATCTTTAAAACTCTTCTTCTCTGAAACCGTAAGGCCCAGGTCTTTGATATTGTGTCTGAAGCTTCATCTAGTGGACCCGTACCAAGATTGTTCAAATTATAATGCTTGGGCCAAAAATGCCCCCGCTCCGGGGCCCTTTGGTTTGACATGGGCTTATATAGGGAAAATCTTTAAAAATCTTCTTCTCTGAAACCATAAGGCCCAGGTCTTTGATATTTGGTCTGAAGCTGCATCTAGTGGACCCCTACCAAGATTGTTCAAATTATAGTGCTGGGGCCAAAAATGCCCCCGCCCCAGGCCCCTTTGATTTTAAATGGGCTAATATCGGGAAAATCTTTAAAAAACTTCTTCTCTGAAACCGCAAGGCCGAGGTCTTTGATATTTGGTATGAAGCTTCATCTAGTGGACCCCTACCAAGATTGTTCAAATTATAGTGCTGGGGCCAAAAATGCTCCCGCTCCGGTGCCCTTTGGTTTTACATGGGCTTACATAGGGAAAATCTTTTAAAATGTTCTTCTCTGAAACCGCAAGGCCCAGGTTTTTGATATTTGGTATGAAGCTTCACCTAGTGGATCCCTACCAAGATTGTTCAAATTTTAGCCCTGGGGCCAAAAATGCCCCCCACCCCGGGGCCCTTTGATTTTATATGGGCTTATATAGGGAAAATATTTTTAAATTTTCTTCTCTGAAACAGTAAGGCCCATGTCTTTGATATTTGGTATGAAGCTTCACCCCACAAGGCCCAGGTCCCCCCCCCCCCCAGCACACACACGCGCGCCGGGGTCATTTGGTTTTACATGGGCTTATATAGGGAAAATCTTTAAAAATCTTCTTCTCTGAAACCGCAAGGCCCAGGCCTTTGATATTCGATATGAAGCTTCACGTAGTGGACCCCTACCGAGGTTGTTCAAATTATAAACCTAGGGCCAAAAATGCCCCCGCTCCGGGGCCCTTTGGTTTTACATAGACTTATTAGCTCACCTGAGCCTTTAGGCTCATAGGTGAGCTTATAGTATAGCCATGGTCCGTCGTCCGTCCGTCCGTCGTCCGTCCACCATTTTCAAAGATCTTCTTCTCCTATACTGCAGGGCCAATCAAAGCCAAATTTCATATGGAGCATCAGTGGGATGGGGGAACGAAAGTTTGTTCGCGGGGTCTGGATCACATGACCAAGATGGCCGCCATGCCCATATATGGTAAAAGCCTTCAAAATTCTTCTTTTCCAGAACCATAAGGCCAGTGGCCTTGAAACTTGGCATGTAGCATATGGTACTCGGGCCCATCATGGTTTGTACAAATGGTGACCCTGGGTTGACCTTGACCTATTTTACAGCAATGTCAAATTTGTCGACTTAGGCTTTTGCATGGGGCAAAGTGAAAATAATGGATTTATAGGAAACCATTGAAGACAGTGTCACCAAAATTTGTAGATCAGGTAAAGTAACTGAATACATGAATGTATATGGATCAGAAAGGTCAAGGTCATTCATTGGCCTTGTTCGCGGGTCTGGATCACATGACCAAGATGGCCGCCATGCCCATATATGGTAAAAAGCCTTCAAAAATCTTCTTCTCCAGAACCATAAGGCCAGTGGCTTTGAAACTTGGCATGTAGCATATGGTACTCGGGCCCATTATGGTTTGTACAAATGGTGACCCTGGGTTGACCTTGACCTATTTTACAGCAATGTCAAATTTTCCGACTTAGGCTTTTGCATGGGGCAAAGTGAAAATAATGGATTTATAGGAAACCATTGAAGACAGTGTCAACAAAATTTGTAGATCAGGTAAAGTAATTGAATACATGAAGATGTATGGGTCAGAAAGGTCAAGGTCATTCATTGGCCTTACACCAAGGTCATTCAGGATCCATATTTCAAACATTTTTTTCTCCAAAACTGCTGAGCCAATTTAAGTAAAATTTAATATGGAACCTTTGTGAGTTGAACAAATGAAAAAATGCCAATACGGTCTAGATCACATGACCAAAATGGCCGTCACGCCCATATATGGTAAAAAGCCTTAAAAATTCTTCTCCTCCAGAACCGTAAGGCCAATGGCCTTGAAACTTGGCATGTAACATATGGTACTCAGGCCCATCATAGTTTGTACAAATGGTGACCCTGAGTTGACCTTGACCTATTTTACAGCAATGTTAAATTTGCCGACTTAGGCTTTTGCATGGGAAAAAGTGAAAATAATGGATTTTTAGGAAACCATTGAAGACACTGTCACCAAAATTAGTAGATAAGGTAAAGTAGCTGAATACATGAAGATCTATGTGTAAGAAAGGTCAAGGTCATTAATTGACCTTAGACCAAGGTCACGCAGGTTCCATATTTCAAACGTTTTTTCTCAGAAACTACTGAGCCAATTGAAGTGAAATTCAATATGGAGCCTTTGGGAGTTGAACAAATGAAAAGCTGCCAATATGGTCTAGATCACATGACCAAGATAGCCACCACGCCCATATATGGTAAAAACACTTCGCAATTCTTCTTCTCAAGAACCGTAAGGCCAATGGCCTTGAAACTTGGCATGTAGCATATGGTACTCGGGCCTATCATAATTTGTTCAAATGGTGACCCTGGGTTGAACTTGACCTATTTTACAGTAATGTCAAATATGCTGACTTAGGCTTTTGCATAGGAAAAAGTGAAAATAATGGATTCTTAGCTCACCTGAGCCTTTAGGCTCATAGGTGAGCTTATAGTATAGCCATGGTCCGTCGTCCGTCCGTCCATCCGTCGTCCGTCCGTCCGTCCACCATTTTCAAAGATCTTCTTCCCCTATACTGCAGGGCCAATCAAAGCCAAATTTCATATGGAGCCTCAGTGGGATGGGGGAACGAAAGTTTGTTCGCGGGGTCGGGATCACATGACCAAGATGGCCGCCATGCCCATATATGGTAAAAAGCCTTCAAAAATCTTCTTCTCCAGAACCATAAGGCCAGTGGCCTTGAAACTTGGCATGTAGCATATGGTACTCGGGCCCATCATGGTTTGTACAAATGGTGACCCTGGGTTGACCTTGACCTATTTTACAGCAATGTCAAATTTGTCGACTTAGGCTTTTGCATGGGGCAAAGTGAAAATAATGGATTTATAGGAAACCATTGAAGACAGTGTCACCAAAATTTGTAGATCAGGTAAAGTAACTGAATACATGAATGTATATGGATCAGAAAGGTCAAGGTCATTCATTGGCCTTGTTCGCGGGTCTGGATCACATGACCAAGATGGCCGCCATGCCCATATATGGTAAAAAGCCTTCAAAAATCTTCTTTTCCAGAACCATAAGGCCAGTGGCTTTGAAACTTGGCATGTAGCATATGGTACTCGGGCCCATTATGGTTTGTACAAATGGTGACCCTGGGTTGACATTGACCTATTTTACAGCAATGTCAAATTTTCCGACTTAGGCTTTTGCATGGGGCAAAGTGAAAATAATGGATTTATAGGAAACCATTGAAGACAGTGTCAACAAAATTTGTAGATCAGGTAAAGTAATTGAATACATGAAGATGTATGGGTCAGAAAGGTCAAGGTCATTCATTGGCCTTACACCAAGGTCATTCAGGATCCATATTTCAAACATTTTTTTCTCCAAAACTGCTAAGCCAATTTAAGTAAAATTTAATATGGAGCCTTTGTGAGTTGAACAAATGAAAAAATGACAATACGGTCTAGATCACATGACCAAAATGGCCGTCACGCCCATATATGGTAAAAAGCCTTAAAAATTCTTCTCCTCCAGAACCGTAAGGCCAATGGCCTTGAAACTTGGCATGTAACATATGGTACTCAGACCCATCATAGTTTGTACAAATGGTGACCCTGAGTTGACCTTGACCTATTTTACAGCAATGTTAAATTTGCCGACTTAGGCTTTTGCATGGGAAAAAGTGAAAATAATGGATTTTTAGGAAACCATTGAAGACACTGTCACCAAAATTAGTAGATAAGGTAAAGTAGCTGAATACATGAAGATCTATGTGTAAGAAAGGTCAAGGTCATTAATTGACCTTAGACCAAGGTCACGCAGGTTCCATATTTCAAACGTTTTTTCTCAGAAACTACTGAGCCAATTGAAGTGAAATTCAATATGGAGCCTTTGGGAGTTGAACAAATGAAAAGCTGCCAATATGGTCTAGATCACATGACCAAGATGGCCACCACGCCCATATATGGTAAAAACACTTCGAAATTCTTCTTCTCAAGAACCGTAAGGCCAATGGCCTTGAAACTTGGCATGTAGCATATGGTACTCGGGCCTATCATAATTTGTTCAAATGGTGACCCTGGGTTGAACTTGACCTATTTTACAGTAATGTCAAATATGCTGACTTAGGCTTTTGCATAGGAAAAAGTGAAAATAATGGATTCTTAGCTCACCTGAGCCTTTAGGCTCATAGGTGAGCTTATTGTATAGCCATGGTCCGTCGTCCGTCCGTCCATCCGTCGTCCGTCCGTCCGTCCACCATTTTCAAAGATCTTCTTCTCCTATACTGCAGGGCCAATCAAAGCCAAATTTCATATGGAGCCTCAGTGGGATGGGGGAACGAAAGTTTGTTCGCGGGGTCGGGATCACATGACCAAGATGGCCGCCATGCCCATATATGGTAAAAAGCCTTCAAAAATCTTCTTCTCCAGAACCATAAGGCCAGTGGCCTTGAAACTTGGCATGTAGCATATGGTACTCGGGCCCATCATGGTTTGTACAAATGGTGACCCTGGGTTGACCTTGACCTATTTTACAGCAATGTCAAATTTGTCGACTTAGGCTTTTGCATGGGGCAAAGTGAAAATAATGGATTTATAGGAAACCATTGAAGACAGTGTCACCAAAATTTGTAGATCAGGTAAAGTAACTGAATACATGAATGTATATGGATCAGAAAGGTCAAGGTCATTCATTGGCCTTGTTCGCGGGTCTGGATCACATGACCAAGATGGCCGCCATGCCCATATATGGTAAAAAGCCTTCAAAAATCTTCCTCTCCAGAACCATAAGGCCAGTGGCTTTGAAACTTGGCATGTAGCATATGGTACTCGGGCCCATTATGGTTTGTACAAATGGTGACCCTGGGTTGACCTTGACCTATTTTACAGCAATGTCAAATTTTCCGACTAAGGCTTTTGCATGGGGCAAAGTGAAAATAATGGATTTATAGGAAACCATTGAAGACAGTGTCAACAAAATTTGTAGATTAGGTAAAGTAATTGAATACATGAAGATGTATGGGTCAGAAAGGTCAAGGTCATTCATTGGCCTTAGACCAAGGTCATTCAGGATCCATATTTCAAACATTTTTTTCTCCAAAACTGCTGAGCCAATTTAAGTAAAATTTAATATGGAGCCTTTGTGAGTTGAACAAATGAAAAAATGTCAATGCGGTCTAGATCACATGACCAAAATGGCCGTCACGCCCATATATGGTAAAAAGCCTTAAAAATTCTTCTCCTCCAGAACCGTAAGGCCAATGGCCTTGAAACTTGGCATGTAGCATATGGTACTCAGGCCCATCATAGTTTGTACAAATGGTGACCCTGAGTTGACCTTGACCTATTTTACAGCAATGTCAAATTTGCCGACTTAGGCTTTTGCATGGGAAAAAGTGAAAATAATGGATTTTTAGGAAACCATTGAAGACACTGTCACCAAAATTAGTAGATAAGGTAAAGTAGCTGAATACATGAAGATCTATGTGTAAGAATGGTCAAGGTCATTAATTGACCTTAGACCAAGGTCACGCAGGTTCCATATTTCAAACATTTTTTCTCAGAAACTACTGAGCCAATTGAAGTGAAATTCAATATGGAGCCTTTGGGAGTTGAACAAATGAAAAGCTGCCAATATGGTCTAGATCACATGACCAAGATGGCCACCACGCCCATATATGGTAAAAACACTTCGAAATTCTTCTTCTCAAGAACCGTAAGGCCAATGGCCTTGAAACTTGGCATGTAGCATATGGTACTCGGGCCTATCATAATTTGTTCAAATGGTGACCCTGGGTTGAACTTGACCTATTTTACAGTAATGTCAAATATGCTGACTTAGGCTTTTGCATAGGAAAAAGTGAAAATAATGGATTTTTAGCTCACCTGAGCATTTAGGCTCATAGGTGAGCTTATAGTATAGCCATGGTCCGTCGTCCGTCCGTCCACCATTTTCAAAGATCTTCTTCTCCTATACTGCAGGGCCAATCAAAGCCAAATTTCATATGGAGCCTTTGTGGGATGGGGGAACGAAAGTTTGTTCGCGGGGTCTGGATCACATGACCAAGATGGCCGCCATGCCCATATATGGTAAAAAGTCTTCAAAACTCTTCTTCTCCAGAACCATAAGGCCAGTGGCCTTGAAACTTGGCATGTAGCATATGGTACTCAGGCCCATCATGGTTTGTACAAATGGTGACCCTGGGTTGACCTTGACCTATTTTACAGCAATGTCAAATTTGCCGACTTAGGCTTTTGCATGGGGCAAAGTGAAAATTATGGATTTATAGGAAACCATTGAAGACAGTGTCACCAAAATTTGTAGATCAGGTAAAGTAACTGAATACATGAAGATCTATGGGTGATAAAGGTCAAGGTCATTCATTGGCCTTAGACCCAAGATGGCCGCCATGCCCCTATATGGAATGAAAGGAGTCAATGAACATTATATTGTTCACTCAGGTAAGACTTATTCAGGTATATGTGTTAATCTTACCTGCAGGTAAATATTGCAACAATAGAGCTATATCAATGGGTAATTTTGTGGTTCACTGAGCAATCAGTCAGGAAAAAATGGTGTGTTATTTGATGCAATGAGCAGCCAACCTTAACGAAAATGGATTAGTCTATAGATCTGACTCATCACAACAAAGTCTAAAGAAAGGGAATGACCTATAGCCATCATGAGACAATGTGTTGCGTGCAGGACCCAGGTCAGTACTTCCAATGTCAAGGTCATACTTAGAGGTCAGACATAAAAAGTGGCCTTTTTTCATGTTTGGTCAATAACTCACTTTTTCCTGGATGAATTTTAAAATTACTTGGTGGAAATGTTAACCATCATGAGACATTTGTTTGAATTGAGGTTTTCATCTCCGACAACACTGTATAGGTCATTTTGGAGACGTTGCTTCCAATTTTGTGGGACTTTTACCTGGCATTTAGATGAAATGGCATCTCAATAGGGTTTTTGTGCATGGGTGGTCCGACTTGCATCACTTTTCCTGGACAGGTTTAGAACCTCTATGCTGTTTACCAGTACTCATTTGCAGTCGGTTTCAATCTATTTCTTCAAGCCCGATGGGCGGGGGCCGGGGGTCATGAGACAATGTGTTGCTCCCAAGAATCAGGTAGGTACCTCAATGATAAAAAAGGGGGGAGACATCTGTGTTTTTGTAGAAAAACAAATTCTAGTTTTGTTCTGTTACTGCTCTTGAGATATGAAAATAAATTGGAACAAGTTTTCTTTTTGTTTCATTTGCTTCTGTATACAGTATACCATTTATGTCCAATGGACAGTTCCTCATATTTTCCCTTTCTGTGATCCAGGCACCGAGGTTATAAAACTTTTTTCACGCTCAACTCACTTCAGCATGAAATTTACCCTGCTCATAAGTTTTAAAATGCCAACAAATATTGAGATGGCATTTTAAAATTTATGAGCAGGGTAAATGATATTTTCTGCTGATCTAAGTAGGAAAATTGTCACCAGACAGGTGAGCGGTTCAGGACCACTGGTCCTCTGGTATATGGAAAATCTTGAACAATCTTCTTCTCTGAAACCGCAAGGCCCAGGTCTTTGATATTTGGTATGAGGCTTCATCAAGTGGACCCCTACCAAGATTGTTGAAATTATAGTGCTGGGTCAAAAAATGCCCCCGCCACGGGGCCCTTTGGTTTTACATGGGCTTATATAGGGAAAATATTTAAAAATCTTCTTCTCAGAAACCGCAAGGCCCAGGTCTTTGATGTTTGGTATGAAGCTTCATCTAGTGGACCCCTACCAAGATTGTTCAAATTATAGTGCTGGGGCCAAAAATGCCCCCGCTCTGGGGCCCTTTGGTTTTACATGGGCTTATATAGGGAAATCTTTAAAAATCTTCTTCTCTGAAACCGTAAGGCCCATGTCTTTGATATTTGGTATGAAGCTTCACCCCACAAGGCCCAGGCGCCCCCCCCCCCCACAACCCAGGGCCTTTTGGTTTTACATGGGCTTATGTAGGGAAAATCTTCATCTCTGAAACCGCAAGGCCCAGGTCTTTGATATTCGATATGAAGCTTCACCTAGTGGACCCCTACCAAGATTATTCAAATTATAGCTCTGGGGCCAAAAATGCCCCCGCTCCAGGGCCCTTTGGTTTTACATAGACTTATATATGGAAAATCTTGCAAAATCTTCTTCTCTGAAACCGCAAGGCCCAGGTCTTTGATATTTGGTATGAAGCTTCATCCAGTGGACCCCTACCAAGATTGTTCAAATTATAGTGCTGGGGCCAAAAATGCCCCCGCCCCGGGGCCCTTTGGTTTTACATGGGCTTATATAGAGAAAATCTTTAATAATCTTCTTCTCTGAAACCGCAAGGCCCAGGTCTTTGATATTTGGTATGAAGCTTCATCTAGTGGACCCCTACCAATATTGTTCAAATTTTAGTGCTGGGGCCGAAAATGCCCCCGCCCCGGGGCCTTTTGGTTTTTCATGGGCTTATATAGGGAAAATCTTTAAAAATCTTTTTCTCTGAAACCGCTAGGCCCAGGTCTTTGGTATTTGGTATGAAGCGTCACCTAGTGGACCCCTACCAAGATTGTCCAAATTAAAGTGCTGGGGCCAAAAATGCCCCCGCTCTGGGGCCCTTTGGTTTTACATGGCTTATATAGGGAAACTCTTTAAAAATCTTCTTTTCTGAAACCACAGGGCCCAGGTCTTTGATATTTGGTATGAAGCTTCACCTAGTGGACCCCTACCAAGATTGTTCAAATTATTGCCCTAGGGCAATCTGAAACCGCAAGGCCCAGATTTTTGATATTTGGTATGAAGCTTCACCTAGTGGACCCCTACCAAGATTGTTCAAATTTTAGCCCTGGGGCCAAAAATGCCCCCCGCCCCGGGGCCCTTTGATTTTATATGGGCTTATATAGGGAAAATCTTTAAAAATCTTCTTCTCTGAAACCGCTAGGCCCAGGTCTTTGATATTTGGTATGAAGCTTCACCTAGTGGTCCCCTACCAAGATTGTTCAAATTATAGTGCTGGGGCAAAAAATGCCCCCGCTCCGGGGCCCTTTGGTTTTACATAGACTTATATAGGGAAAATCTTTAAAAATGTTCTTCTCTGAAACGGTAAGGCCCATGTTTTTGATATTTGGTATGACGTTTCACCCCACACGGCCCAGTTACCCCCCCCCCCCCTTATATAGGGAAAATCTTTAATAATCTTCTTCTCTGAAACCGCAAGGCCCAGGTCTTTGATATTTGGTATGAAGTTCATCTGGTGGACCTTTACCAATATTGTTCAAATTATAGTGCTGGGGCCAAAAATGCCCCCGCCCCGGGGCCTTTTGGTTTTACATGGGCTTACAGAGGGGAAAATCTTGAAAAATCTTCTTCTCAGAAACAACAAGGCCTAGGTCTTTGATATTTGGTATGAAGCTTCATCTAGTGGACCTCTACCAAAATTGTTCAATTATAGCCCTGAGACCAAAAATGCCCCCGCCTCGGGGCCCTTTGGTTTTACATAGACTTATATAGGGAAAATCTTTAAAAATCTTCTTCTCTGAAACCAGAAGGCCTAGGTCTTTGATATTTGGTATGAAGCTTCATCTAGTGGACCTCTACCAAGATTGTTCAAATTATAGCCCTGAGACCAAAAACGCCCCCGCCCCGGGGCCCTTTGGTTTTACATAGACTTATATGGGGAAAATCTTTAAAAATCAAAAATCTTCTTCTGTGAAACCACAAGGCCTAGGTCTTTGATATTTTGTGTGAAATTTCATCTAGTGGACCTCTATCAAGATTGTTCAAATTATAGGCTATTAGCCCTTGGGCCAAAAATGCCCCCGCCCCGAGACCCTTTGGTTTTACACAGACTTATATAGGGAAATCTTAAAAAATCTTCATCTCTGAAACCACTAGGCCCATGCCTTTGATATTTGGTATGGAGCTTCATCTAGTAGACCTCTACCAAGATTGTTCTAATTATAGCCCCCGCCCCGGGGCCCTTTGGTTTTACATAGACATATATAGAGATAATCTTTGAAAATTTTCTTCTCTGAAACAGCAAGGCCCAGGTCTTTGATATTTGGTGTGAAGCTTCATCTAGTGGACTTCTATCAAGATTGTTTAAATTATGGCCCTGAGGCAAAAAATGCCCCCCGCTCCGGGGCCATTTGGTTTTACATAGGCTAATGTAGGGAATATCTTTAAAAAAATTTCTTCTCTGAAACCCCATGGCCAGGGTCTTTGATATTTGGTGTGTAGCTTCATCTAGTGGACCTTTGCCAAGATTGTTCAAATTATAGCCTTTGTTGATATTTGGTATGAAGCTTCACCTCTTTAGACCTCCCTCAACATTATACACATTGTAGCCCTGGTGTCAATAATGGCCCTCCCCGAGGCCCACCTGTTACTCTATCATATGGATCAGGTGAGCGATCCAGGGCCATCATGGCCCTCTTGTTCTTATTTCTGCTCAAAAACATAGATTGTGGGTACTTGTTAGAACCGCCTCGCGGAGGTGGTTCTAACCAGTATCCACAATCTAAGTTTCGAGCAGAAATAAGAAAAATATCACCAAATTGGTAAAATTTACATTGTATTGGTATAGGCATGTTTTAGGAATGGATTGTTTTGTTTGTTTGATTTGAGGTTTAACGTCCCCGTCAACACTGTAAAGGTCATTTTGGAGACGTCGCTTCCGGTTTTGTGGGACTTTTCCGGACATTGAGATGAAATGACATCTCAAGCCCTGTCGCCCAATGAAACCAGTAGGGTTTATTAGCATGGACGGTCCGCCTCGCACCGGGGTTCCTGGACAGGCTTAGATCCTCTAAACGGTTTACCACTACTAGTGTGCGGGCCGGATTCAGCTCTGCGTGGATGCATCATGCAGCCCATATATTTCTTCAAGCCCCTATGGGCGGGGGCACAAGTAATGGATTGTACACGTTAGAATCGCCTCGTCGAGCAACATACGTCTGGTTAAGAAGCCTGTGTAGTATAGACCCTCTAAACCTCACTTTATGTTGATAAAACTGGGGTTTACAGGGAAATGTACTACTATAGTTCAAGTAATCTGCTCAAAGACATAGGTTGTGAGTACTGGTTAGAATCGCCTCAACGAGGCGGTTCTAACGAGCACTCACAGCCTATGTTTTGAGTAGAAATAGGAAAAATATAAATTTTCATTAGAATATCAATTGTAGAATGACTATAACGCCCTGAATGCCCACATTTTAGGAAACTCCGTGCTGTAGCAGATAAGCTACTCGCCCCTTAAACAAGGGATCATGGGTTCAATCCTGGGCTTCTCGAGACTTTCAGATGATTCTTAAATCCAAGCTCCCGTCTTCGTATGACCTTATGTGTTGGTTGGACGTGAAACTCAAACACACATATCAATATTATATTACATATTATGTACACTCTTAAATTAGCAATTTACTTGTCCTGGGATAGCATATCTTTATCAGGTCATTGTGCTGCAATGCAATTAATATAGAGGGTAACTGATAAATAAAACAAGCACATTGCAAAATTTAGGGGTTTCAAGTTTGTTTTGTACAAAATGTGTCTGGAAAATGGATGAACTTTTTATCAACAGTGTAGGCACGTTCTGTGGCGTCTGATCTGAGCGATCATCCGTTTTGGGAAGGGAGCGTGGGCGTATTTCGGTACAGTGTAAGTTCGCCAAGCAAGTTAATATATTTTGCTCAATCTGTCGTTCAGATAATCCAGGGTAGAAATAGGTTCATACTTGTTTGACCCATCCAGACACTCAGTGATAAAGTCGTCATCAGCCAGAATGAAGAACACAGTCGATCGTCGACATTTCCTCCTCAGAAGCTCTTCCTCTGGTATAAGAATTCTATGTCTCGTGGCCACCAAAGCATCCGACGTCCATCGCTGCATCAGATCGCCTATAATTACCAGCACGGTCCCCGGGATAGGGGTCGCGGGCACATACCCCACACCAGGGCTTTTGACCTCAAGTCCACCAACATCATCCTGGAACAGGAGCGTAATCGTTCCATAGTCAGAATGCTCACCACATCTTATCTGATTGGGTTTCAGTTGGGTTTCATCAGTGATAGGCGGATAATACAATGTTCTCAATCGGCTCGGATTCCCTTGCTTTCCAAGACGTTGATGGGCATTCTTCAGGAAATATTTTGGCAGACCCAGCGCTAGGGACAAGACATCACATAGTCGAAAAGACAGTCCAATGCATTTCTCAGCTATTATTTTACTGATAGATTCAAATTCTGGTGTGCTAGGCCAGTTATACGGATCGCTTGATGGGCAGTAATTAAATGCCTCTTTGAAATCCCCAGGCCGCTCTGGGTTGAGACTTTCACTGTTAGAAGCTACCCATCCACTCACATCTGATCCCCGAGCATATTTCTGTTTAACTTCATCCGGCTGCTCAAAGAATTCCTTGGAAACATCGTTGTATTTAGCTAACAATTCCTCGTCTATTCCATGGTTTTTCAGATAGCAAAACGCGACAGAGCTGAAAGCCTCTTTAACCTTTAGTCCAAGGCCTTTGATTGTTTCTTCGCTCACACTGGATATATCCTCAACATTTAGTCCGAAGTCGCTGAAGTCAATTAAAGGAATCATTCTGCCTCTCTGAGTTGAAATGCACTATAAGAGATTAACCCTTATCTTGCTGTTCACGACAACCCCTATCTTTGCAAACAGTGCTGATCCAGATCAGATGGCTTCTGAAGAAGCCATCTGATCTGGATCTACACTGTTTGACATTCAGTTTATGAATTTGTAGCAATAAATTACATCAAGTAATTTGATTGGTTGATAGACAGAAATGGGTGTGGCTTAAATGAATATTCAGCAAGATAAGGGTTAAGTGGCCCACTGCTAAGTTCCAGCTTTGTCCGGATAAACGCGTGTGTGGTTTGCGGTCAGTTAAACTAGTTCGCTGATTATGTAGACAAACACATGACACACTTTACAGGTTTACATGCGCAACCTGATATCTTCACGACATTTTGTGTCTGCTTAAGAGGGTCGTTTAATAAGTATCTGGCCTCACCTAAGTGGAGTCACGCATGGGGTAAAGGTTTTGAAACAGTTCCGCTTCACTGCGTCCACAGAAACTTTGCAAGTATGGACTCTAGCATTGTCATGCTGCAACAGCACACTTTTTGTAATTTTCCATGCCTTTTCGGTACTACAGCTGCACGTAATTGGTCAAAAATATTAGCATTCACCTAACATATATTTCCTATTGTTCCAGGTAACATATGCCGGCCTCGGTCACCTGAGACGCCAAGTTCTGCAACGGAAGGTCAGGTGGTTTTTCTCCGGGTACTCCGGTTTTCACCCACCTCTGATTAACGACCGGCTCGATATGAGTGAAATAATGTTGGAAGGGCTGTAAAACCAAAACCAAAAATAAAAATGCCGGCCACGGTAGATCAGTCGGATGCACGTTTAACTGACGATCAGGAGGACGCGGGTTCGATTTCTGCCGGAGTCGGGAACATTCTTTCTAGGAGATTGATCATGAAATCTTTTCTAAGGTCATTCTCTTCCTTCCGCTGATTCAAGAAGGGCAGTTGTCAGTTTCTGGCAAAAGAATGTGCACTGTACTGGTTAACCACTTACGTATAAGCCTGCGCAGGGAAAGTGTGAATAGGTAAACTGACCGGCTCAAAAATTACCTAAACTAGTGTTGACTGGGACGTTAAACTCAAATAAAAACAAACAAAATCCAGGTAACATATATATGACCTGTATTTTGTGATTATATACCTGTTGCACGGAAACCATTTAATACGGGGACATACGTACGAGCAGTGGTGATACTATATGCCCACCCCACCCCACATTTTAAAATGGCGGAGGCATATCGAATCTTTAAGGGAAGATAACTCATAATCTGGAAAGGTCAGACACAATATGATATCTTTGATGTTAACATATCTGAAGTTTAAGATGCCATGAACAGTGAAGGAATTACAGACAGAAAGCATTTTTTCCCAAAATGAACAAGGGCAGTATGTATGTTAACAAGAGCTCCGCAAGCGGGGCATAATACGCCCGTGGCAATTTGTAAGATGGAGCATATATATACTGACTGTTGTACAACTTTGGGTTTGTGGAACGTAACCAAGGAACAATATGTGCTCCATATATTCTTACCTGGCACTATTAATAACCCTCAATGGCTCAAAATACCTGTCTACAAAATTCCATGGTCGGTAATATTTGGTGGACCATAACCTCAAAATACTAAAGGCATAACTCTGGCAATAAATGGTGCACTGTAACCTTGAAAAAATATGCGCTGCTCCACATCATAGTCTCACTATTCGTAAAGTTTCAGCTTCATCAAATGTAAAATGTGAGCGGCATTATCCAGAAATAAAATATGTTTAGAAAAATATGTGAAAGAGGAATAACTCTGGTAATACCTGGCGGACTGTAACCTTAAAATATGCAATGTTCCACATACTATACTGTATTTAATCCCGGTCTTCTCCAGACTTTCGGATGAGTCTTTAAACCGAGGTTCCGTCTCCATATGACCTTAGCTGTTGGTGGGACGTAAAACTCAAACACTCACTCACTTACTATATGTAAAGTTTCAACTGCATCAGATGTCAAATGTAAGATGAGTTATCCGGAAACGTAATGTTTAGAAAAATAGAAAACTCTGTTAAAGGGGTATAACTCTGGTAATATTTGGCAGACTGTAACCTCAAAATAATATGCACTGCTCAATACCATGGTCTTACTGTATGTAAAGTTTCAACATAATCGGATCTAAAATGTCGGAGGAGTTATCCGAAAACAAAATGTTTACAGAATTTTTCAAAGGGACATAACTCTATTATTATTTGGTGGACCATAACCTTTATTAACCCTTTTAGTACAAAATGGAATCATCCTCCTTATATATAGCAGGAGTCCATTTCAAAATTAAGAGTTGCCAGGCTGTGTATTCTTCAATATCTATTTGGAAACTGGCTAAAAGTTTTGCAACTTGTGTAGTCTTTATTTACAACTTGTGTAGTCTTTGACCTTTCATTGTGATGGTGAGTTCCTTGTAAGGATTGCCAGTTGCTGGTTGCCAGTTGCTGGACCACCTCAGCCTTTTTGATGCTGATTGTGAGGTCATAGCTGTCACAGGAGTCAAATACTTAATTGGTCTATTTTTGCATCTTCTGTTGTAGCACCATTCGCCATGTCATCAGCAAAGCGTAACTCAGTAACTCATCTAGCACCCCTGTGTGGACCTTGGGTTTACCTTAAGGTTGAAAAGCTTCCTATCAAAGCAATACCTAATAGGTATACCATTGTCACCAGCCTGGAAAGCATCTGTGAGCATGGCAGAGAACTTCGTTCTGAACAGTGTTGGGGCAAGTACACATCCTTGCTTGACTCTGTCACAGGGAATGGGTCGGAAAACTCACCCTCATTTTTGACATGTGCAAGCATACCATCGTGTAACTGCCTCACTATTGCTATTAACTCGGCTAGATAGCCAAAGAAATCCATAGTTTTAGCTTGGGCTAGAATATAAGAATCTTGTATGGGTGTGAAAGGTAGATGGAAAAATCCGTCCGAATGGTCACTGTCCGGCATCATGAGGCTTGGCGAGTGATGCCGGACAGTAATTCCCGAGGGACGGATTTTTCTATCCAACCCTCACACCGAAATAGGATTCTTTTTCTTGCACACCTTCCATTTCTTAGCGCGGATTTTTAATGCTGGCACTTTGGTCACCGACGGCCGCCATATTGTGATAACACTACAGGAATGTTTAGTGACGCCACGTAACGTTCTGTGACGTCAACCTTAACGACGGCGCATACGAGGTCATATTCAACCAATGCATTTATCAAACACGCGAGAATATTCGATTTTGGGTAAGAACTCCAGGGTTAGAACAGAATTTCTTGCACACCAGATAAGCAAATCCAGTTTTAGCTTGGGATAGCCTCGTGATGCCGGACAGTGATCCTCGGGACGGATTTTTCCATCCACCCCTCGCACCCATATAAGATTCTTATATTCTTGCACACTGGAAAAGGAAATGCATAGTTTCAGCTTGGGATAGAAATTCTGTACTAACCCTGGTGTTCTTACCCCAAATCGAATATTCTCGGGTGTTTGATAAAATCACTGGTTGAATACAAGCTCATATGCGCAGTCGTTACTTAAGGTTGACGTCAGAGCACGTTACGTGACGTCACTAAATATCACTGTAGTGTCATCACAAAATGGCGGACGTCGGCAACCGAAGTGACTGAAGTATTAAAAAACCAACGCTCAGAAATGAAAGGTATGCAAGAAAAAGAATCTTACATAGGGGTGGCAAGCCTCCTGATGCCGGACAGTGACCCTCGTGACGGATTTTTCCATCCACCCCTCACACCCATTTAAGATTCTTATATTTTGTTCATGGCATTTCTCTTGAAGGTACCTTGTTATGAAGATCATACCAGTGGTTCCTATGTCCTTTATGAATACACACTGGCTTGCTCTGACTGCACAAGGTGTTCCGTCAGTCGGTTAAGTAGGAGTCTTGCAAGGACATTCCCAGCTATTGACAATGTTTAAAAGAGATGTCATGATGACTGTCTCAGACCTCAGGGTTCCCTTTCGTTTGAATAGGTATATTGACGCATCCTTGAATTCTTGAGGGCTGTTTTTTTTCTCCACATATTAAAAATATATTACCATTATCTGTATAATATATGAATCTTACATGGGTGTGAGGCGTGGATGGAAAAATCCGTCCCGAGGGTCAATGTCTGGCATCACGAGGCTTGCCGAGTGATGCCGGGCAGTGATCCTGGGGGACGGATTTTTCTATCCACCCCTCACAACCATGTAGGATTCTTTTTCTTGTATACCTTCCATATCTGAGCGCGTGTTTTTAATACTGCAGTCACATCGGTTACCGACGTCCGCCATATTGTGATGACACTACAGTGATGTTTAGTGACGTCACGTAACGTGCTGTGACGTCAACCTTAACGCGTATTCAAGCAGTGCATTTATCAAACTCGCGAGAATATTCGATTTTAGGTAAGAGCACCAGGGTTGGAACAGATTTTCTAATTTTCTATCCCAAGCTAAAACTATGGGTGTGCAAGAAAATGTGCTTCACTGTGGTTTTCAGTACACAGACAAGGGCCTGAATAGACCTGCATGCACCCCCCCCCCTCAACCAAAAAAAATATATCGTTAGACTCATAATCTGACACCCAGCAAGAATACTCTCCAATATATGGACTTGTAAACCCATTGTATACTAGTGGACTCTTCCATTGCTATATGCTGGACAAGTCCATTTGTCATATAGGCTAAAGGATGTCAGGCATATGTTTTCGTTTTTATTCAAATTTGACAGAAAATTCTGTCAGCAAATAGTGCAGGCCGTGATCAGACGCCGCGTTCTGCGGCGTCTGATCTTGGCCTGCACTGTTTGTCAAGATACCCCTTTAGGGGTTTCCCCGCATACATTAACCCATATGTGACCATGTTATCTCCCATCTAATAAGTTTGGAGTCGTCCATTTCCAATATAGGGGTGCAAGGTTTGTTTTGTTTGCGGTAGTTTTGCCGGGTGGGACTTGTTCACTCGATGAAACTGGAAGGCATGTTGCGACCTCTCTATAACATGGTTAGAAGATACTGAAATGTGCCCCCGCCCATGTGGGCTTACACAAATAGATTGGCCTGCAAGATACTGAAACCGACCGCACACGAGTACGGGTAAACAGCCGTGGTGTGAGTAGGACCGTCCCTGTACATAAACCTGACGGTATTTAGAGCTTGAGATGTCATTTCGTGTCAATGTCATGTAAAAGTCCCACACAGTTGGAAGCAACGTCTCCAAAATGACCTAGATAGTGTTGACGGGGACGTTAATCCTCAATTAAAACAAAGGAAGAAAAAGACACCTGGAAAAGGAAATGTACATGCACAATATTATTATGTAAACAGTCAATGATTAAATGGTTAACTGGAGAATTGCCTTTATTCATACCAAAAGTCAACAATATTTCTGAGTAGGCCTACGTAACATGCATTAGAAAACATTCAAACGTACGAACAAAATTGACCACAATCGCGTGGCGAGGTTAGAAACACCATACATCAACCTAGCTAAGCCTTGATAAACGGAACTAAATAGAAACAAATCTGGTTAATAAGACCTATTTAACGGAGATGTGGGATGAGAGGGGGTGGGGGTGGAAGGGAGGTACACCTGACAAATTTCTCATCATTTTTACAATTTTACAGCGGAATAAATTGATTCAGTATTCTTGTTAGCTTTGCTATCAACTGAACCTTTGACAGTAACTCACCGTATAGTGCTAAAATGGCATCTATCACGTGAACAAATCCGTGAAACGAACACCCCACCCCATTAAGCCCCAATTTACATAGAGAAAACTGGGATTTACGGGGGTATACATTATTTTTCTTATTTCTGCAATGTCACGTTGACCTGATAAAGCTCACTTGTCCTGGGATAGCATATCTTTATCAGGTCTTTGTGCTGCAATGTAATTAATATAGAGGGTAACTGATAAATAAAACAAACACATTGCAAAATTTAGGGGTTTCAAGTTTTGTTTTGTACAAAATGTGTCTGGAAAATGGATGAACTTTTTATCAACAGTGTAGGCACGTTCTGTGGCGTCTGATCTGAGCGATCATCCGTTTTGGGAAGGGAGCGTGGGCGTATTTCGGTACAGTGTAAGTTCGCCAAGCAAGTTAATATATTTTGCTCAATCTGTTGTTCAGATAATCCAGGGTAGAAATAGGTTCATACTTGTTTGACCCATCCAGACACTCAGTGATAAAGTCGTCATCAGCCAGAATGAAGAACACAGTCGATCGTCGACATTTCCTCCTCAGAAGCTCTTCCTCTGGTATAAGAATTCTATGTCTCGTGGCCACCAAAGCATCCGACGTCCATCGCTGCATCAGATCGCCTATAATTACCAGCACGGTCCCCGGGATAGGGGTCGCGGGCACATACCCCACACCAGGGCTTTTGACCTCAAGTCCACCAACATCATCCTGGAACAGGAGCGTAATCGTTCCATAGTCAGAATGCTCACCACATCTTATCTGATTGGGTTTCAGTTGGGTTTCATCAGTGATAGGCGGATAATACAATGTTCTCAATCGGCTCGGATTCCCTTGCTTTCCAAGACGTTGATGGGCATTCTTCAGGAAATATTTTGGCAGACCCAGCGCTGGGGACAAGACATCACATAGTCGAAAAGACAGTCCAATGCATTTCTCAGCTATTATTTTACTGATAGATTCAAATTCTGGTGTGCTAGGCCAGTTATACGGATCGCTTGATGGGCAGTAATTAAATGCCTCTTTGAAATCCCCAGGCCGCTCTGGGTTGAGACTTTCACTGTTAGAAGCTACCCATCCACTCACATCTGATCCCCGAGCATATTTCTGTTTAACTTCATCCGGCTGCTCAAAGAATTCCTTGGAAACATCGTTGTATTTAGCTAACAATTCCTCGTCTATTCCATGGTTTTTCAGATAGCAAAACCCGACAGAGCTGAAAGCCTCTTTGACCTTTAGTCCAAGGCCTTTGATTGTTTCTTCGCTCACACTGGATATATCCTCAACATTTAGTCCGTAGTCGCTGAAGTCAATTATAGGAATCATTCTGCCTCTCTGAGTTGAAATGCACTATAAGAGATTAAGTGGCCCACTGCTAAGTTCCAGCTTTATCCGGATAAACGCGTGTGTGGTTTGCTGTCAGTTAAACTAGTTCGCTGATTATGTAGACAAACACATGACACACTTTACAGGTTTACATGCGCAACCTGATATCTTCATACGACACCTTTAACCCGACATTTTGTGTCTGCTTAAGAGGGTCGTTTAATAAGTATCTGGCCTCACCTAAGTGGAGTCACGCATGGGGTAAAGGTTTTGAAATAGTTCCGCTTCACTGCGTCCACAGAAACTTTGCAAGTATGGACTCTAGCATTATCATGCTGCAACAGCACACCTTTTGTAATTTTCCATGCCTTTTCTGTACTACAGCTGCACGTAATTGGTCAAAAATATTAGCATTCACCATATTTGCATTATTTGCTGGTTCCCAGCTTGCACATTGTCAATATTGGATAAACAGGTAACCAGACGCTCCTGACCTTGAAAGGTCAGGGGGTCTGGTTACCTGTTTTTCCAACACTTATTATCTTCAGACTTGGAACCAGCAGATAGTGCAAATAAGGTGAATAATAGTCCCCATTAATAGTCTGGCCATGAGGTAAATAGTTCAACAACAAAACCCCCTTGCTATCCCAAAACACAGTTGCCACAAACTTGCCAACCAAAGGCTGGGTCTTGAATTTCTTTTGACGCGATAAACCTGGATCAGCCAATTGTTTAATCTGCTGTTTAGTCTCCGAATCAAAGTGATGGATCCAAGTTTCTTGCACACCAGACAAGGAAATCCGCGATTTTACCCTGGGAAAGAAATTCATGTTCTGGCCCTGCTGTTCCGACCCCAAATCGAATATAATCGCGTGTTTGATAAATGCACTGGTTGATTACGACCTTGTGTGCGCCGTCGTTAAGGTTGACGTCATGCACGATCCGTGACGTCACTTTACATTCCTGCAGTGTCAACACAATATGGCGGACGTTGGTAACCGAAGTGACTGCAGCATTGAAATTACGCGCTAAGAAATGGAAGGTATGCAAGAAAAAGAATCCAATATGGATGCGAGGGGTTGATAGAAAAATCCGTCCCTCGGGATCACTGTCCGGCATCACTCGGCAAGCCTCGTGATGCCGGACAGTGACCCTTGGGACGGATTTTTCTATCCATCCCTCACACCCATATGAGATTCTTATATTCTTCCCCGGTAAAGTCTTTCAAGAATGTCTTCTAGATTAGAATCATATCTTTCTAAAAGAAGCTCTGTCATGGACACTCGGACAGCTCGTTGTTCTTTTCTAGGCCTTTATGCACCCAACACGCTGAAAGCTAAAAACCCGTTTCACCTGCCCTACTTTACTGGTTCCTCCAGGTTTTCCTTTAAGTCATCAGTAACATTCACAGGTCTCCCATGGTGTTCGCCTTCCAGCGTTACCCGACCACGTTTAAGATGAGCCATCCATTTTTAAGTTTAGAATCAGAACTTTTACCGGTGACACGTCAAATGGCATTCATACACCAGGACCTGTGATATGAAGGAGTAGTCTTTCCGTAAACTTCACACAATTCCTCACAAATTTCCTGGTTTGTCCTTTTTTTCAAAAACCGGTATCTTATAACTACTCTGTACTCAATTTGTGAAGAAAATTTGGCAACACTGGTCAACACCTGCCATATGAGTATTTATCAGTTACCCCCAATATATATTACAGTGTAACGCACTGACCTGATAAAAATGATCCTAAAAGTAATGACTGCATATCAATTAATGATAATGCTCCTTGTGGGACTCTTCATAACAATACTTCTGTGCCTGAACCTTATCATACTCCTAAATTATCCCAGTCTCCAGTTCCACAGCCCCCTCAATCAATTGTTCCAAATCAAAAAAAGGAACAAGAAGCTGCCTGAACTACAACAAACTGCTGTGCAGCGATCAGAGACACCTGAGCAGTTGTATGACAGGTTAATTAAGGAAAACATAGCAAAACCAATTTCATCCTCTCCTAAACCACGCAAAACCAAGCCAACACAGGCACGCAGATCTAACACAAACAGTAGTGGACTTAATCAGTCACGTCGAACAGGGAAGAGCCTGCAAAAGGAGCTTCTAGATCGCAGAACTCCTGATGTGGGTAAAGTCTACAGAGGTAAAATCGTTGTACCAACTAAACCAAGACTAAGTAAGAAATAGTTTTTACCTCTTAACAATTAGGTTGTGATAATGGGCTCAATAAACCGCAGAACAGAACTGAAAGTTGTGCAGTGGAATGCCCGCAGTCTCTGCGGACATGCCATGCAACACAAAAAAAGCAGAATTCTATGACTACTTATTAACCTTTTAAAGATATTCCAGAGGTTGTCTGCATCCAGGAAACTTGGAATAACACTGGACATAACTGTCTAAAATTTATGGGGTACAAGCAACCAGTCTCCTATGTACGTACTGAGAAAAAGGGTGGTGGAGTTGCTACATTTGTGAGGGAAGGGCTAGACTCAGAAGAAATTCTATACAGGCAAAAGAATCCAAATCTTGAGGTTACCATTGTACGAATATTTGGGATTAATAAAAGTACTGACATTATTAACATATATTCAAATGGAAAAAACATGATAAGCAAAGCTGATTATGATCATATTTTAACTCATGTAAGTAAAAATCATATCATTGTTGGTGACTTTAATATAAGGGACAGCCTCTGGGATAATCAATACCATGATGGTGAGGTTCCAGCAGGGCGTGAGCTTCTAAACTTTATAGAGGACCATGACCTGGTGGTGCTGAATAATGGGGAAGGAACACGTTACTCGATTGAATCGGGGCAAACAACTGCGATTGACCTCACCCTCGCCTCTCGTGATCTTTGTCGAGATTTCCAGTGGTATGTGCACCAAAACTGTCTGGGTAGTGACCATTTCCCCATTGTAACTACTTTAAATAAACAATACAAATGTATTCTACAGGATCAAATACCACGCTGGAAACTGACTAAAGCTGATTGGGCCCTTTTTCGCAATTTGACAAACAACATTGATATTCAGTTCGATCAACAAACAATTAATGAATCTAATGACCAATTCATAAATGAATTAATTGCCATTTGTGAGGAAACAATACCTAAAACCAAGCCAAATCCTGACAAAAAACAACGGCATCTTCCCTGGTGGAATGACGAATGTTCAACTGCAGTCCGTGAGAAGCGTAAAGCATATAAGAAATGGAAAAAATACAATTCTGATCAACTTAAGGACCTGTATATAATAGCCAGAGCCAAAAGTAACGATATCCTGGATAATGCAAAGAAGTGTAAATGGCAGGAAATTGTCTCGAAGCTAAATCACAAGGCAAACAGTAAATATATCTGGAATGTAATATCCAAATTCAATGGAAAACCATTTAGGCCAGTGGAAGTATTGAAACTAAATAATATTCGATACCATGAAAATGAAGATAAGGCAAATGCACTGGTTAACCATTACCAAAAAGTAAGTGGCAATGAATTACTTGAACACAGTTTCAGACTAAGAAAACTTGAACTTGAACCTGGAATTATCTTGTCAGTGCAGGAAAACATCACGATGGGTGAGGGTGAGGCATACAATGAGTTGTTTACCTTTAAGGAACTTATAACCGCGCTTAATAAGAAACAGAGCACTGCTCCTGGGGCTGACACAATTCATTATGGTATGTTGAAAAATGCTTCTGAAAAATGCAAATGGCAAGTTTTACAATTAATTAACAAATCATGGACTGAGGGTAAACTACCAGAAGAATGGAAACTGGGAACAATAGTACCACTTCTGAAACTAAATAAATCCCCTCATGAACCAGGATCTTATAGGCCAATTTCTTTAACATCAGTAACATGTAAGGTCATGGAAACTATGATCGCAAACAGACTGACGAGTCACCTTGAAAAGAACAAACTTTTGGCACCTACGCAATCTGGATTTAGGAAAAATAGGTCTACCCTTGATCAAATCATTCGATTACAGACTGCAATACTAAAAGCTAAAATGGAGAATAGGGACCTTCTCTGTATATTCCTGGATCTAGAAAAAGCTTTTGATCTTATGTGGACCAATGGAGTGCTAATGCAGTTAAACAAATTCAAAATCAAAGGTAGATTATTAGGTTGGGTACAGGACTTCCTTAAAGATAGAAAAATACAGGTTAGGGTCGGATCTAACTTGTCCGAAGTTAAGGTACTTGACAACGGTTCTCCCCAGGGCAGTGTTCTTAGTCCAATTTTATTTAACATTCTTATCAACACTCAACATGATGTGCTAAAAGATCTGTCGTGTGAGCTGTCTCAATATGCGGATGACTCAGCAGTCTGGAAATCAGGGCGCAGTAAGTCCCATTTGGTGCATCTCATGCAGCAGATCTTGAATAAAATTGAGGCATGGGCAGCGTCGTTGGGTATCAAAATCTCCTCCAATAAAACCGAAGTTGTATTGTTCAATAATCCAGGAACTCCAAATGAAAATATACCTAAATTGAAAATAGGAAACAAATCACTGGAATATAAAACTGAAGCTAAATTCTTAGGAATGACATTTGATAGCCAGTTGTACTGGCAGAAACATATAACAGACTTGGTAGCAAAATGTAAAAAAGATCTAAATCTCATGAGATATCTATCAGGAACTAAATATGGGGCAGATAAGATAACGCACGCTAATGGCTATCTACAAGACACTTATCCGGAGTAAACTAGACTATGGTTGTCAAGCATATGCTTCTGCTTCACCAACTCAGCTTCTTCGGATAGATAGAATTCAATCAGCTGCTCTCAGAATAATAACAGGGGCATATAAATCAACTGCAAATATTGATGTGCAAGCTGAATGCAACATTCAACCACTGGCGCTAAGGAGGGAGGAACTTATCCTGAAATACTGGGCTAGGTCCTCTGCCAATGGAAAAACTCTGCCCTTGAACAGTCTCTATGACTATGCTGTATATGAAACCTGTAGGGATCGATTAAAGGGTAAAATTCCATTTGTAATGCAAGTAAGGGATCTTCAGATGAAATATAAGCTAAGTGATATTTTGGTACAGGAACCTGTATATCAGGACAAATTTGCCTTGCAGTCAATTACACCTAGGGAAAAAAGGAATATGTAAACAAAAAAACAGACAGCAAGAAGGTCATTGAGGATAAAACCAAAACCTTAGTCAATCAAAAATACAAATCATGTCTTCAAATATTTACTGATGGCAGTAAGGACTATGGAAAGAATCAAGTAGGGTCTGCATTTACCATTCCCTCACACCAAATAACTAGAAAATTTAATCTGAATGCCAAGGTTACAATTTTTACTGCAGAATTAATTGCAATAATTGAAGCCCTGAAATGGGTTGAGCAGAACAAACCAGACCAGGTAGTAATCCTCACTGATTCCTTAAGTTCAATTCAGGCAATAAAGTCTGGGAACAGTCGCTCAAGACCTGATCTTTTAATCCAAATCAACAATTTAGTTGACACAATTTTAAGGAGCAACACAATACTGTATATTGACTGGTGTCCGTCGCATTGCAATATAGAAGGTAATGACATTGCAGATGAAGCTGAAAAATTAGGAAGTTCCATAGGCAAAGAAATAAAGATTAGGCTGGGTAAAACTGAAGTTTATGGGCTTATAAAAAGAGAAGTTAAAACGCACTGGGCATCAACTTGGAAAAAACATGGTCATGGTTTTCGTTGGGAGATCAGTAGTGATCTCCCAACGAAACTCATACAGTATAGCGACAATAGGCAATTTGATAGGGTATACACTAGGTTAAGGTTAGGTAGGAATGGACTTAGGTTTAACAATCAGACACACAGTGGAATGGACCCTCAGTGCCCTCACTGTGAGGGAACTGAGGACACAACCAACTATCATCTTGATTGTGAAAAACATAGACATGAAAGAGAAATCATGTTACAAACCATAAAAGTTAGCATATCTGATATAAATGTTATAGATCTTAAGGTACTTCTTAACCCCCAACCTGCCCATGCAACAATTATAAGGGAAGCAGTATTCAAATATGTCACCAATACAGGATACTTGTCATACATATAAGTATACTAACCTAATTTAGGCATACTCAATGCATACATGTAACTAAGGATCAAGAAAATGTATATCAGCGGGAACAGTATACAGCACCGAAGAGGGCAATCATTTTGTACTGCAGGCCATTCCTTCAAGTGTTTGTGAGTGCAAGCAACAGTTTGTTGGATGGGTGAAGCTTGAATCCAGGAGCTATGGCAAGCTGCACCTATCAATACAGCTGTTTGATGCACTCATACCTCAAAGAGAGCAAGGTACACAGTGGCAGGGGTCAAACTTTTTTCTTAATTTGATACTGACTCCCCCTATTGGGCGGACTGGCCTCTCATACCTCTGCCACTGCATGATTTATGTCATTTCCTTGCCTCTCAGACAGATGTAAATATTGTAAATATGTTTCACAGAATGTGTTTGTGAGTGAATGTGTGTGTGCTATTTTGTTATGCAGAAGTACATTTTTTTCAAAACCATCAAAAGACTTGAAAATAGTATTTTTTCATCTCAAATGTTGTGCATTATATTAAGTTTTTTTTCTTTGGAAAACACACAACGCCCGGAATACAGAACAGAACTGAATTAATCGCCTTTTAAATCTCATCAAAAAAAAAAAAAAAAAAAAAAATTCGTGTTAAACGAACTCTGTTTAACATGGCCATAAATCTTGACCCTTGACCTGCTGAATATATAAATATGCCACACCCACCACAGATCATCAACCATTCGGGTTTCTTGAGGCAAGTCAGTGCAAGAAATTCTTAAACTGAATCACAAACAACGAGGATCCTGATCAGATGGCTTCTTATCTGGATCTGCGTTGTTTGAAAGATCAGACATATTCGGGCCAAGCAGGACAAGGGTTAAATTATGTATTATAGTTTTATGGTGAAGGAAAGTCAAATAGATATTTACATTTATGCTTATTGTTTTCATTATTAATATTATTATTATAATTATTTTATTTTATTTTATTTTTTTTTCTTTTATTTTTTATTTTTTCCTTTCCCTTTTTTTTCTTTTTTCCCCCTCTCAAAACAATGAATACTATCTATTGATGGTAATTTTCACAACTTCTCAACAAATAAACAGTTTTTACAGAACCAATTATCTCAATTGTTTTCAACTTTTGTTATCAATTATGTCTTTGACGAGAGCTTACTAACATTGCAAACATGAAACAATCAGATTGTGTACATGCACCTGTCTCAAATTAACATTTAACAGCATTTAAGAATTGCTATGCAATATTGGTGTGAGTAATCAAATATTTCAATGGTCAAAGTCAAAATAATGGTTCTTTAGAAAGACAGTTAGATGGCTCTTTTGTTTACCTAAATGTTTGTAAAATATTCAAAAACCTTTGAAGTCTACCATTTTTTTTACAATTGAATTCTAATTGCATCTTAACTTAAGACTGTATTCACAAAAATGCAATTTGACAACAACAATTAACATTGTAATTGAAACCATGTTTCAATGAAATGCACCTGTTCATGAATAATACCACATTACTTTTTCATAACTATTATCCAATAATGAGCTTGCCAATTTAGTGATCAAAAACAATTAAGCACTTTTATATGATAACTTGCAAACAGCCTTTGAAGTTCTGTTATTTTATACATCTAAACTATTATTGTTTACCAAACAGGCAAGAACTAAATGCTTTTATTTCCTTTTTTTTTATTGGATATGTTCCACATTTTTTTTTCTCTTCCTTTCTTACCTATTTCATATATTTATGTATACCTCTGTATTATTTATATATCTATTTTATATATATTATACTGCAAACTTAGGGCCGCACATCTGACTACCCTGTATAACTTGGGGTTTTCATCATTTCTAACCAGTCCATAGCCTTACACACGGCCCTAAGAGAGAGCAACATGAACTAGTATGCTCTCGGGTGAGACAGAGAAATCTCAATTCGCAGCCGAAATTGGCATTGATTCCTCTGCAGTTTTATGCCCATTTTCGATCTGGCGTTCAAAATTCTAAATTACAGTGCTTCAACTTTACTCAGGGGAAGGCACTGGCAGTTCAGAATGACTCACATTTCACTGAATCTGCCGCATTTTGCAGCCCAGAAGCACTAAAACATTACGTCCTGTTGTGGGGCATTGCTAACGCGCCTGACCGTAGCGGACGTAAAATGCTTAAACTTTACAATACAATACAATACTGACCTGATAAAGATATGCTATCTCAGGACAAGAGAGCTTTATCACGTCAACGTGACAGTGCACTTTTACGAATGAACCGGACTACTGGAAAAATGACAAAAATGGTTTTGTTACTGGGAAAAATGAAAAAAAAAAAAAAAAAAAAAAAAATACCTGACAAAAAATATCATAGGAAAATATGGTCAGCTGATACTGAATATATCGACCGCTAGAATGCTCGGATGCACTGAGGATCATCAATAACTGATCGTAAATTGTTAATTTAAGAGTGTAGAAGGGGGTAAACTGATAAATAGAATACCAGATTCGTGTCATTTGATATCAAGTTTATCAGGCTCGGCTTCGAGAACGCATGTAGAATCGCTCGGCCAGCCTCGCGATTCTACAAGCGTTCTCGAAGCCTTGCCTGATAAACTTGGTATCAAAAGACACGAACCTGTATTCTCTATACCTCGCACGGATACAAATACTAGACTGACCGTTAAAATTTTGTGTATCCAAGTACAGTAGAACTTCGATGGCTCGAACACTGATGGCTCGTGTACCATGGATGAGTCGAACCCATTCTTGAGCACCTAGCGAAATCCTCTACATAAGAAATAGTGCGGGATAATAAAGGAGATATTTGTCTTATATCTTGTAAATGTATGCTGTGTGTACTCATTAGAATCGCCTCGATGAGGCGATTCTAATGAGTACACACAGCATACATATTCATTATAGAACACCGAAAAGATGTCTAAAAGTACCTCGCTATGCCTCCTGACAGTAACCTCAATGGCTCGAACTACCGCTGTCTCGAACAAATTTTCATGGCCGCAAAGGGGTTCGAGCCATTGAAGTTCGACTGTATAAGGCATTGGTGTATAATATGTCAAAAGCCTAGTGGCTAAGAGCGCTGACTCTTGATCATTAGGTCGCTCACCGCTGTGGTTCGAGCCTCGCTCGAGTCACATGTGAGACGCCAAGTTCTGCAACGGAAGGTCAGGTGGTTTTTCTCCGGGTACTCCGGTTTTCGCCCACCTCTGAGTAACGATCGACTCGATATGAGTGAAATAATCTTGAAAGGTCCGTAAAACCAAAACCAAAAAAAAAAAAAAAAAAACTAGAAATGTGTCAATACAACACAAATGCCCCCGCCCAGGGACCTACCTCCCCCCCCCCTGATCACCTTAAGGTCATGCGGCAGGGGCGGGGTTATGGCTGAATGAAACTTTTGACATGTATCTATCATTAAACCAAATATGAACCAAATGAATCATAAAAGTTAAAAGTTCAACGTGGTATAAATACCTTAACCTGAGTGTTAAACATTAAACATTTCTATGTCCGTGACCTTGACCTTGAGACCATGGGTAGGTGTGGAGGTATTGCTGGATAAAACTTTGGACCCATATCTATCATCATACTAAATATAAACCACATCCATTGCATGGTTTGAAAAATATGAGTTCAAGTTCTACCCTGACCGAAAACCTTAACCTGAGTCTTAAACATTAAAAATTTCTAAGTCCGTGACCTTGACCTTGAGACCATGGGTAGGTGTGTGGGTATTGTTGGATAAAACTTTGGACCCATATCTATCATCATACTAAATATAAACCACATCCATTGCATGGTTTGAAAAATATGAGCTCAAGTTCTACCCTGACCAAACCTTAACCTGAGTCTAACAGGATTACGTACACACTTTCGTACATTCGGAGCACGTACGCACGTACCCACGGACGCACGTACGGAAAACCTAAAAACTATATGCCCCCCGGCATCATACGATGCGGGGGCAGAAAATCATAATAATAATAATAATAATATGTGAAAAGCACGCACTTGCCACTAGTCAGTAACTGGGTTAGACCAGCTAAATATTGAATGACCCTCGTCAGTTTGTTTGTTGCAAGTCTTTTGCTTGTCTGCTCTGTTACCTGAAGGCACACGACGTTGACTTACTGGGTTGCTCTAATTGCCCAATCTGTCAAATATGTCTTTCGGTAACATATGTTCCTCCTGATAACATACATTTTTAACCCGTTTTGGACCAAATGATATCTTCCTTCTTGTATATGGCAGAAGTCCATTTCGAATTTAAGGTATGTCAGGTTGTGTTTTCTTCAAAATTGATTTGGAAGACGGCTGAACTTTCTGCAAATAGTGGAGGCCCTGATGAGACGCCGCATGTTGCGGCGTCTCATCTGGGCCTGCACTTTTAGCCAATATTTCTCATAGCCCCCCCCCCCCCACTTCCCCGCCCCACCCCACCCCTAACATATATTCCCTAATGTTCCAGGTAACATATGCCGGCCTCGGTCACCTGTGAGACGCCAAGTTCTGCAACGGAAGGTTAGGTGGTTTTTCTCCGGGTACTCCGGTTTTCACCCACATTTGATTAACGACCGGCTCGATATGAGTGAAATAAAGGGCTGTAAAACCAAATCCAAAAATAAAAATGCCGGCCTCGGTAGCTCAGTCGGATGCACGTTTAACTGACGATCAGGAGGACGCGGGTTCGATTTCTGCCGGAGTCGGGAACATTCTTTCTAGGAGATTGATCATGAAGTCTTTTCTAAGGTCATTCTCTTCCTTCCGCTGATTCAAGAACGGCAGTTGTCAGTTTCTGGCAAAAGAATGTGCACTGTACTGGTTAACCACTTACGTATAAGCCTGCGCAGGGAAAGTGTGGATAGGTAAACTGACCGGCTCAAAAATTACCTAAAATAGTGTTGACTGGGACGTTAAACTCAAATAAAAACAAACAAAACCAGGTAACATATATATGACCTGTATTTTATGATTATATACCTGTGTATGAAATTTGAATCCAATCCACCTATCTTTTCTAAATATATTGCACGGAAACCATTTCGTACGCGGACATACGTACGAGCAGTGGTGATACTATATGCCCACCCCATCCCACATTTTAAAATGGCGGAGGCATATCGAATCTATTAAGGGCAGATAACTCATAATCTGGAAAGGTCAGACACAATATGCAATCTTTGATGTTAAACATATCTGAAGTTTAAGATACCATGGACAGTGAAGGAATTACAGACTAGAAAGCATTTTTTTCCCAAAATGAACAAGGGCAGTATGTATGTTAACAAGAGCTCCGCAAGTGGGGCATAATACGCCCGTGGCAATTAGTAAGATGGAGCATATATATACTGACTGTTGTACAAGTTTGGGTTTGTGGAAGGTAACCAAGGAACAATATGTGCTCCATATATTCTTACCTGGCACTATTAATAACCCTCAATGGCTCAAAATACCTGTCTACAAAATTCCATGGTCGGTAATATTTGGTGGACCATAACCTCAAAATACTAAAGGCATATCTCTGGCAATAAATGGTGGACTGTAACCTTGAAAACATATGCGCTGCTCCACATCATAGTCTCACTATTCGTAAAGTTTCAGCTTCATCAAATGTAAAATGTGGGAGCCATTATCCAGAAATAAAATATGTTTAGAAAAATATGTGAAAGGGGAATAACTCTGGTAATATCTGGCGGACTGTAACCTAAAAATATGCAATGTTCCACATACTATACTATATGTAATCCCGGGCTTCTCCAGACTTTCGGATGAGTCTTTAAACTAAGGTCCCGTCTCCATTTGACCTTAGCTGGTGGTGGGACGTAAACTTCAAACACTCACTCACTCACTCACTTACTATATGTAAAGTGTCAACTGCATCAGATGTCAAATGTAAGATGAGTTATCCGGAAACGTAATGTTTAGAAAAATAGAAAAATCTGTTAAAGGGGTATAACTCTGGTAATATTTGGCAGACTGTAACCTCAAAATAATATGCACTGCTCAATATCATGGTCTTACTGTATGTAAAGTTTCAACATAATCGGATCTAAAATGTCGGAGGAGTTATCCGAAAACAAAATGTTTACAGAATTTTTCAAAGGGACATAACTCTATTATTATTTGGTGGACCATAACCTTTATTAACCCTTTTAGTACAAAATGGAATCATCCTCCTTATATATAGCAGGAGTCGATTTCAAAATTAAGAGTTGCCAGGCTGTGTATTCTTCAATATCTATTTGGAAAATGGCTCAAAGTTTTGCAAACAGTGCACGCCCGGATCAGACGCCGCATTATGCCGCGTGTGATCTTAGTCTGCACTGTTTGCCAACTACCCATTTTGGGGTTTCCGGTACAAAAATAGCGATCGGAAGAGATGACTAAAAGCATATATGGCCTTCAGAAGATTGTTCACCAATAGAGTGTGTACGAATTCGGGTTTAACGTCGCTTTCAACAATTGTTCTGTCATATACGACGGTGTCTGGTTGCGACAGGGAGCTCAATGCTCACTTTTATAGTGCTGCCTCACTGAAGTATCATGTACCAGACACATTACATGATACCACACCCAGTCACATTATCCTGACACTGGGTCGACCAGTCCTAACTCTACACCGTAAATCTGAGTGCCAAGCGAGGAGCAGCTAGTACCATTTTTAAAGACTTTGGTATGTCGCGGCCCGGGATCGAACCCGTGACCTCCCGTTCCCCGGAGCGGACACTCGACCAACTGAGCTATCGGGGCCGGTTTTCACCAATAGAAAGTGCACCAGAATTAAATCAGCAATATATCCCAAAAGTATTGCAGTTATGGCCATCACAAGATTATACTGTCAGGGGAGATAACTAAACAAGAGGACCAAGCTGGTCCTGTATCGCTCACCTGAGCTAACAGATTCAAAGTTTCAGGAAGTACCAACCTTTACTGAAGGATTAATCGAAGGACATGGTGATGACAGGGTAAGCGATTTCTGCAAATCAAGTAGAATATAACTCTATGATAAATAGGCTGACCTCACCAGTTTTCAAACTGATTCAAGCTTTTATTCCTGACTTGCTAAGAAGATCCCATATAAAACGATGGGGCTATGGTGATGACAAGTTCAAAAATAAGCAATTAACTGCTGCAATCAAAGGGATGTTACTCTGTGACAAATAGGCAAACCTCACAAGTTTTCAAACTCCTCCGAGCTTTTCTGCCTGACTTATTTGTTTGTAAGTTTCATGAAGATCCGATCAAAACTGAAGGGGCAGCAGTGCTAACAAGGTCGAAAATAGGCATTTTTAAGCAATCAAAGGCACATAACTCTATGATAAATGTGCCGACTTGGCCAGTATTCAAACTCATCCAAGGTTTTATTCCCAGTCACCCTACATATAAGTTTCAGAAAGATCCGATCAAAAATGAAGGGGCTACGGTGATGATAAGGTCAACATTTGGCATTTTTAGCAATCAAAGGGATGTTACTCTAAGATAAATCAGCCGACTTGGCCAGTTTTCCAACTCATCCGAGGTTTCATCCCCAGCCACCTTACATATAAGTTTCAGAAAAAATCCGATCAAAACTTAAGGGGCTACGGTGATGACAAAGTCAAAAATCGACATTTTCAGCCATCAAAGGGACATAACTCTACGATAAATGGGCTGACTTGGCCTGTTTTGGAACTCATCCGAGGTTTTATACCCAGCCACCTTACATATACGTTTCAGAATCTATGATAATGGGCCAACTTGGCCGGTATTCGAACTCATCCTAGGTTTTATCCCCTGTCACCTTACATATAAGTTTCAGAAAGATCCGATCAAAACTGAAGGGGCTACGGTGATGACAAGGTCAAAAATCGACATTTTCAGCCATCAAAGGGACAAAACAAAATAGTAAATGGGGAGAATTGGCCGGTTTTCGAACTCATCCGATGTTTTATGCCCAGCCAACTTACATAATATGAAATAAAGGCACTGCCTTTTGAGCAAACACACTCATGTACACCCCTATCTATCTTCATATACTGAGTCGGTCATATTTAGCTAAAAGGAAAAGGGGAGGGGTCGGTTGGGGTTGTACATGTTGGATGGGTCCTTAAAACTATTTACAATCTGATTGACATAGGTATACAAAAAGGCATGTATCTCCGAGTCCCAATCTACACTGTACGGTCTATGAACTCCTCTGCAGGTCTATGAACCTCTCTGCGGTCTTGGCATCTACCGCAGACGCGGGAATACTTTTCCAATGAGGAAAAGTTCTGGGAGAAAATGCTTTAGGGCATCATTATAGGCCTGGTACCTATGGCGTTGTGTGTTATTTACTTTTGATGCCCTTGTTTGAGTTGAAACTGTAACAGTGGTCGAGTATTTATCTTTATCGAGAGTGTATCCTATGGAGGACTCAGGTAGTTAATATTGCACGACCCGCAGAAAAAGCGACCGACTTCAGTCGGTTGATTTTCTAAGAGTGCCCTAAAATCACCGTGTCATTCTGTCAGTCTTGTTTGATTTGAGGTTTAACGTCCCTGTCAACACTGTAAAGGTCATTTTGGAGACGTTGCTTCCAATTTTGTAGGACTTTTACCCGACACTGAGATGAAATGACATCTCAAGCCCTGCCGCCAATGAAACCAATAGGGTTTATAAGCATGGACGGGCCGACTCGCACTTCTTTGCCTGGGCAGGCTTAGATCCTCTAAGCTGTTTACCAGAACTCATTTGCGGGTCGGTATCAGCTCTGCGTGGAAGCATCATGCAGCCCATTTATTTCTTCAAGCCCCAATGGGCGGGGGCTTTCATTCTGTCAGTCTGTCCGTCCGTAACCCGTTTGTGAAAATTGGTGATAGTGATTTAACCGATTGGAATATTTAAATAATTTTTGGCATACTGATAGATATCAATGAGATCTAACCAATGAACTTGCCGAATATTACATTCCATTTAGTATAGCCTCGCCGAGGCGAAAAATGTGAAAATTTTCGAACTGCTTCTCCTCGGAAACGGTTGGGCCGATTGAAGTCAAATTTCATATGGAGCCTCTATGGGATGGGTAAAACCAAAATTTGCTCATGGGGTCCAGGTCACATGACCAAAATGGCAGCCAAGCCATATATGGTAAAAACCCTTCAAAAATAGTCTTCTCCAGAACCACTGGGCAGATTTCCTTACGATAAGGCGCATTTATTGTGGGAACAGTTTTAGGTCCAGGTCACGACCAAAATGGCCGCCATACCCATATATGGTAACACTCTTTAAGCTAAAAGCATCCGGCGGGTCGTGCACTTCAGCTGAAGCACTGGTTGGTGTAGAACTACAAAAATACCAGTAGTGGCAGCTCAGTGGTTAGTGCACCTGCCTCTGATGCTCGACACCCCCGGTTCGATTCCAGGCAGTGAAATAAAGTTTGGTATCCGAACATGTTCCATTGGCAATTTAGTTGTAAGGGTGAATGCCACAAAGTGCACCATCCACCGGCTCGGGACGTTACCACGTTAACTGGAGAGAGAGAGAGAGAGAGAGAGAGAAGAGAGAGAAGAGAGAGAGAGAGAGAGAGAGAGAGCTTAAAGACTTTAAAGTACCTGGGCATCATTTATTTCAGAAACATGTCATGGGAATCCATTTTGATGCACCTGTAAAAAGGCAAACAACAGCCTGGCGTTTCTTTGGAAGGGAGATAACCAGCTGGTCTGAAGATGAAGCATGATGGTAGAGACCATGATTAGACTTATCCTGGATTATGCCCATCAGTATGGGGCCCACATACAGTGTCTAGCAGCTCGATACGGTGCAACGGCGAGCAACTTGCTTTGTCAGAGATGACTACCACACAACCAGCATTACCTCCCAAGTGATACAGCACCTTGGCCGGCAAACGCACCAGCATGGAGGACATGGTCTACATGTATCTCTGGGCTAAGCGGACATCCATGTTGGCCGGTTCTCCGACCCAAAAGTGGCGAACAGAAGGGGATACTCCCCGGAGTATATGGACCGACATCTTCTTCAACACTCCTTCATTGGCACGGGCATCACACTTAAGGACCATCTTTCACAGAATATGGGATCCTTGAGGGATTCAAAGGGTATCTTCCCTGAACTAAATAAAATCTGTTTTTAAGTTTTGATATGCTCTGTTGTGAGGCAAAGGTGACGGGAGTCCAACTGATATTGACTTACAGTTGGGCAAGGCCTGCTGTCCTTGCAGCAGGTAGGGATAGAGGGGGAGCGTTGTTACTGCTTCTGTTTGTACACTTTTATTCATTTTCCCTTTCTCCCTCGCCCCCCACCTTCCTATCTTCTCCTCTACTACCTCTTATATCTCTTTAGTCCCTTTCTCTGGGAGACGACTCAAAATGACCCACCAGGGTTGGCGTGTCATTGTTGGCGTGTCATTAAACCCAAAACTATTGTTTGTGCTTCACCGCCGATATGCACATAACCTTAGTATGATGATGCTCCAGTGTTGGTCCTGTGTGCCCTTCATGGGAAGAAAATTAGATAGGGTGACTCAGTAAGTTTGCAGTATGGACACATAAGTATCCTGATGCACTAGCGTTATGCCATGGATTTGGAGCTCATCATCATTTTGTAAATCTTAGGAAGATAGAAATCCACAGGTAGCCAGATAGCTCATCGTGTCTCTTACTATTCCCAGGGCTTTATTCTACACCCCTGAGTGTTTGTGAAAAGTTTTAATTGCTTGGCCCGACGAGGAGCGTTTTTCCTCCCAACCGAGAAGCCCCGGTAAATGTTCCGGTAACTCGTGTGACCAATCGCGGTACTGGATTTTACCGGCTAATCTTTTCGGCTCAGTATGTATGGTACGTTTCATTTCATCTAAATGCGTGACGTTGTTTCGAAACTTTCCCGCGACAAATCTTTTGACAGCGTTTGGTGCAACGGTAGCCAAATATTACTATTCCCAGGGCTTTATTTTATATCGGAGTAATAATTTGTGAAAAGTTGTAATTGCTTGACCAGACGAGAAGCGCTTTCCACTCCGGTAAATGCTTCGGTAAATGCTCCGGTAACTCGTTGGTCCAAGCGCGGTGCTTGATTTTAACCGGCTAACATTTTCGGCTCAGTGCGGTACGTTTCAGTTCATTTAAAACGCGCGACGTAGTTTCGAAACTTTCCCGCGATCAAACTTCAGCGTTTGATGCAGCGGTCATCGAAAAGAGCTTTTAAAAATTATTTTGACGCTTTTTGTGTTTCTTTTGTAATGGGACTTGATAAATCGTCTAAATCGCGACGGAAGTAAGGGCGAGGATTGTGGCCACGTAAAATCGATTTAAGCCCCCCAGTGGAAATCTTCCACTGACCGTTCCAAGGCGGCTCTTCTGTGGCGATTTATTTATGTTGTTGTTTGTTACTTACTGTGTGTATCACTTGTGTCTTTTGGTTTTGGATGGCCATATGGCCATTTTGTGGGAAAGTAACTATCCTTATGGCCTTCCTTTGTTTAGGTTTCCATTATGGTCTGGTCGCTTAATGTTTGTATTTCTTTCCCTTTGGTGTCTTTTATGGGTGGAGTAAGTTAATTGTATCAATTCCTGATCTTTGTTTTACTTCTACTTTGACTCCTTTTGATTTTGAGAAGCAATTTTTGGATGTGAATACAATTCTCACGAACTCTGTAAAGATGGCGGATTATCGCGAGAAATTGAACGAGATTCCAGGCGAGATTTGGGTGCCTAAGTATGTTGTTCCAGCCTCTCTACAGTAAAGCAAACACTTCGTGTGTTTGCTATAAGTTTCCGAAAGATCCTATCAAAACTGAAGGGGCTACAGTGATGACAAGGTCAAAACTCAACATTTTCAGCAATCAAAGGGACCTAACTCTATGATAAATAGGCCACCTTGGCCGGTATTCGAACTCATTCGAGGTTTTATCCCCAGCCACCTTACATATAAGTTTCAGAAAGATCCGATCAAAACTGAAAGGGCTACGGTGATGACAAGGTCAAATATCGGCATTTTCAGCAAACAAAGGGACGTTACTCTGTGACAAATGAACCAACTTGGCTGGTTTCCGAACTCATCCGAGATTTTATCCCCAGTCACATTACATTTAAGTTTCAGAAAGATTCGATCAAAACTGAAAGGGCTTTGGTGATGACAAGGTCAAAAATCAGCATTTTCAGCAATCAAAGGGACGTTACTCTACAATAAATGGGCCGACTTGGTCGGTTTTCGAACTCATCCGAGAATTTATCCCAAGCCACCTTACATATAAGTTTCAGAAAGATCCGATCAAAACTGAAGGGGTTACGGTGATGACAAGGTCAAAAATCGGCATTTTCAGCAATCAAAGGGACGTAACTCTAAGATAAATGGGCCCACTTTGCCGGTTTTCGAACTCATTCGAGGTTTTATCCCCAGTCACCTTATATGTAAGTTTCAGAAAGATCCGATCAAAACTGAAGGGGCTACGGTGATGACAAGCATTTTTCCATTGTAAATAAAAATCAAAAATGAGTTCCCTTAAGAGCAATGAAAACATTCATAAGAAAGAAGATGGGCCAAGTCTAAGTCTATGGGACCTTGTGATTGCCATAGCAACCAAGTTTTCATGCGATTTCAAAAAAAAAAAAGCTCATGTCACCAATGCCCCACCAGAGGCATGCTACAGATGAGAAATGATTGAGATCAGCTTGCAGGCTGCAGAGATATAGCTGCTCAAAAGTGTGGACGGACGACGGACGGACGACCCACTATACTATAAGCTCCCCTGGAGCCTTCGGCCCAGGTGAGCTTAAAACCAGGGCACTCAGAATTGTGGTTCTTGGGCATGACATGCCTGCTTAAGCTAATGTATTTCTGTACAAAATACCATCAATATGTCTCAAAGGGTAATGGAGATATGGTGATCACAAGCTGGTCATAAGTCTATAAATATTTGGTGTGCGGTTAAACTTGAAACTTTACGCATATCTCCACATCAAAGTCTTGCTATCTACAAAGTTTCAGGTTGATCAGATGAAAACTGTAGGAGGAGTTATCCGGAAATGAAAATGTATACCAACATTTTCAAAGGGGCATAACTCTATAAATATTTGGTGTATGATTAACCTCGAAACTTTAAGTACATCTCAACCTTGTAGTCTTACTACATGTATTTACAAAGTTTCAGGTTAATATGGTGAAAACTGTAGGAGGAGTTGTACGGAAATGTAAATGTTGACCCAAATTTTCAAAGGACCATAACTCTATTAATATTTGATGTCTGGTTAATCTTGAAACTTTACTGTCATGTTCACCTAATAGTCTTATTATCTACAAAGTTTCAGGTTAATCGGATGGAAACTGTAGGAGATATCCGGAAACGAAAATATTTACCGCAATTTTCAAAGGAAAATAACTCTTTTAATATTTGGTGTATGGTTAACCTTGAAACCTTACGCACATGTCCACCTCATAGTCTTACTATCTTCAAAGTTTCAGGCTAATCGGATGAAAACTGTAGGAGGATTTATCCGGAAACAAAAAAAGTTTACGCACGGACGGACGGACGCCGAACCCATAACATAATACGACCGTTTTTTTTTCAAAACGGGCGTATAAAAATTGATGTATTTTGCCCATTAAAAATTGTATAACATTCATCCCCAAAAACAATATGTATATGTAAAGTTTGAAGAAATAGCGCAGTTGGATGGACAGACAGACACCAGAAGGTATTTCATAATAAGTTTAAAATATTAATAACCACCAGCCCATTTAACGTCATCGACGTGTGCCCCGTATAAGTTATCGGAGGAACCTTAAGAAGGTTTCAGTTACAATTTCTTTTTGTTTTTCACATCGAGAATGATCTACAGGGAGACCACCTTTGGGACTGTTCAAAAGTGGTTTTAAAGACCACTTTGGAACAGTCCATAAGGTGGTCTTAATATAGGAATTTCACTGTATATGAACAAAAACTAGGTCACTATTATACGAGGACTGTTCAAATATGAATGCAACTAAGCACATAAAAATGCTTCCGTGACAGATTTCGATGAAAAATTTATTTTGTCCCCTCAAAGTATTCCCCTTTAACAGATATACAAACTTTCAGTCTTCTGATCCAATCATTGAATGCATTTTGGTAGTCTTTTCGAGGTATACTATGAAGGCACTGGAATATTGCAGAACCGAGGTGTTTGCGCTGTACACATTTTCGACCAGAAAGGTATTTTTTCAGCCGCGGGTTCCTGCTTCAGATAGTCTTGCACAATGAACGCCTTGTGCGATGACGCATTGTCATGTAGCAATCTGACATTGGCCAAACCAGTTGCGGGTCTTCGTTCTTTGAAATATTTCTTCAATTTACGAAAAACTTTATTCTTGTAAAACTTCGCATTTACAGATTTGCCTTTAGGCACAACAACATAAATAGCAAGGCCCTGATTTGAAAAGAATATGGCATACATTACCTTCATGACGCTCATGGTCCGCTTTACAATGCATGGTCTTTTGAAATACTTTGTTGCCATATTTTGTTCTGAATCTTTCGTTTTGGCTCAAAAAAAGTGAACCCATGTCTCGTCACCTGTGACGACATTAGCGAAAGACCGTGCATTGTAATTTGGAAACTTTTTAAGCAACTTCTTGGCGCACTGAACGCGTGTCTTTTTCTGCTCATCTGTCAAATCCCGTTTCAGAATTGTATGAGCTGCTCCTAATGAGATGTCAACCATACTAGCTATTTGCCTAGTGGTGTATCGTGCATCGGTAGCAACTATTTCTTTCATTCTAGCAACCATCTTGGCAGATGTTGCTCTTTTCGGCCGACGATCATGTGATGCATCTTCTGTTGAGCCTAGCCCACAGCTGAATTTCTTACACCAACGAAAAACTGTCGGAAAAGACATTTCATTATGCCCATAAACCGAACATATTTCATCAAAAATGTCTTTGCACCGTATACCAAGAATACAACGATTCTTAATATAGGACCGTATTTCAACGGCGTACTCTGACCTTCTTCCAACCATGTTTTGTATTAGTAGACAAGAGTAGACAGTGTTTATCGAACGATATGCATGGCTAAAGTGCACGGATTTTAACAGGTTTGGTATCAATGTTTAGGTAAAATATTTTTCTACTATGTGATATTTATTTCCAAGTGATTTTCGCATTAGTGCATGAGAAAACGTTCTACTTGCATTCATATTTGAACAGTCCTCGTAGGTCAGATTTCTTTAAAACCATGTTCTCTCTCTAGGCCACAGTTTTGCTTCAACCTTTAAATTATGAAAACACTCCTACACAAATACATTCGAACCTTTATCTCCGAAAAAATGAAAATTTTGAAATTAAAAATTGTAATATTTTTCTTTATTCTGCTCAAAATATAGACTGTTAGTACTTGTTAGAACCGCCTTGATGAGCCGGTTGTAACGAGCACCCTCAATCTATATTTTAGAACAGAAATAAGAAAAACTAAAATTCGTTTTTCTGCAAAAACACAGATGCCCCCCGCACCCCCCCCCCCACTTTTTGACCTCTAAGTATGACCTTGACATTGGAGGTATTGACCTGGGTCTTGTGTGCAACACATTTCTGCAAATAACTTCAAAAAGTTCAGAGAGAAATAAGGAAGTTATTGACCGTACACAAATAAGCCCTTTTTTAAACTTTGACCTCTAAGTACGGCCTTGACCTTTGAGGTACAACACATCGCCTCATGATGGTTAACATTTCTGCCAAGTAATTTCATAATCCATCAAAGAATAAGAACTGTACACAATAAAGGCCCCTTTTTTACCTTTGACCTCTAGGTATGACCTTGACATTGGAGGTATGGACCTTGGTCTTGCACACGACTCATCGTCTAATGAAGGTGAACATTTCTGCAAGGTTACTTTAAACAGTCTATCCAGAAATAAAAAAGTTATTGACTGGACAAAAAAAGAATACTTCTTTGACCTTTGACCTCTTAGTATGACCTTGACCTTGGAGGTACCAACCTGGGTCTAGCATGCAACACATCGTCTCATGAGTGTAATATTTCTGCCAAGTAATTTCTCAATCCATCCAGGCATAAGAAAGTTATTTTTTTTGTTGTTGTTTTACGGCCCTTTCAAGATTATTTCACTCATATCGAGCCGATCGTTAATCAGAGGTGGGCGAAAACCGGAGTACCCGGAGAAAAACCACCTGACCTTCTGTTGCAGAACTTGGCGTCTCACACGTGGCCCGAGCGAGGCTCGAACCTACGGCGGTGAGAGACCTAATGACTAAGAGTCAGCGCTCTTATCCACTAGGCCACGGAGGCCCGTAAGAAAGTTATTGACGGAACACTAAAAGAGGCCCCTTTTTTGGACCTTTGACCTCTTAGTATGGCCTTGACCTTTGAGGTACCAACATGGGTCATGCAAGAGACACATCATCTCATTATAGTTAACATTTCTGCCAGGTAATTTCAAAATCCATCTTCAAATAAGGAAGTTATTGATCAAACACGAAAAAAAGGCCCCTTTTTACATTTGACCTCAAAGTATGACAATCTTGATAAAGGTCTGAGAGATGAAGCTTTACACCAAATATCAAAGACCTGAGCCTTGCGGTTTCAGAGGAGAAGATTTTTTAAGATTTTGTTCCTATATAAGTCAATGTAAAAACAAAGGGCCCCGGGGCGGGGTGCATTTTTGGCTATAATTTGAGCAATCTTCATAAAGGTCCACAAGGCAAAGCTCCATACCATATATCAAACATCTGAGCCTACTGGTTTCAGACAAGAACAGTTTTAAAGGTTTTCCCTATATAAGTCTATATTAAACCAAATGGCCCTGGGGTAGGGGCATTGGGTGGGGGCATTTTTGGCGCCAGGGCCATAATTTGAACAATCTTGATAGAGGTCCACAAGGTGAAGCTTCATACCAAATATCAAACACCTGAGCCCTCTGGTTTCAGACAAGATTAGTTTTCCCTATGTAAGTTTATGTAAAACCAAAGGGCCCTGGAGCTGGGGCATTTTTGGCCCCAGGTCTATAATTTGAACAATTTTGGTAGAGGTCCACTAGATGAAGTTACATACCAAATATCGAAGACCTGGGCCTTGCGGTATCAGAGAAGATTTTATAAGTTTGAGTGCAAAAACATCGATTTTTGGCTCCTTTGACCTTCATGTACAGCAGACCAAAACCATTTGAACGACTCTGAAATGGGGACCAACTAAGGATCATTCCTGTGAAGTTTTGGTCAAAATCCGATCAGTGGTTTAGGAGGAAATATCGTTTCAAGAAATTGTTAATGTACACATGCACGGATAAAAAGTGCTCCCAAAAGCTCACCTTGTCACTATATATTTGTGACCGGTGAGCTAAAAAAGGCCATTAGAAAGGTCAAGATCACCAAAATCAAATCAAGTTTGGAAGGTTGTATTTAAATATTGTACCAATTTTGACCAGAATTCATCTATTCTTAAATGATAAGGTCACCAAAAACTTATCAAACCTTTAGTACGTTGTAACGATATATTGTACCACTGCAAGTTTGACCAAATGTTAGGCCCCCGCCCATAGGGGCTTGAAGAAATATATGGGCTGCATGATGCTTCCACGCAGAGCTGAATCCGGCCCGCACACTAGTACTGGTAAGCTGCTTAGAGGATCTAAGCCTGTCCAGGAACCACGGTGCGAGGCAGACTGTCCATGCTAATAAACCCTATTGGTTTCATTGGGCGACAGGGCTTGAGATGTCATTTCATCTCAATGTCGGGTAAAAGTCCCACAAAATTGGAAGCAATGTCTCGAAAATGACCTTTACAGTGTTGACGGGGACGTTAAACCTCAAATCTAACAAAACAAAAATTGACCAAATGTCATGCATTTGTTCATGAGATGGGGTGCAGACAAAGCCAAAACTGACAGTCTTATGGGGCCTATGCCCTTGAAAATAAGGTAAAGGTCACCAAAATCTAACCAAATCATTGGTAGGTTGCAATGATATAATCTACCAATTAAGTTTGACCAAATTTCATCCATTCATTCATGAGGGAAGGTGCAAACAAGCCAAAATTCACTGTCTGGGGCCTGTGCACTTGAAAATAATGAAAAGGTCACCAAAATCTGAACAAATCTATGGTAGGTTGCCATGATATACTGTACCAAGTTTGACCCAACTTCATGCATGAGATAGGGTGCAGATAACTCAGACCTTTGATATGTTGCAACGGTATATTGCACCATTGCAAGTTTGACCAAATGTCATGCACTTGTTCATGAGATGGCGGGCAAAGCCAAAATTGACTGTCTTGTGGCGCCTGTACCCTTGAAAGTAAGGTCAAGGTCACCAAAATCTAATTAAATCTTCGGTATGTTGTAATGATATATATATATTTACCAACACCCAACACAATTAATCAATTTTTCAGGAGATAAGTGTGCAAACAAGGCATTTTTGACCTAAAATTGACTATTTTGGGGCGCCTGTGCCCTTGAAAATGAGGTGAAGGTCATCATAACCTAAAGACTATTTTCCCCCATCCTAGTTATATAGCCATGCAAGTTTGGTCTGATTCCATCCATAAGTTCAGGAGATATAGTGCTTCCAACAGGCTATGCCAACGCTAACGCCAACACAAACGGGATCCGCAGCTAAAACATGTTGACCCTATCACCTCCAATGGGGGACTTAATGTTGAGGACCAATGCACGACACTTAGTGATCAAAATTATAACATTTCTCCACCACCCATCAAAGCTTGAATAAATAAATGGGCTGCATGATGCTTCCATGCAGAGCTAAATCGATCGCACACAAGCGCTGGTAAACCTAGGATCTAAGCCTGCCAAGGCAAAGCGGTGTGCGTCAGACCTTCCATGCTTATAAACCCTATTGGTTACATTGGGCGACAGGGCTTGAGATGTAATTTCATCTCAATATCACGGGAAAAGTCCCACAGAATTGGAAGCAACATCTCCAAAATGACCTATATAGTGTTGACGGGGACCTTAAACTTCAAATCAAACAAAACAAACACAATTATCATGTTGAGCACCCAGTGCTGGGTAAACGATCAAAGCACTGACAACACCGGTGGATCGTGTGTGTGTGTGCGTTTAACCGTTAACTTTCTGTACTTTAAGCAAACTGTAGACCCATTCTGTGGTATCTGATCAGGGTCTACACTGTTTGTCAAACCCAACACAGAATTCCAGATAACCCTAATACACAACACTCTAACCTCACAGTGATAAGACAAGACTTGTGTGGCTTTTTTCTATAATTAATGGTTAATACCTACAATAACTGAGGGACATCAACAAAGAAAATGTATTGTGTTTAATTACTTTGGGATGCATGACAATCTACCCAAAACTGAATGTCATCTCCACAACATTTTGCTTGGTGCTCCAAGGAGAAACATATAACCCATTATGTACTGAATGCAATCTTTCATCTTATACATAGCACGAGTCCATTTCAAAATTTAGGGCTGTCGGGTTGTACATGTTTTCAAAATTCATTTGGAAAATGGCTGAAGTTCTTTGCAAAGAGTGTAGGCCCTGATCAGACACTGCGTTCTGCAGCATCTAAACTGGGCCTTCACTGTTTGCCAATAAACCCTTATCTTGCTGAATTTTCATTTTAGCCTCACCCACCTCTGACTTTAAACCAATCAGATTACTTGATGTAATTTATACCAACAAATTCATAAACTAAACGTCATACAGTGTAGATCCTGATCAGATGGCTTCTTCAGAAGCCATCTGATCTGGATCTACACTGTTTGAAAAGATAGGGGTTGTCGTGAACAGCAGGATATGGGTTAACATTTTTGGGGTTTTCAGTATGAAACAGGCTCATCATGACAATCTAGTATAAATTGACACAATCTGGAAAGCTTTTTCCGGCCCTGTTACACTCCAAACTGTCTTAAAATTATCCACAGAATATATCTGAAACATGCCCTTATATGTGTCTCTACCACACAGGTGGTGCCCCGATGCAGTCACTGGCTCCCTCTGCTCTCTATTACCCTGTCTGGGAAGACTCTCCCAGTCAACACCTTGAGGAAAAATTAAATCATGAAAAAAATCCCCCTCCTTAAATGCGGCTGAGTCATACCGACTGTTTAAGGGATCTACATCTTCTGTTTTCATAGAAATCTTGGAGCAATGGAAGACTTTTAATTCATTGCTTACAGCACTGTCTAGAGAAGGAAATTTATACAAATACTGACGAGTGAACTGTCCTGAGGCTCCCGGAAAATCAAAATTTTCTAACTTTCCTGATTCCCTGTAAAGTAACCATTGTTCACTGGTCTGTTGATTATCTGAACCCGAGGTGTCCACATCATTCTGGTTATTCCAGGGATGATATGAAGCTACCGCTTCATTCACAAGGCCAATGAAATGCTCGTCCGCAAGGCTCCTTATCTCCCGAAACATTTTCCAGCATCCTCCGAAGTATTTCAACATTTTATCACTGTTTCCCAGAATTTCTTAATGAATTTTCTAAAGTATTGTTTCAATCTGGTCTTTCCAGATCCTTCTCTTTTCTTTCAATTTAGAATCCTTCTCTTTTCTTTCAGTTTAGAATCCTTCTCTTTTCTTTCAATTTAGAATCCTTCTCTTTTCTTTCAATTTAGAATCCTTCTCTTTTCTTTCAATTTAGAATCCTTCTCTTTTTTTCAATTTAGAATCCTTCTCTTTTCTTTTAGTTTAGAATCCTTCTATTTTCTTTCAGTTTAGAATCCTTCTCTTTTCTTTCAATTTAGAATCCTTCTCTTTTCTTTCAGTTTAGAATCCTTCTCATTTCTTTCAGTTTAGAATCCTTCAATTTTCTTTAAATTTTGAATCTTTCTCTTTTCTTTCAGTTTAGAATCCTTCTGACTTTTTCAGCTTAAAATCCTTCTCTTTTCTTTCAATTTAGAATCCTTCTTTCTCTCAGTTTAGAATCCTTCTCTTTTCTTTCAATTTAGAATGCTTCTCTTTTCTTTCAGTTTAGAATCCTTCTATTTTCTTTCAATTTGGAATCCTTCTTTCTTTCTTTCAGTTTAGAATCCTTATCTTGTCTTTCAATTTAGAATCCTTTCTTTCAGTTTAGAATCCTTCTCTTTTCTTTCAGTTTAGAATCATTCTTTCTTTCAGTTTAGAATCCTTCTCTTTTCTTTCAATTTAGAATCCTCTTTTCTTTCCGTTTATTTATATACACGTTTATTGAAATTTAATAAAATGCTGAATCTTAAAACAGGTCAGTTTCATACCATCAAATACACAAACATATAATTTTTCGTCCACAAAATTCAGTTGTGTGCACACTCTATTTAAATAATCCTCACTTTATTCAGTTCAGTCTTTGCAAAATCCATCTTTATGCAGAAAGTGTTTACATACAATGGTGTTAACAATTCAGAGTTGTCTATCTTTTCAGATAAAATCATTACACTTAAAATGATAACACCCTCAAGATATCTGGACCAGTCTTATTTTTATCTGTCAGAGCTTAAGATAAAACAACAAATAAAGGTTGAAATTTGATTATATAACATTAACCCTTATCCCGCTGTTCATGACAACCCCTATTTTTGCAAGCAGTGTAGATCCAGATCAGATGGCTTCTGAAGAAGCCATCTGATCAGGATCTATACCGTTTGATATTCTGTTTGTGAATTTGATGAATAAATTATATCAAGTAATCTGATTGGTTAAAAGTCGGAAATGGGTGTGGCTAACTTATTAATACAGTGGGTTAAGGTGATTTCAGCTTTAATCAGATTTTGGAGATCTTGACCCTTGTCCTGCTGTATAAATTAAATGTTGTCACACCCTTTTCTGACTACATCAACCAATCAAATTACTTGTTATATTGAATTACTTCAATTCACAAAATGAATGACAGAGTAGATCCTGATCAGATGACTGATTTGAATCTACAATGCTTGCAAAGGTTGGGGTTGTCACATGACAAGGAAGCTCAGTAGACCAGAATTTACCAAACTTGGCAAAGATGGCTATTTTTAGCCTGTCAGAGATTGTCTTCAAAGTTGAACGTCTCGGTAAAGTCAAGTAATTCTTTCATATTCAAATTTTGAATCACTGTCTCTATTCATTTTTCATTTCCTGAAATAAAACAGAAATCACTCCTGTATTTACTATAAACAATCCTAACCCTTATCTTGCTGAATCTTCATTTAAGCCACACTCATTTCTGTCTATCAACCAATCAAATTACTTGATGTAACTTATTAATACAAATTCATAAACTGAATGCCAAAACAGTGTAGATCCTGATCAGAAAGCTTCTTCAGAAGCCATCTGATCTGGATCTACACTGTTTCCAAAGATAGGGGTTGTCATGAACAGCATGATAAGAGCTAAGTATAGGGACAGATAGGCCTAAGCAAACAGTGCAGACACAGATCAGTGAAGGAACAGTCTGATCAGTATCTACACTGTTTGCCATTCTGCCTGCACTTTTTGGACACCTTGCATTGTGAAATGTAAACGTGCCTATATAATTCTGACCCCTCAAACCTCACTTTTATATAGTAAAACTTGGATTTACAGGGGAATACATATTTCTTTATATGTTTTGAGCAGAAAACTATCAGAATTTTTAATGCGAAATTTTTGATTTTTTTTTTGGTGGTAAAATTTTCAATATACAAGACTAGGGCTGTTTTTGTAAATGAATTGGTTAAAATTTTAGGAGAATAACAGCAAGTACTCAAGGTGTCGAATTTGTGATATTTTTCTTATTTATACTCCAAACATAGGTTGCAAGTGCTTGTTAGAACCACCTCATTGTGGTCGCTATAACGAGTACCTATTACCTATGTCTTGGAGCAGAAATAAGAAAAATAATGTTTACCCCCATAAACCCAAGTTTTCTCTAAATAAACTGGGATTTAGGGGGTGTTCATTTCACGGATTTGTTCACGTGATGTTTGCCACACCAACTTCCGACTATTAACCAATCAAATTACTTGGCCTGATTGGCCGAAACTAGCTAGTCTGGCCCTGGAAAATCTTGCACACTCTATAGTTTTCAGCCTTGCTTCCAAAAGATTACCCCATTTTCAGAACACGCATTCCTTCAAATTAAAAAAAAAAAAAAAGACAAACGACAAACAGTGTCAACAATCGACAAACAGTGTCCATCTGAAGAAGCCATCTGATCTGGGTCTACACTGTTTGCAAAAGTAGGGGTTGTTGTTGTCAGCTTTATCACCCATGCGACATAATGCTTTTTATCACATCTCCAAAATGGCTACTTTCCTGATGAAAACCGTGATATTTTTCTTATTTATACTGCAAAGATAGGTCGTGGGTTCTCGTTAGAACCGCTCATTGAGGCGGTTCTAACTAGTACCCACAACCTGTCTTGGAGCAGAAATAAGAAAAATAATGTATACCCCCTTAAACCCCTGTTTTCTTTAAGTAGGTTTATGGGTGTGCTTATTTCACGGACTTGTTCACGCGATGTTAGGATTAAAGTGTTGTCAGGTTGAGCTACTTTCAAAAATTCATGATCCTGGGCTTCTCCAGACTTTCGGATGCGTCTTTAAACCGAGGTCCCGTCTCTGTATGACCTTAGCTGTTGGTGAGACGTAAAACTCAAACACTCACTCACTCAAAAATTCATTTTGATAACTGCTGAACATATTAACCCTTATCTTGCTGAATTTCTGTCTATCAACCAATCAAATTATTTGATGTAATTTATTGCTACAAATTCATAAACTGAATGTCAAACAGTGTAGATCCTGATCTGGATCTACACTGTTTCCAAAGATATGGGTTGTCGTGAACAGCATGATAAGAGCTAAGTATTGGGATGGATAGGCCTAAGCAAACAGTGCAGTGAAGGAGCAGTCTGATCAGGGTCTTCACTGTTTGTCATCATTCTGCCTGCACTTTTTGGACACCTTGCATCATGAAACATATCAAACAAGATACCAGTATGTGTATTTGGCGGGCATCATCTGATCTAGGCCTGCACTATTTACCAGTGTGCCATGGGCACGGGCAGGTTATTGCTGAATGAGACTTTGGATCTGTATCTATTATCATTATAGATATTAATATTTCTAAGTCTGTGACCATGGGCAGGTTACTGCTGAATAAAACGTATCGATAATCATTATAAATATGAACCAAATCTAAAGGCTTGTTTCAGCATGGGTCGGGGAAGGGACATGCACCACGAAATGTTTGGACTGGTATGCAACATTGATGCAAGTATCAACTGAATTTGTCTTAGAGTTTAGAACATACAGACATCTCTAAACTTTGTCATAAAACTTTAACCAAAAGAAAAATTTCCAAGTCTGTGACCTTGACCACAAGGTCACTGTGGGGGGTGGGACATGCATCAATGAAATCTTTAGACCAGTATGTAACTTCAGTGTATCAACTTAATCTATTAAAGGGTTCAGAGGATACAATCTCTTAGAAACATTAACGCAAAACTTTAACCAAATTGTTAATGGACGGATGGCTGGATGGAAGGATGGACACACAGACAGACAGAAAAACGAAAGGACAAAAGTAGATACCCCCATAGCATACAAACATAGCATACTTCGTATGCCGGGGATATAATAAATCTTGTATGAAATGACCACTATGTGCGTGATTGAAGTCTGACAGACTGTAAGAATACAAGTGTGTGATATACATGCAGTAACAAGACTTTAATAAACAATCTCATTAATAAGAAATACATGTATATAAAATCATCCACATATAAAATATTAAAAATATAACTCTATTATCAATAATATTTCTGGAATAGATACACCTTCAGGGAAGGCAACCCCTACAAACTGTTTTTGTTTCCCCATGTCAAAAGAGATCAACCGTAAATATCCTAAAAATCCAGACACCTTGAGGACCGGCTGTAATTCTCCTAAAATATCCAGAAAGGAGTCCGAAAATGGCAGATCGAATGGCAAACAGTGTAGACCCTGATCAGACTGCTCCTTAGGAGCAGTCTGATCTGGGTCTGCAATGTTTGCTTACACTGAACAGAATGCTCCTTCATGAGCAGGAACAGTCTGATCTGGGTCTGCACTGTTTGCTTAGGCCTGTCTGTCCCTGTTTTGTTTGTTTGATTTGAGGTTAAACGTCCCCGTCAACACTGTAAAGGTCATTTTGGAGACGTTGCTTCCAATTTTGTGGGACTTTTACCAAACATTGAGATGAAATGACATCTCAAGCCCTGTCCCCCAATGAAACCATTAGGGTTTATAAGCATGGACGGTCCGACACTCACTCTTTGCCTGGGCAGGCTTAGAGCGGGTTACCAGCACTAGTGTGTGGGTCGGATTCAGCTCTGCGTGGAAGCATCATGCAGCCCATATATTTCTTCAAGCTCCGATGGGCGGGGGCTAATCTGTCCTTGTACTTTGGATTATTCCGGTACAATTGAAGGTAAGAACAAAATTCTTTCTTCTACCCTTATCCTGTTGCATAAATTAATTTAGACACACCCATTTAAATTTCAACCAATCAAATTACTTGATGTAATTTATTCATTCAAATTCGCAAAACGAAAAACAAACATTGCAGAAGCTCATCTGATGGCTTCTTCAGAAACCATCTGATCTGGATCTACACTGTTTGCAAAGGTAGGTTTCTTTTAATTGTTTGATTTGAGGTTTAACGTCCCCGTCAACACTAATGACTATGTAGGTCATTTGGGAGATGTTGCTTCCAATTTTGTGGGACTTTTAACCGACACTGAGATGAAATGACATCTCTAGCCTTGCCGCACAATGAAACCGAAAGGGTTTGCATGCATAGACGTGTCGACTCGCACCACTTTGCATTGGCATGCTTAGACCTTCTAAGGTGGTTTTCCAGTACTCATGTGTGGTTTGTTTCAGCACGGCGTGGAAGCCCCATGCAGCCCAATCTATTTCTCCTTGCCCCGATGCAAAGATAGGGGGTGTTGTGTTCAGCAGGATAAAGGTTAACTCTTATCATGCTGTTCACGACAACCCCTATCTTTGGAAACAGTGTAGATCCAGATCAGATGGCTTCTATAGAAGCCATCTGATCAGGATCTACGCTGTTTGACATGAAGTTTATCGATTTGTAAGAATAAATTACATGAAGTAATCTGATTGGTTCAAAGTCAGAAATGGGTGTGGCTTAAATGAATACAGTAAAACCTGTCTTAGTGGCCACCTCTATTAAGCAAGCAACCTGTCTTAAGCAAGCAAGTGTTGGGTTCCGTAAAAAGGCAAATGCATTAAATGTCACCTGTATTAAGCAAGCATCTGTCTTAAGCAAGCACATTTTTGTTATCCCTTAGGTGCTTGCTTAATACAGGTTGGACTGTATTCAGCAAGATAAAGGTTAAGATAAGACCCTTTCTTTCAGAGGGGCTACATTTATAGGAAAGCGAACAGGAAGTCCCAAAGGTTGTTTCCCTTGTACAATATGGAAAATATCTCAGATGTAGTCATTCTCCTTAAACAATTAACCCTTGATATGCTGAATAGATTAATCTTGCCAAACCAATTTTTGACTATCAACCAATCAAATTACAGTAAAATTCCTATATTAAGACCACCTTTGGGAGTTTTCAAAAGTGGTCTTTCAGACCACTTTTGAACAATCCCAAAGATAGCCTCTGACCACAGGACATGGTATGCAAAAAAAAAAAAGAATAATAATTGAAAACTACTAAATAAGCTTTTTAAAACAAAACTTAATTTTAGGTGGTCTTAATAGCAGAATTTTACTGTACTTGATGAAATTTATTACTATAAACACACAAATTGAATGACAAACAGTGAAAATCCAGATCAGATTACTCCAGACGCCGTCTGATCTGCATCATCTCCAGAAGCATCTGATCTGGATCTTCAATGTTTGCCATAGATAGCGCATATGCCAGGATATCCTGGTTCAACAGGACAATGTGTATGTGAATTCCGGTTTAACGTCGCTTTCAACAATTTTTCAGTCATATCATGACGGTGTCTGGTTGCGATAGGGAGCTCAATGCTCACTTTTATAGTGCTGCCTCACTGAAGTATCATGTCCCAGACACATTACATGATACCACACCCAGTCACATTATCCTGACACTGGGTCGACCAGTCCTAGCTCTACCCCGTAAATCTGAGTGCCAAGCGAGGAGCAGCTAGTACCATTCTTAACGACTTTGGTATGTCGCGGCCTGGGATCGAACCCGTGACCTCCCGTCCCCCGGAGCGGACACTCTACCAACTGAGCTATCGGGGCCGGTTTCAACAGGACAAGGGTTAAAACATTAACAAAATGGTCCGGCACATGACAAAACCTACAATAAGACAGGTGCGACCAGCAGAGACACAAATCAACCTGCACACACACCCAATATGACAAGCCCATTTGCTTTTGTCTCTTTACATAGATATTAGCCTATAGCAGGTACATACAATCAACAAAGACTCTGATCAGAATGTGCCTGCATGAATGCACGGGCTGATTTGAGTCGTTGCTGGTCCCTCAAGCCTTCTTGTAGATTTTGCCACGCACTGGCTCAAATAAGAAAAAATCTGAATATAAAAAAGAAAAAGTCCGAATATAAAAATACAATGTACCTGTAATAACAAAAATATAACAAATTTTGAAAACATTTATCATTTCAGCTGTATCAGGTAAAAAGGGGTCTTGGAGAATATGTGCCCAGAAAATACTCAGGGGCCAGTTGTTCAAAACTAACGACATTGTTAGTTAACATATTGTTAAAACTTTGATCATCAAATATGGCAAATATGCTAATATTTTTGCTGAAAAAATGTGAGCAGCTTTTGCAGATGCAAAAGCTGCTCACATTTTTTCAGCAAAAATAACAAAATTTTGGATATTGTACTTGCAAGAACAGTTAACAATTTGACCACTAACGAGCTCGTTAACCTAACGATGCTTTGAACAACCGGCCCCAGGTCATCTTTTGCATTTAGGAAGCCTGATCAGGGCTTAGGCTGTGCACTCTATGGATGTCCCTTGACCATTGACACATGTTGTATTTGAGTGTTTGAGTTTAAGGTCCAACCAACAACCAGGGGACTTCGGTTTAAAGACTCCTCCAAAATTCTGGAGGATCCCAGGGTCAAACTTAGGACCTCTGGTTTACGAGGTGAGTAGCTTACCAACCACTTTTAAGCCTAAGAGTAAGACTGAGACTGCTGCATTATAACTGAGTGGGTATCATAGCAACAGACAAGGTCAGTATTTTGTGATAATTGAAGGATAGTTTTCCTTATTTCTCCATATAAACCTACGTTGTGGGTACTCATTAGAACCGCCTCTACAAGGCAGTTCTAATGAGTACCCACAACATAGGTTTTTCTGGAGAATTGACAAAAACTATCCTTCAATTATCACAAAATACTTACAGTCAGCCCAAAAATTTGTGAGCATTTTACTGCTAATCAGCTTCAAAAAGAACTTACTTGATAAAAACAAGGAAATTTAAAATATTATACATAAGCAATATCTCTTGACACATTTTTGAACACTGTTGGTGTTGAAGGAAGGCCAATACCATAGGGTGTAAAATACATTAATAACCATTAAAAAACAACAACAAAAATATTATAATCATTAAATTTGGTTAGTTGTGTAGATATAGGCAAAAAATGACAATCAAGGTCACCAACTAAAACCAAGTCCTTGGCAGGTTGCAATGATGTATTGTACCAAGGCTGAGCAAAATCCGTAATTTTATTCAGGACATAGGGTGCAGCCAAACTATTTCTTGCCCAAATTTAGCTTTTTTGAACCTGTGACCTTAGAAATGAGGTCAATTTCACTATAAATATAGTATTGATAACCTGTCCCAAGTTTGACCACAATTCAAATATTCATTCAGGAAAAAAGGGGCAGACAACCTAGTTGACAGTTTTGGGAGTTTGTGACACTGAAAGTAAGTGTACAATATCTTTGCCCTTGTGTGACCATAAAAATTAAGTCAAGGTCACCAAAATTTAATCAAGTCTTAGGTAGCAGGTTGCAATTATATATTGTACCAGTCTGAACAAAATTTATCAATTGGTTCAGGAGATAAGGTATATACAAGACCTTTTGGCCCAAGTTTAAATTTGACAGTTTTTGAGACCCTGTGACTTTTAAACTGAGGCATGACCATCAAAACCTGATCACTGCTTTTCCCATAAACATAATGAACTAGAGCTGTCAGTGAAACTGACTAGGGCCCCGGCAGCGCTATCAGAGGAGTAGGAAAATTTGTGGACGGACAGACGGACAGACAGACAGCGGACAGAGTGATTACTATAGGGCACCCACACTTTCAGTGCGGGGCCCTAACTAAAGTTGTAAATACACCACAACCTCTTTATAACACTATTGTTGGGGTCCAAAGCAGAAACCGTGTTAGTTAAACAAATGTGTTATATCCAAACAAAAATGTGAAGATTATATAGAAAAATGACCATTTATGGTCATTTTTCTATATAATCTTCATATTTACAAAAATTAGAAGATAATATAGAAAAATGACCATTTATGGTCATTTTTCTATATAATCTTCACATTTTTGGGATCCATCTTGAAACCGTGTTATATTCAAAACCGTGTTTTATCATATGACGTCGCGTCCGAGAGTGTAATAATGCCATGCATTATTTTCGATAATCCACTAGTGGATTAAATATGCAAATTAGCTAGATACGTCCCGTAACGTTACATGTATGACGTCCTTAACGACGTCACGTTTACTAATAGCGGAATATTGATATTTTTGTAAACAATCGTGAATAAAATGTCATATGATAAATAGAATCTTGCATTCCTGCTCATGTATTATTGAATTTATTAAACTCGTTGAGGAAAAGGAATAAAATGCTCTGCAAGCCTCGCACTTTATCCCTTTGCCTCAACTCGTTTAATAAATTCAATAATACATTAACACTCATGTAAGATCCTCTATATAATGAAGTTGTTGTGTACCAGTACAAGAAAGCTTGATTTCTATTGAGAGGTTGCACATCATGCAGTTTTGTAAGAATTTTCTCCCTTGACGATCCATGTTGGAGACACCAGACATGTATTTGTGCGCAATTTTTATCATTTTCATCACTATTAACCCATTTTGTACCAGGAACCCTGAAACGGGTACCCTGGCAAATAGTGCAGGCCCAGATCAGATGCTGCATTCTACGCCACAGAATGCGGCATCTGATCTGGGCCTCCACTGTTTGCTAAAAGTTTAGTCATTTTCAAACTAAATTTTGGAGAAAACACAACCTGACATCCCTAAATTTTGAAATTGACTCCTACTGTATATAAGGAGGAAGATTCCACTTGGTACTAAAAGGTTTAATTTTATCTTTAGGGATTTAGAACTTTTATATCAACGTATAAAAGAATGAAGCAATCATTGAATGTTTCAAACTCCTCCAGTCAGGAACATAATTACTGTTCAAAGAACATTAAGATTCTGTTGAAAATCAGCCTGAGTGTCTCCAACAAGAAAGGTAACTTTTATTGTGTGATGTCATCAGCAACCTCAACCCTTTTTGTACCAAACGGAATCTTCCTCCTTATATATAGCAGGAGTCTATTTAAAAATTTAGGGCGTTTTCTTTGCCATGTCAGGGGTGGGGGCAGAGAATAATGGAAGCCAGAACCAATAATATATGTTAGCTTTTTTCCTCGGCCAGACATTCGAAAACAGGGCTGTGCTCTGACACATTTGGCAGCCGTAATTGGCAACATGTCATCACACATTAGAGCCTGTCTTTGGTCCCATTCCTGCACTCAAAATTCTAAAATCGCTAGAGAACTGCTCGTTTCTTAGGACAAACGCTGTTCCTTGGGTGCGATTTGTGCCTTCCTCTGAGCAAGAGGTCAGTATATTCCCATTGGTCAGCGGACACCTGTCGAATTGACAAGTGCCAGCACATTGGAGGCCTTGGGAAGTGCAGTTCATAAACTAATCCTATTTAGAGAGATGGGGGTAGCCCCTATGTGCTTTTAGCACCCGGTTACCTTACACAACCTAGCAAGTCGAGTAAAAAATTTAGGGGTGTCAAGCTGTGTTTTCTTCAAAATTGATTTGGAAAATGTCTGAACTTTTTGCAAGTAGTCTCGGACCCATCAATGGATGGGTCCGAGAAGTAGTGTAGGCCATGATCAGACGCCGCATCTGATCTGGGTCTGCACTGTTGCCAGGGAACCTGTTTTGGGGTTTCTGGTACAAAGTGGGTTACTAGTCTATGAAATTTAAACACACAAACTAACTAAGAGAGACAGAGAGAGAGAGAGATAGAGATGTGAGAAAATAAAAGTAACTCAATGGCTCATCCACAGCCCAGTCTCTAACAATTATTTGCACCAGTCTCTTAACAATTGTTTGCACCAGTCTATAACAATTATTTGCACCAGTCTATAAATACTATTTGCACCTGGTCACAGCAAAATCTAACCTTATTATGATAACACATCTGTGTGACATAGTGCATTTTTTCAAATGTCCAAAACAGTTATCTTTCTGATGACAATTTGTGATATTTTTTCTTGTTTATACTCCTAAAATAGGTTGTGGGTGCTTGTTAGAACCACCTCATTGAGTATCCACAACCTATGTCTTGGAGTGGAAATAAGAGAAATAATGTATACCCCTGTAAACCCCAGTTTAATCTACATGAAGTGTGGTTTGCAGGGGTGTTCATTACAAGGAATGTTAACCCGACTCGAATCAGCCTGTGCATTCAAGCAGTGTGAGCAGTCTGTGCTTATTGCACTTTGCAGGTTTTCAAAATTCTACTCGTCTACTCACTATGATGAGTATTGTTTGTTATACCCACTTTTCAAAGAAAAATTGGGTATATCGTTTTCGTATCAGAGTTGAGTGGTCGTCAGTCCGTCTTTCCCTCCATCTGTCTGTCTGTCCGTCCGTCACGTTTCTTGTAAATGGATCTCCTCTGCAACCACTGAAGTTATACTTTTGAAAGTTTGCATGTGGAGAGTACATGGTAGTGGGCTACTTTTTTTGTGACCATGACCCCAAGGTCAAAGGTCAAAAAGAATGACTTTGCCATATCTTTAGTGTCATTCATAGAAAAAGCGGGTATTTGCGATGGAAAACCATTGACTGCACGATCTAGTTTGTATTTGAGATTAACAGCGCAGTCAACACTATTTAGGACATTTTTGAGCCGGTCAGTTTACCTATCCACACTTTTCCTGGGTAGGCTTATATGTAAGCAGTTAACCAGTACAGTGCACATTCTTTCGCTAGAAACTGACAACTGCCCTTCTTGAATCAGCAGAAGGGAGAGAATGACTGTAGAAAAGATTTCATAATCAATCTCCTGGAAAGAATGTTGCCGACCCCTGCAGGAATCAAACCCACGTCTTCCTGATCACCAGTCAGACGCTCATTCAACTGAGCTACCGAGACCGGCTCCACCATGATAAGTAACTAATTTTTGGAGAACAAGTAAAAATTTTATGACTTCCCCATGAACTTTTCCAAAATTTACATGTCCCTGGTCATGAAAGATGAGAGAAATTTTGAAGAATTTTTCAGCCTTGCCTTCGGATAGCCCAGAAGCTTCTAAAGCTCATGAAAACAGTCAATGTCCTAATAAGACTACTTGAATGCGGAGGCTGATCCGAGCCTAGTTGTACAGGACTTTTGTAGTGGTGTAGCCGAAACAAAAATGTCACTATGCACAACAAGAAAAATCAATATAAAATAATCTTTCTCCATAATGGGGGCTACTCTTAAAGGTGCATTATTGAGCTACCGGGTCTCAAAATTTTTTTCTGTTTTTTATCTTCAATGCATACTCCTTTGTCATGTGTACACTTTTGGAGCCAAATACAGCTTCAGAACTTTGTGAAAATGGTTGTTTTCATTCATGTTTACCCTTCGCTCTGAACATGTGTTCGGAATTTCTGTTCTAAAAATAAATCTGTCACTTTACACATACACGGCGACAGAATCGTCTCTGAGTGTCGTTACTTATGGCATGGTATTCAGTGTCATATTTTTTTCCGATTCAGGCATAGCCTAAGCAAACAAGGCCAAAAATGAACGTCGCATAACGTCATATATGGGGATTCTATTTTTGTCACAAACTAAAAATAGATCTAACTAGTGTTCGAAACCTAGTTAGGGAATCCCTCTCAAACTCGTTTACCTGTCATCATAATTGTTTGCACTTTTGCATAAAATGCATTCATTTGTATTGTTTTAAAGAAAAATACCGGCTATATGTATTTTATTTTTGGAAGCATTTTTTCCAGATAGCTCAATTATGCACCTTTAAAGGGAAGAATTTACATCTGAGGAAAGCAAATTCTTTTACCATTTTTTTCCTTTCAGAACAGTCTCCACAATATGCAATGAAAAATGGTTTTTATTTAGATGAATGCAAAATAATCTTTCTAAGATAAGGGCTACTTGTAAAGGAAAGAATTTGCTCCAAAGGTGAACTAATTCCTTTCTTCAAAAGCAGCCCCTTTAATATAGACACATCAAAAGTCTACGTCACACAAGGTCAAAGGTCATTAGCCTCGTTTTATCTGGTGGGCAAAAAAACTTTCGGTTCCATACGCTACCGTTGATGTGGCACGAATTATTTTCTGTAATAACCTTTGTTAAATCGTCTTTCTATCAAAACTGTTTGCCACAAACCATTTTTCAAATTACACTGCTCCTTTTTCGTATAAATTTGGATAGAAAATATACATGCTTTAATCTCATTTCCATTCGTTAAATAAAGCGCATCGACTACGTTTTGGCATGATGGTGGGTAGTTTTATAACACGTTTTAGGCAACAAAATGTGCGATAAAATGTCAGAAGAGACTGGTTCTATATCATTTATTACTTCAAAAACACAAACTGACAAGGATCAATTAATTGTTTGGAAAAGAAATGAGTTTAATCACACGATAAATATTCCAAATTCTCATTGACACTGTACGGCAACAGTCATGTTTTGCCAACCAGATAAAAGAGTACTTCGACAGGGGAGGTAATTGGCGCATGCGCAGTAAAATGTAAACAAGGTCACGTGTCAAAACATTGGATCCGTCTATACCTAAGTATGTAGTGGAGTAGCCCAAAAATATTATGCATAACAAGGGAAATTTATGTAAAATATACTTTCTCTAAGATGGGGGCTGCTCTTAAAGGAAAGAATTTGCTCCCAATTGGAGCAAAGAATTTGCTCAATGGGAGCAAAGAATTTGCTCCCAATGGGAGCAAATTAAGGAATTTGCTCCCGAATTGGAGCAAATTCTTTCCTTTAAGAACAGCCCCTATAACATGTAATGAGTATGTTATGAAAAATACTATTAATTAGGTGATTGTCAAATAATGTCTCCGAGATGGGGGCTACCCTTAAAGTTAAGAATTCGCTCACATTCTTTCCTCTAAGAACAGCCCCAATAACATGTATTGAGTACATGTACAAACTATTTTACATCACATATAGCTGGTGCAATTTGACATGAGACTGGTAACCTCTATTACCATAATTTCACACCCGACTGAATGCATATATTTATCTTCGCCGTTTTCCGAAGAGGCTGATATTGCTATTCAGTACATAGAGGCCAGCTAATGGGTTATAATTCACAAGATGTCCAAAATGCATGAGAAGCCTACAAAAACCAACCTATTGGGCGATTGCATCGACTAATTTATTGTTTGCATAAAGGTCAGTCTCACGTCAAATTGCACTAGCTATACCTGCATAATATGCGTAATGAGTGTTATATCTTAAATGTTCCATAGCTCCAGGGGGACTACCCTTATAGGAAAGATTTTGCTCCCCTTATTTGCTCCCAAGGGGAGCAAATTCTTTCCTTTAAGAGTTGCCCCTATCATATATGTATGTAATGGAAACTGACATTATTTAGATGATTGTACAATAATCTTTCACCAGTATTGGGGCTGCCCTTAAAGGAAAGAATTTGTTCCAAAGGGGAGAAAATTATTTTCTTTAATAGTAGACCTATCATATGCGTATGTAATGAAAAATACTATTATATACATGTAGGTGATTGTAAAATAATCCTTCTCCGAGTTGGGGCTACCCTTAAAGGAAACCGGCCCCCGCCCATAGGGGCTTGAAGAAATATATGGGCTGCATGACGCTTCCACGCAGAGCTGAATCCGCCCCGCACACTAGTACTGGTAAACCGCTTAGAGGATCTAAGCCTGTCCAGGAACCGCGGTACGAGGCAGACCGTCCATGCTAATAAACCCTATTGGTTTCATTGGGCGACAGGGCTTCAGAAATCATTTCATCTCAGTGTCGGGTAAAAATCCCACAAAATTGGAAGCAACGTCTCCAAAATGACCTTTACAGTGTTGACGGGGACGTTAAACCTCAAATCAACCTTAAAGGAAAGATTTTGCTCCTGAGAGCAGCAGTCACTTTCCTTTGAGAGCAACCGCTTTAACATGTAATATCTGATGAACATAAAATAAACTTTCTCAGAGATGATGGCTGCTCTTAAAGGGCAGCAGATTCTTTCCTTTAAAAGAAACCCCTATAATATGTAATAAAAATTGCTTATATCTGTTGAACATAAAACAATCATTATCAGAGATGACGGCTGCCTTTAAAAGGAAAGAATTTGCTCCCAATGGGAGCAAATTCTTTCCTTTGGGAGTAGCCCTATCGTATGTGTATGTAATGAAAAATGTTATAAATTAGATGATTGTAAAATAATCTTTCACCAATATTGGGACAGCCTTTAAAGGAAAGAATTTGCACCTGAGGGCAACATATTCTTTCCTTTAAGGGTAGCTATATCATATGTGTAAAATAATGAAAAATGCTATTACATTCAAACCTGTCTAAGTGACCACCTCTATTAAGCAAGCAACCTGTCTTAAGGCATAAGCAAGCAGGCATTCAGTTCCCAAAAAAGGAAAATGCATTAAAATTCATCTGTGTTAAGCAAGCACCTGCCTTAAGCAAGCACTTTTTGAATATGCCAGAGGTGCTTGCTTAATACCGGCTGGACTGTATTTAGTGATTGTAAAATAATCTTTCAACAATATGGGGGCTGCCCTTATAGGAAAGATTTTGCTCTTAACATGCACTGAAAAATGCTACTATTCAGGTTTTTTCTCTTAATTGCAACTATTTTACATTACACACATCTATATCCCCCCACACGCCCATGGGGGCTTGAAGAAACAGACTGGGCTGCATGGTGCTTCCATGCAAAGCTGAAATAGATCACACGTGAGTACTGGTAAACCGCTTATAAGGACTAAGCGTGCCCAGGCAAACTGATGTGAGTCAGACCGCCCAAGCCTTTTGGTTTCAGTGGGCAGCAGGGCTTGAGATGTCATTTCATCTCCGTGTCGGGTAAAAATCCCTGAAAACTGGAAGCAGTGTCTCCAAAATGACCTAAGTAGTGTTGACGGGGACGTTAATCCTCAATTCAAATAATCAAACAATACACATATGTGTACCCACAAGGTATTTTTTCATTTGTTTGTATGAGTTGAGGTTTAACATCCACGTCAACACTATTTAGGTCATTTTTGAGATGTTGCTTCCAAATTTGTGGAACTTTTACCTGACATTGAGATGAAATGACATCTCAAACCCTGCCACCCAATGAAACCAAAAGGCTTATATGCACTGGATGGCCTGACTCACACCACTTTGTCTGGGCAGGTTTTGTCCTTCTAAGCAGTTTACCAGTACTCATGAGTGCTCAGTTTCAGCTCTGCGTGAAACCAGCATGACATGCAGCCAAATCTATTTCTCCAAGCCCCGATGGTGCGTGTGAAAGTAAGATAAATATCAGCACTTTTTGGATGAAAATGCACCTTATCCACTTATCTCCAGCTATTTTAACTAGTTGGCCGTGGCCTGCATGTCGAGCTACCAGCTATGTGCAAATTTAGATCAGGATACATGAGCAGACCAACTGTGAAGAGTTGTGGATTACGGGTTTGGAGTTGTAACAAAATGAAAAAGATTAACACTTGTTAAGGAAAAAGGTTAACATAGGTCTACGTACGGACAAACGCCATTGTGGCGACTATGTCTCGCATTTGCTAAAGCAGCTCGACAAAAATTGACCAAAAATTACTCATGGAATCTCAGTTACTTTGCAAATGTCTATGTTACTTTCAGCAAACATTGTAGACCCAGATCAGATACCACAAAATGTGGCATCTGATCAGGATTTTTGCTGTTTGCTTTAACCCATTGTATATATGGACTCTTCATTATAGGCCCAGATCAGGAGTTTTGCTATTTGCTTTAACCCATTGTATATATGGACTCTTCCATTGCTATATGTTGGACAAGTCCATTCATCATATAAGGGATGTCAGGCCTATTTTTTTTCATTTTATTCTATTTTTGAAGGAAAATTCTGATAGCAAATAGTGCAGGCCCAGATCAGATGCCCCATTCTGCGGCATCTGATCTGGGCCTGCACTGTTTGCCAAGGTACCCCTTGAGGGGTTTCCCGCATGCGATGGGTTAAAGTACATGCAAGTGTAGAAATTTAACAAAACACTCTGGTCCCCTGCTCAGTTAACTATTTTCCAGCCTTCATTCAGTAAATGATCCACTAGTGCTGTCACTGCTTTGATTTCCCCTTACTAGTGAAGCCATTAAATGCCAACCAAGAGAATAGTCATCTGTTTTGTTGTTGGCTGGTTATTTTAAAAGTCTTTTTTGCAAACAGTGTGGACCCAGATCAGATATGGGTCTACACTGTTTGCCTGTATGCAAAAATATTTTAAAAAGTTTGCAAAAAAGATTCAGCAGACGACATAAGCAGACAATATTTTCAGATGTAGTTTTTCTCAGCGTCTTAAGGGTAGATGTAGAAGTACCTGTGCGACATAGTGCATTACATAGTGCGTGATAGCTCAGTGGTTAGTGCACTTGCCTCTGATGCTAGAGGTCCCGGGTTCGATCCCCGGCAGCGGTGTGAAAATTTCGGTGTCCGAACACGCTCCACTGGCATCATTTGCAGGGATGAATGTCATAAAGTGCACCGTCCTTCGGATCGGGACGTTAACTGGAGGCCCCCTGTGCAGGGAGAACCATCCCCTGTGCAGGTTAAAGAACCCTACCGTAATTACATGATTACTGTGTAGGCTTTCATCCTGCAAAACTGGAGTGTATGTAATATACACCGTCTGTGTCCCCTACTGGGGTTAAGGCGAAACCGGAAGAAGAAGAAGAAGACAATAACACCTTTGTTACATAGTGCATTAAAATTTTTTAACAAAATGTGCTTTTCTGATGAAAATCTGCGGCATTTTCTCTTATTTATATTGCAAACATAGATTGGTGGTGCTCATCAAAAGCGCCTAATTGAGGCAGTTCTATGGAGTACCCGCAACCTATGGCTTGGACCATAAATAAGAAAAATAATGTATACCCCTGTAAACCCCAGTCTTCTCTATATAAAGTAGGGTTTAGCAGGGTGTACACTTCATGTATTTGTTCAAGTGATGTAAGTTCAAGTAACAAAATGCTGTTACAGTCTTTGCAGTTAGCTTAGAATTAATGGCACACACATCAGAACACATTTGGAATTTTGGAAGACTGGAATATGTATGTACGAGCACAATGCATCTAATGTTGTCCCCCCCCCCCCTCCCCACCGAGAGGTGGTGGTTGCCAGGCATCCCTGAGGATTATACAACAAAAAAATCAACCCTCAGGAACATGACAAAACTTGAAGATTTTTGGCCGAGGCCTTACATGCAATAGTCCTAACTTCTTAAAAGAAAATATCCGAAAATTATAACTCATAGCATGCCAATCACAACAATTGTCATCTGCTTTGCTGCCTTCTAGTTACCTTAAAAGTAATTTTTTTGCAAACGTCGTCTGTTTAAATGTATGTTGTCTGCTGCATCTTCTAGCAACCTCTTTAAAAATATTTCTGCATACAGGCGAACAGCTTGGACCCAGATCAGACTGCTCCTAGAGTAGCAGTCTGATCTGGGGCCACACTGTTTGCAAAAATGACTTCTTAAAGTAAAGGCAGATGTCACAGCAGATGACAATTGATATGGTTGGCTTGTTATGGGTTAATGGTCATCATTACTTTTTGTATTTGCAATAATTACACATTTTGTAGTGTACACAAGTTTGAATTTCTCCGACTCCAAACCAAGGCCTTGCTATGTTAACAGAGATAAAAGTTTAATCAATCATGGAAAACCATGGTCAATTACGGGTATGTACTTATTTGCCTTGACAAATAATCATAAGGCCAATGATTGATCAGTAAGCCACTAGCGTACACGAGTACTTTTTTTAGGGTACACGAGTATGTTTTTGCGTAAAGGGTGCTACATTACTGTCAATCTCCACTCTGATTCAGGCCAAATAAAAAATATGTATGTTTTTTGTTTCATGCCAAAAAAACAAACAAACAAAAAAACAGGCAGGGTACATGTTGTTAGGGTTTTTTTTTTGAAAATAAATATTTTACTTGAAACATAGCTTCAGAAAATTAGAATATCCTTATTTCTTATCATGCTAAAAAGTCTGTTAGATGAACACCCCCTAAAACCCCACTTTATATATAGAGAGAAATCTGGGGTTTATGGAGTATACATTATTTTACTTATTTCTGTTCCAAGACATAGGTTGTGGGTACTCGTTAGAACCGCCTCAAAAAGGTGGTTCCAACGAGCACCCGCAACCTATGTTTTGACAAGGAATAAGACTCATATCACAATTTTCATCAGAAAAATAAACCGTTTTGACATTATTACAGAATGGACTATGCCTCATGAATGTGTTATCGTAATGTTGTCAGAAACGTGTATTGTGGGTACTTTCATGATAGTGTGACAAACACTTTTTGAGATCATTTTTTTCCCCCATCAAACCATTCAGATGGAAAATGAATAAAAATTATTCCCAAATTATACCACAACTTCTTTATAAGACTATTAATGGGGTCCAAAGCAGAAACCATGTCAGTTAAACAACTGTGTTATATCCAAACAAAAATGTATATATTATATAGAAAAATGACCATTTGAGGTCATTTTTCTATATAATCTATACATTTTTTGGGATCCATCTCAAAACCATGGTATATCCAAAAATGTATTATAACGAACAGTGTTATAATGAGGTTGTGGTGTACATATATTCCTAGTACTCCTACCTTTCGTGAGCTCATGAATACAGCTCAAATAAACCACAAACAAGAGGCCCATGGGCCACAATGCTCACCAGAACTCAGGCGGACACTGCCCACTGGCAGCCATGTATGGTTTCAGGTTTTAATTTATTGATTATAAAGTCTCCCAAACAAACCCCCATTTCAAAATGAGCACCCATGTGGACTCTGTATCTGAAATATTAGGCCTTTTATGAGGAGGAAGGATGAGACATGGACCCAACAGAGCCCTGAATGGTATCACTGAATCCATCTTATCATAAGGCACATGAATATATATGGTTTAGGGGTTGGGATGTGTACTGTTACTGAGATATAAGGCCTTTTAAGCTGCGAAGGGGTTGGAGCATAGCCCTGGCAGACCCCAGGAAAGCCAAGATTGTTGTCGCTGAATGTGTCTTATAATAAGGACCAAGAAAATATATTGTTTAGGGGTGGGGATATGAACAGTTTCCAAGATATGAGGCCCTCTTATGAAATGATGAGGAGAGGAATGGCCCCTGTGGACCACCAAGTTTGTGTGACTGAATGTGTCTAATCATAAGAAACAAGAATATATATGATTATGAGGTGGGGATCTTAATGGTGTCTGAGATATATGGCCTTTTATGAAGTAGAGGCATGGGCCATGGCATCAGCATGTTGCCCTAGCACATAGACGCATTGATGTGAGTGAATGAGTCTTATTATAGGGAGTACAAATATACATATTTTAGGGGTGGGGATCTAAACAGTTTCTGAGATATATTGCATTTTATGAAGTGGAAGGGTGGGGCATAGCCCCAGCACACCCCCAGAGACCCCGAGGTTGCTATCACTGAATGTGTCTCATCATAAGGAACAAGAATATATATGGTTTAGGGTTGGGGGTTCTGAATGGTTTCCGAGATATTGAGCCTTTTACGAAGTGGAGGGAGTTGGGCATGGCCCTGGCACATCCCAGAGGACCCCCAGGTTGGTTTCAATGAATGCGTCTTATCATATGAAACAAGAATATATATGGTTTTGGGATGGGGATCTGAATGGTTTCCGAGACGTATCACCTTTTATGAAGTGGAAGGGTGGGGCACAGCCCCCGTGCGGCCCGGGAGACCCTTAGATTGGTATCACTGAATGCGCCTTATCATAAGGAACAAGAATTTATATGCTTTAGGGGTGGGTATCTGAACGGTTTCTGAGATATTGGGCTTTTACTAAGTGCAGGGGGTGGGGCATAGCCCTGGCACATCCTAGGGGACCCCCAGATTGGTGTCACTGAATGCGTCTTTTCATAAGAAACAAGAATATACATGGTTTTGGGGTGGGGATCTGAAGGGTTTCCGAGATATATCACCTTTTATGAAGTGGAAGGTTGGGGCATAGCCCTGGTGCGGCCTGGGAGATCCTTAGGTTGATATCACTGAATGCATCTTAACATAAGGAACAAGAATTTATATGGTTTAGGGGTGGGGATCTGAACGGTTTCTGAGATATTGGGCCTTTTATGAAGTGGAGGGGTCGGGCATAGCCCCCGTGCGGCAAGGGAGACCCTAAGGTTGGTATCACTGAATGCATCTGATCATAAGGAACTAGAATTTAAATGGTTTAGGGGTGGGGATCTGAACGGTTTCTGAGATATTCAGCCTTTTACGAAGTGGAGGGGGTTGGGCATAAGCCCCGCCACATCCTAGGGGACCCTCAGATTGGTGTCACTGAATGCGTCTTATCATAAGAAACAAGAATATATATAGTTTAGGGGTGGGGATCTGAATGGTTTCTGAGATATATGGCATTTATGAAGTGGAAGGGTGGGGCATGGCCCCAGCACACCCCAGAGAGACCCCAATGTTGGTATCACTGAATGTGTCTTATCATAAGGAACAAGAATATATATGGTTTAGGGGTGGGGATCTCAATGGTTTCTGAGATAAATGGCATTTTATGAAGTGGAGGGGGTGGGGCATGTCCCCGGCATATCCCGGGGAGATCCCAAGGTTGGTGTCACTTAATGCATCTTAGCATAAGGAACAAGAATATATATAGTTTAGGGGTGGGGATCTGAATGGTTTCTGAGATAAATGGCATTTTATGAAACAGAGGGGGGCAGGGCATGTCCCCGGCACATCCCGGGGGACCCCCAGGTTGGTGTCACTTAATGCATCTTATCATAAGGAACAAGAATATATATGGTTTAGGGGTTGGGATCTGTAAGGTTTCTGAGATATAAGGCATTTTATAAAGTGGAGGGGGGCGGGGCATGGCCCCGGCACAACCTAGGGGACCCCTAGGTTGACATAAAAGCATATGGCTGAGAGAAGTTTACTCAAGGAACATGTTTATGTAAGTTTTGTAAAAATATCTGCAATGACTTGGTAGTAAATGCCATTTTTCAGTTTTCCCCATTATAAGTCAATGGAAACTCTAAGTTGCCATAGCAACAAAACTAAAAGGCCAATTTTCATAAAAAACACAAAACCTGTAAAGGCAAATATGGTGAATATTTTCATAAAGTCTCAGCCCCCTAGAGCATATGGTTTCTGAGGAGATGATTTTTTAAGTATTTTTTGTCTATTTTTTGCATTTTGGTTTCCATGGCAACCAATAAAAATGAGCAGAAGGCTTAAAATCATACAGCAGATAGTAGATTGCCTATGGAACATTTCTGTGAAAGTTTTCTCAAAATATCTGCAGAGGCTTGGTAGTAAATGCCATTTTTCAATTTTCCCCATTATAAGTCTATGGAAACTACAAGTTGCCATAGCAACCAAACTAATGAGCCGATTTTGATAAAAAACACAAACTTTCAATCCCCCAGCCCAAGGATGCTACAGATAAAATTTGGGCTGAATCGGTCCAGTGGCTTCAGAGAAGAAGATGTTTGAAAGTGTTGACGTCAGACGACGACAGACGACGACGACGACGCCGGACAACTGCCTATCCTATAAGCTCCCCCGGAGCCTTCGGCTCTGGTGAGCTAAAAACATAAATCAAACTTTTTTTTTCAGAAAACTTGAAAAAATAAAAATTATAGGTTTCACCAAAAATTGCGTAGGGTCAGGCAACTCTAAAAACACACATATTTTTTATTTGGCCTCATTTTACTTTCGCCTGGGTCAGAAATTCTGCTCCCATGAGTCTGAAGACTGCCGCTGCAATCTTCTCATACACCATGAACATAAATGCTGCTGTTAACACAGTTTGCAGCAACTTTGACTCCATTCCTTTATACAGTCCCTTCAAACCTTGGCTTCTCACTAATGTGGCTAGTAACCTTGACATACTCTCATCTTTCTCATTTCCATGACAACCAGCCCTCAATCTGGATTGTATAATCTGCAGTGGATATGTTACTATGGTAGCAACGGTCTTAGCAACAGCACCAAGTATGAAGTAAAGAATTCCACTCAGCTCCTCCAGATTCAAAGTTCTTTGAAAGTAACGTTTCAGGGCTTCGTAAACCATGAAGTGAATTGCTGGATTACTGGTTAATACCAGTGATGGTCTGGTCCCGTTCCACAGCGTAGCTACTCCTTCAAATCTAGCTATCTTTAAAATGGCATCAATGATACCTTTATAATGTGTCTTCTTTGCATCTTTGTATTTGTCACTTTCTAACTTGACCCCCTGTAACTTAAGACGTGTATTCACAACCCACATAGGCGTTGTAACCAGAACATTTACAATACCGGCTACAGTCCCAAAAACAAGGTCTTTCATTGGATCTGATTTGAGATCACCTAAAACAATAGCTTTCAAGCTACTATAGGTATAAAAGTAAACAAAATTTGAGCAACATAATGTGGTTACCACCGGGAACAACCCACGATACAAGCTTCTAAATCCCTCTTCTTTAATGATCTCTGCAATAACAACTGGTGAGTGCTTTGCTTGCCTTTTGTCATCGACTTGTAGTCTGGTTCTCGCTGTGTCTAACGGGTAAAAGATGATCATGCTCACAGCACTCCCCACTGCCCCAGCAAAAGCATGAACAAAATTTGAATAACTAAAAACATTCTGAAACCCTGCCAACTTCATAGTTTTAACACTTAGCTCATGCGTTTCTATCAATTCCTTACTAACCATTGTGGACTTCCCGGTGGAAAGTAGTTGGTCTGTGATAGAAAATCAAACATCTATGGCACCTGGAGGCTGGTCTCCCACCCTGGAAACAAAATATAACTCATCACAAATACATGCCTATATAATTTTGATCCCCGTGAATCCCACTTTTATATACTACTAGTAAAACTGGGGTTTAATACAGACAGGGGAAAACCTTATTTTTTCTTATTTCTGCTCTAAAATATAGATTGTGGGTACTCGTTAGAACTGCCTCGATGAGGCAGTTCTAACGCAGGTGCCCACAATCTATATTTTGAGCAGAAATAAGAAAAATGTCACATTTTTTCCTCTTTACATTTTTTTTTTCAGTGGTAAAGTTTACAATGTATTTGTATAGGCGTGTTGTCATAATTTTCTATAAGAATAAAATAACGGGCTATATAGCCATCACAAGTACTTTCATTTGTAAGCTTTCTAGACATTATTAAGCTTTTTGAACAGGTTGTTCTAGTGCTCAGTCATGTTTAACTGTGGGAAAACTGTGCAAAAAATCGAATCTCAAGAGGTCAGTTCGGCCTATGATCACTCACCTGTGTCCACGCCCCAAGTATCTGTGCTATAATGGTGTCTTTCAACTCTATAGAAGTTGGATTTTTGAGATGAAAATTTTGACATACAATTTTCCTTTTTTCTGCTAAACATAGAATGTGGGTGCTTGTTAGAAATGCCTCGCTAAAGTGATTCTAATACATGTAAGTGCCCACAATCGCAGTCTTCGCAAAATATTTTCTACAGGTGCAGGTCAGCTGTCAGACTGACTGAAAACTTTTGCCGGACAGAATTAGTACAGTGAAAATTCCGCTATTAAGACCACTTAAAATAAATAGAGGATCTTACATGAGTGCTCATGTATTATTGAATTTATTAAACGAGTTGAGGAAAAGGGGTAAAATGTGAGGCTTTGCCGAGCATTTTATTCCTTTTCCTCAATGAGTTTAATAAATTCAATAATACATGAGCACGAATGCAAGATTCTATTTATCATATGACATTTAAAACGCATTTTATTCACGATTGTTTACAAAAATGTCAATATTCCGCCGTTAATAAACGCGACGTCGTTAATGACGTCGTATAAGTAACGTTACGGGACGTATCTAGCTAATTTGCATATTTAATTCACTAGTGGATTATCAAAAATATTACATGGCTTTATTACACTCTCAGACGCGACGTCATATGATAAAGACTAATTCTGCTTTAAAAAGCTTATTAAGAAGGGTGCAAACACTCTGTCTTCGTGTTTCTTGCACACAATGTCCTCTAGTCAGGGACCACCTTTGGGACTGTTCAAAAGTGGTCGAACAGTCCCAAGGGTGGTCTTAATATTGGAATTTTACTGTATCTGCAGGACTGAAGGCATATTTGTTGTCAGAACATCATTTTCTTTGCTATGATTTACAGGACATTTGTCAGACAGACTAAAAGTTTTTTCAGGACAAAATGAAAATTTGTTTTGTTCGGTAGGCATGCACTTTTCGTGAAGACTGCAACTTATGTTTAGAGTAAAATAAAGAATTTAATAATGTACACCATTGGAAACTCCACTTTATATAGATAAAAGTTAATTTCACGGATTATTAACAGAATCCATTTTTACTATAAGATGGTTTTTGGATAGCACAATGTTCGACGAACCCTTTACTCTAACTGTCTGGGGCCAGTTGTTCAAAGCATCGTTAGCTTAACGAGCTCGTTAGTGGTCATATTGTTAACTGTTCTAGCAAGTTTAATATATGAATTTTTGGTATTTTTGCTGAAAAAATGTGAGCAGCTTTTGCTTCTGCATTTTATGTTTAGAGTAAAATAAAGAATTTAATAATGTACACCATTGGAAACTCCACTTTATATAGATAAAAGTTAATTTCACGGATTATTAACAGAATCCATTTTTACTATAAGATGGTTTTTGGATAGCACAATGTTCGACGAACCCTTTACTCTTACTATCTGGGGCCAGTTGTTCAAAGCATCGTTAGCTTAACGAGCTCGTTAGTGGTCATATTGTTAACTGTTCTAGCAAGTTTGATATATGAATTTTTGGTATTTTTGCTGAAAAAATGTGAGCAGCTTTTGCTTCTGCAAAAGCTGCTCACATTTTTCCAGCAAAAATATTAGCATAATTGCCATATTTAAAGATCAAAGTTTTAACGATACGTTAACTAAGTTAAACTAACAACGTCGTTAGTTTTGAACAACTGGCCCCTGAACTATAGAAGAATGTGTATAAGACTTCACACCGCCTCCGACCCATCAATTTGATTTATTGGTCCTTGACACTGCTTGTTATACAAATGTATTTTTATAACTTACTGACTGTTTTGATGTTTAACGTCCCCGTCAACACTATATTCACCATATTTGCATTATTTGCTGGCTCCCAGCTTGCACATTGTCAATATTGGAAAATCAGGTAACCAGACCCCCTGACCTTTCAAGGTCAGGGGGGTCTGGTTACCTGTTTTTCCAACACTGCTAAGATTCAGACTAGGAACCAGCAGATAATGCAAATAAAGTGAATAGGTCATTTTGAAGACGTTGCTTCCAATTTTGTGGGACTTTTACCCGACATTGAGATGAAATGGCATCTCAAGCCCTGTCGCCCAATGAAACCAATAGGGTTTATAAGCATGGACGGTCCGACTCGCACCTCTTTGTCGGACAGGCTTAGATCCTCCATGCAGCCTCTATGGGCGTATGATCTCATTACCTGGTAAGGGTTATGGGTCGTAAAAAATAGCTGTGTTTCTACTAACATGCTGAAAAAAGAATTTTGTCGGTAAGTACAAAACAGGGTCGGGCCTGTATTTTTGTTTTTGTACATGTTTTTTTTTTTTCTTAATAAAATTGTCATGTTGAGACTTGCACTGTATATCATAATTCATTTTAGATGCTCAAAAAAAGTCAGCTCTGTAATTTGGAAGGTACTAAATGACAAAAACTACAAAAATCTTCTTAAAATGCAAAATTACCATGGGAAATGCAAAGATGATGCTGGGTAGAGTCGAAATTTGAAAATGGTAGGGTTAGAGTTTTAATTTTAATTTTCGAATACTGCAGTTATTTCGGTTGACGTTGTCACCCATATTGTGATGACACTACAATGATCATATGTCTAGTGTTGCCACGTAACGTGCTGTGATGTCAGCCACAACGATGGTGCATATGAGGTCGCATTCAACCAGTACATTTATCGAACACCGAGAAAATTCGATTTTGGGTAAGAACACCAGGGTTTGAACAGAATTTTTATTCCAAGCTAAAACTATTGATTTCCTTACCTGGTGTGCAAGAAATTTTCTTTACATATATACTATATCATAATATGGGTACAAGTTTGTTAGATTCCCTTCATTGAGGTTATTCTTGTTTTAACCCATTTTGTACCAGAAACCCCAAAACGGGTACCCTGGCAAACAGTGCAGGCCCAGCTCAGACACCACAGAACGGGGCGTCTGATCAGGGCCTACACTGTTTGCAAACAAGAGGGCCCAGAGGGCCCTGGTTCGCTCACCTGATCCAATATATAACAAGTGGGCCCCGGGCAGGGTCAATTTTGGCCCCAGGGCTATAATTTGAACAATCTTGGTAGAGGTCCAAAAGATGAAGCTTCATATCGAATATGAAAGACCTGGGCTTTCTGGTTTCAGAGAAGAAGATTTTAAAGGTTTACCCTGCATATAGAAGTCTATGTAAAACAAGATTTTCCCTATATAAGTCTATGTTAAACCAAAGGTCCCCGGAGCAGGGGCATTTTTGGCCCCAGGGCTATAATTTGAACAATCTTGGTAGAGGTCCACTAGCTGAAGCTTCATAACAAATATCAAGGCCTAAGCCTTGTGTTTCAGAGAAGATGATTTTTAAAGATTTTCCCTTTATAAGTCTATGTAAAACCAAAGGGCCACATGGCGGAGGCATTTTTGGTCTCAGGGCTATAATTTGAACAATCTTTATAGAGGTCCACTAGCTGAAGCTTCATAACAAATATCGAAGACCTAAGCCTTGTGGTTTCAAAGAAGAAGATTTTTCAAGATTTTCCCTATATACATCTATGTAAAACCAAAGGGCCCCGGAGCGGGGGCATTTTTGGCCCCAGGGCTATAATTTGAACAATCTTGGTAGAGGTCCACAAGATGAAGCTTCATACCAAATATCAAAGACCTGGGCCTTGCAGTTTCAGAGAAGAAGATTTTTCAAGATTTTCCCTATTTAAGCCTATGTAAAACAAAAGGGCCCTGGTGCGGGGGCATTTTTGGCCCCAGCACTATAATTTGAATAATCTTGGTAGGGGTCCACTAGATGAAGCTTCATACCAAATATCAAAGACCTGGGCCTTGCGGTTTCAGAGAAGAAGATTTTTCAAGATTTTCCCTATATAAGCCTATGTAAAACAAAAGGGCCCCCGTGTGGGGGGCATTTTTAGCTCCAGCACTATAATTTGAACAATCTTGGTAGGGGTCCACTAGATGAAGCTTCATACCAAATATCAAAGACCTGGGCCTTGCAGTTTCAGAGAAGAAGATTTTTAAAGATTTTCCCTATATAAGCCTATGTAAAACAAAAGGGCCCTGGTGCGGACGCATTTTTGGCCCCAGGACTATAATTTGAACAATCTTGGTAGGGGTCCACTAGATGAAGCTTCATACCAAATATCAAAGACCTGGGCCTTGCGGTTTCAGAGAAGAAGATTCTTAAAGATTTTCCCTATATAAGCCCATGTATAACCAAAGGGCCCCCGTGCGGGGGCATTTTTGGCCCCAGCACTATAATTTGAACAATCTTGGTAGGGGTCCACTAGATGAAGCTTCATACTAAATATCAAAGACCTGGGCCTTGCGGTTTCAGAGAAGAAGATTTTTCAAGATTTTCCCTATATAAGCCCGTGTAAAACCAAAGGGCCCCCATGCGGGGGCATTTTTAGCTCCAGCACTATAATTTGAACAATCTTGGTAGGGGTCCACTAGATGAAGCTTCATACCAAATATCAAAGACCTGGGCCATGCGGTTTCAGAGAAGAAGATTTTTAAAGATTTTCCCTATATAAGCCCATGTAAAACCAAAGGGCCCCCGTGCGGGGGCATTTTTGGCCCCAGCACTATAATTCGAACAATCTTGGTAGGGGTTCACTAGATGAAGCTTCATACCAAATATCAAAGACCTGGGCCTTGCGGTTTCAGAGAAGAAGATTTTTTAAGTTTGCGGTGAAAAAAATCTATTTTTGGCTACTGTGACCTATATGTGCAACGGACCGGAACCATTTGAACAACTTTGAAAGGGGACCACCTAAGGATCATTCCTGTGAAGTTTGGTCAAAATACGATCAGTGGTTTAGGAGGAGATGTCGTTTGAAGAAAAGTTTACGGACGGACGGACGCACGGACGCACGACGGACGACGGACAAAAAGTGATCCCAAAAGCTCACCTTGTCACTACGTGACAGGTGAGCTAAAAAGTTCAGCCATTTTCCTAATAAATTTTGAAGAGTGAGTTAGTGTTTGAGTTTTACGTCCCACCAAAGCTTAGGTCATACGGAGACGGGACCTCGGTTTAAAGACTTCTGAAAGTCTGGAGAAGCCTGGGATCGATCCTGCGATCCCTGGTTTACAAGGCGAGTAGCGTAACAACTACACCATGGAGGCTTCAATAAATTTTGAAGAAAACACAACCTGACACCCCTAAATTTTTAAATGGACTCATGCTATATATGTGTATATAAGGATGAAGATTCGATTTGGTACAAAAAGGGTTAAAGAACCCACAACATACATTGTATATGTGCCAAAATGTATACCGGTAAATGGTGAAATAAGAAAATGCATCCCAAAATTATCTCCAGTACTTACACTTTCTAAGGGCCCGTTGTTCAAAACCAATCATGTGGGTAGTTAGCATAACATTTAAACTTTCATCGTTTAACCCTTTTCGTACCAAACGGAATCGCCCATCTTATATATGGCAGGAGTCCATTTCGAAATTAAGGGGTTCCAGGTTGTGTTTCCTTCAAAATTTATTCAAGAAATGGCTGAACTGTTAGCAAACAGTGGAGGCCCTGCTCAGACGCCGCGTTCTGCCGCGTCTGATCTGGGCATGCACTGGTTGCTAAGGTACCTCTTCAGGGGTTTCTGGTACTAAATGGGTTAATATGGTAGTAATTGTGGGATAGCTTTTCCGTGTTCTACACCATAAAATCAGAAGCCTCCGTGGTCACGGCGTGGTGTAGTGGTTACTCTACTCGTCTTGTAAACCAGGGGTTGCAGGATCCCAGGCTTCTGCATGAGTCTTTAAACCGAGGTCCTGTCTCTGTATGACCTTAGCTGTTGGTAGGATGTAAAACTCAAACACTCACTCACAGCATTGTGTACTCATTGATGAGGTGATTCTAATGAGAACACACAGCATACATTTGCAGGACACCACATATTTATGTATGGAATACGCTATGAATAAGAGGCGCATTGATTAGTTTTCAGATGAAATTCTTCAATTTTATTACAGGAATCACCCATCTGTTTTCGTGCAATAACCCTTCTCTTGCTGAATGTTCATATATGTCACACTCACTACTGATTATCATCCAATCAGATTTTCTTGATGTAATTTATTCCTACAAATTCATAAATTGAATGTAAAACAGTGTACATGTAGATCCTGATCAGATGGCTTCTTCAGAAGCCGTCTGATCTGGATCTACACTGTTTGCAAAGATAGGGGTTGTGGTGAACAGTAGGATAAGAGTTAACATTTTCTGGGTCCCGAGGAAGATGTTTGAACATGCAGCCAATTAAAACACAAAGTAAATAAGTAAGCTTGGGCCCAGCAATTTCTACAATTCGGTCAGCATACACAGATCAGCTTGCTCAGTTGTACAGTATGGTCATGATCACTGGAGGCATGAGGAAGCTTTGGCTACTTCAGGAACCCAGCATACACAGCTCAACTTGCTCAGTCACACACTATGTTCATGATCACTTGAGGCATGAGGAAACTGTGGCTACTTTATGATCCATAGTTACACACAAATTAGACTGCGCAGATGCACAGGCTGATATATGAGTCTTCGTTGGGCCCCAGCACTAGCTTGCACATTGTCAATATTGGAAAAACAGGTAACCAGAGCCCACTAACCTTTCAAGGTCGGGGGGGGGTCTGGTTACCTGTTTAGCAGATAATGCAAAAAAGGTGAATAAATATTTTTTTTCCTAAATACACACTCTCTTTATATTATTTTTATTCAGTGTTCCCAATCATGTTTATTTCGGGGGGTAAACTAACCCCCTAGGTACAAAAACTGGGGGTAAGAATCAAATTCAGGGGGTATGAAATTTTGCAACGAAAAAAAATGTGTGAGAAAACCTGTATACTTGTCCATAATTGTTACCGTATTCGGGTGTGTGTTACCCGCATTTGCATAATACCCGCACCCCCCTTTTTCCAAAATCTGGGGGGAAACTGTTATTCTGTTGTATTACCCGCATGGAACATTTGCTGAAATTTTGGTGGATGCGTAAGTGAGAAAAAGTAAGAATTTGGCCAGTTTTTGTAACACACAACGGAACACGCGATCGTCTTCAAAAGGCGGGAAAATGCATGTGCGTGCGAGTATCACCAGAAAGCATGTATTTTACATAAAAATGTTGAAAAGACTTCACCTGTTCACAATTGTTATTTATTTATTAACCCACATATGCCCGCGGCCCTTTTTGGGACATCGGCAAACAGTGCAGTCCCAGATCAGACACCTCAGAAAGACGCCGCAGACATCTGATTTGGATTTACACTGTTTGATGATTTATAACGGTTCAATTATGACACTATTGTTAATCCCTGTCATATAATTGCCACCCTGCGGTGCATGTCGATAAGGTGTGAAAATATGGTCAAGTTATGTCTCTAATTTGCGTTTATTCCCCCGATCATAAAATTTAATCCGCAATCAATGTGAAAATTATTTAATTGCTCTCAAGACGAGTTGCTACGACTATTCTACTATCTCGGGAATGATTATGTTTTGGCGCCAAATAGCAGACGCTTGGCGAGAAAAGTTGAATGCTTTAATTTGTGTTAACACATCTGTATGCTGTTGTTGGTTTTTGACACGGAGCTTACAGAAAGCGCTGTTTTCCACAACCGTTTTGCTATCGAGATTTTTTTTTACAGTTTCCAAACATTTTTATGAAAGTGATACGCCCCATTAAGATAAAACAATAGACACGTGTGGGTTTGCTGGGGTCCGATGACGTCATTTACCGATCGCGTGCAGAAAAAAAAACTGTAGCGGTGGTTTCATCTCATTGATTCGCTATAATCAGTGAATCGGCCAATTCGCCCCCGTCAATTTCGGACGCTCGAAAAAAATCAGCTCAGAATCAGAATCAGAATTGTTACTGGTGAGACGTCAAATAACATTCATACACCAGGACCTGTGATGTGGGAAGTTAGTCCCTAGCTCTAACCAAAGGGGTAAATTTAGCTACACAATCATCAGCACCTTCAGCTGTCGAAATAATCGAATCGGGAAGGGCATTCCAATCTCTAATGGTTCTGAGGAAGAACGACTCTTTATAAATGTCAGTTCTTGCGCTAAGGGTCTGAAACGCCAACGAATGGTGATTTCTACAGTGTCTAGCTCGGGGAACAAGGTCATCTGTTGGAATGCTGGCAGCACCCTTTAGACCTTTGTATAAAAGGATTAGCCTGCTGTCTTTTCTCCTTTTCTTGAGAGACTCCCATTTTAATTTCCCAAGTATTCCAGTCATGCTCCCAGTTTCAAAGCAGTAATTGCCTGTTACAAATCTAGCAGCTCTATTCTGAACTTTCTCAATTTCATCGTTAAGGACCACTCCACTGGGGTCCCAGATACAACTACCATATTCCAAGATTGGGCGAACAAGACCTTTATATGCTGCCTCTTTTACATCCTGAGGGCACTGATGAAGATTTCGCCTCAGGAAACCAAGCGTTCTATTTGCCTTAGTACACATGTTGCTAATATGAGTACTCCATCTCAAGTTGTGTGAGATTGTCACTCCAATGTATTTAATGGAGTCCACATTCTCGAGGACCGTTCCCTCTAAGGTGTAAGAAGCCTCAACTTTGTTAGATCTCTTCCTAGTTATCTGCATAATATTGCATTTAACTGGCTGAAACCTCATGCCCCATTTACGTGCACAACATCCTAATCTATCTATGTCAGCCTGAAGTTTCAATGAGTCATCTGTATCTCTAATTTCCCGGTAATAAACACAGTCATCTGCGAACAGTCTTATTTCTGAGTCAATGTCAGTGGAAATATCATTGATGTACAGGGAGAACAAAAGTGGAACAAGAAAAGTCCCTTGCGGGACTCCAGACAAAACTGGAGCCCACTCCGAAGATTCACCATTAACAACAACCCGCTGTTTTCTGTAGCAAAGAAAGGAATCTATCCATTTGAGGGTCTTTCCCCCAATTCCAAAACCAAATAACTTAGATTTAAGTAGTTCATGAGGAGGGGTGTCAAAAGCCTTCTCAAAGTCCAGAATAAATGTGTCCACCTGTCCCCCTTTGTCCAAGATTTTTGCCCAGTCATTAATAACTGTGCTTAGCCGGTGAGTCGAAAAACTCAAATCTACCCAAATCCACTGTATTTACCCAAAGGCAGTGGCTATTCGTACGGCCCCGTATGAATAGCTTGTATTGGCTAATCGTACGGCCCCGTACGTTTAGCCTGTATTGGCTAATCGTACGGCCCCGTATGGTTAGCCAATATAGGCTATATTGGCTAATCGTACGGCTATTCTAGTTCGGTACCAAGGAATATGTAAAAATATATATTTTGCGAATATTAAATGTGTATTAGGCACTATGAAACAGAGTTATATTATTTAAGTACATATACTTATATATTTTACTAAATATTAAAGTCAATGGTATATACATGGCAACAGAAAAGATTTAATTATTTAATATTATTATCAATTGTCAGTTTGTTTAGGGTTATTGGTAAGTTAATGAAAATAATTGCTTCAATTATCGTTTTCGATAAGAATTGATGGTATTCTTTTAACCCATTGTATGCGGGAAACCCCTAAAGAGGCATCTTGGCAAACAGTGCAGGCCCAGATCAGACGCCGTAGAACGTGACGTCTGATCAGGGCCTGTACTATTTGCTGACAGAATTTTCCGTCAAAATAGAATAAAAATGAAAAGGGGGGGGGGGGGGGCTCATATGACAAATGGATATGTCCAACATATAGCAATGGAAGAGTCCACAAGCATACAATGGGTTAAAGGCTGTGTTAAAATACTTAAGTATGTATAATTGAAATCATAATTTTTGTTCGCTTAATATAAACAAGATAAGCTACAAGCAAGATGTCATTTCTCCTAGAAAGGAGATATCATTGAGTGTGGGTGAAAATTTTCCAAGTTGTAGTGCTGTGGGAAGCAAAATTGAACAATATCAGCGTTCTAGGTGCGTTCAATTTTAAAAGCGCAGTTCACGCACTATTGCGGATGTCCTAAAAAGCTCTTGATTAAGGTGTCGGAAATAACGTTTAGCTGTATCCATGGCGGGAAGACCTTAAAAACTAAATGCACAGCGAAACGTAATCCGGAGTATTGTTGTGATGTTTTCTATCATATTTTTGATTCTTCAATTTCCTTAACTTACTTAAATGTTAAACTGCTTGCATTTCTCTCAACATTTTCTTCCTATTTAAGCGTTAACAGTATGAAACTAGCAGCTGAGTTTATAGAACTTATCATATATGCGACCAGTGAAGGATCATATTTCTGCCCAGAACATAGATTTTGGGTACCCACCAGAACCGCCATCGTCGAGTAGGTTCTAACGAGTACCCACAAGTTTAATTTTTAGCAGAAATAAGAAAAAAAATGTGTAACCCTTTAAAGTTTTACAATAAAAATTGGGGTTGTATCCGTGTGCGGACGCACATGCCGATCTCCCTGAGGGATGGAGCGGTTCAAATAATATCATTATTAAGACTTAAAACTTTGCATTTAGTCTGTATCAATACAAAACTACTATCATAGTGAACAACAAATATATTGATAAAATTGGGTGGATGCGCAGGCTGATTATTGTGTCATCAATGTTTCCACATAGTATGAACAAATTAAGTCTGTAGCATTACGATAACACACCCGTGCGACATAGTGCATTTGTTCACATCTCCGAATTTGCTCTTTTTCTGATGAAAATCCGCGATATCTTTCATATTTTTTACTGCAAACATAGGTTGTGCTGTTCGTTCGAATCGCCTCGTTGAGGGGGTTCTAACGATTACCCACAACCTATGTCTTGGAGCAGAAATAAGAAAAATAATGTATACCCCCGTAAACCCCAGTTTTCTCTATATAAAGTGGGATTTTGGGGGTTGTTCATTTTTTTTGTGTTTTACGGCCCTGTCAACAGCTAAGGTCATGTCTTGTCGGTCTATTACATTTTCACTGTTTCTGGAAAGGCTTAGACCCTCTAAGCGGTTTACCAGTTCTAAGTGACATTTTCCCCATTCACCTAACAGTAACTGACAGCAGGCGATATGTCAACGGTCCACTAATTACTAAGGTAATATTGAGACCAACAAACCTAAATTATATTCCCAACTGCAGCCAAAACAGGCATCGATAAATAGGTTATTAAAAAATTTTAAGGTTGGCTGTCCATATTTCTAATTAAGGTCATGCCTGACAATTAAAAAGCACTTTACAAGACTTGAAAAGTACATGAAGCCGTACGGCTAACCAACCACATAGGAATGGCTAGTCTTTCAAGGCCGTACGATCAGCTGATTTTTCTTACCACCAACATTATCACTTTCTTGGTACCGAAATATAACAGCCGTACGATTAGTCAATATAGCCTATTTTGGCTAACAATACGGGGCCGTACGATTAGCCAATACAGGCTAATCGTACGGGGCCGTACGATTAGCCAATACAGGCTATTCGTACGGGGCCGTATGAATAGCCACTGCCTTACCCAAATCCACCTGATAACTGCCCATATCCACCTATAGCTGGCCCATTTAAAGTCATATAAGTTATTTCTAGTGTTTATATGAGAGAATATATCACTTAGGACAAATAAATAATCAAATTTAGTAACTTGTAACAATTTAACACGCATTATAGATAAACGCGTGTAGTGTGACGAAACATCTTTCAGTTGGTTGCCTAGGGTTACCACTGTAATAATCATAGTTCACGCACGTCTGTTATAAATAATGTTACATAATTGTAAACCTCAAAAAATAATAAAGAAGAAAGGAAAGGAACATAAATAGACAAGTGAATGTTTGACGGTTGAGTGAAAAAAAAAAAAACACACACACACACACCAAAAAACATGCAGAATATACCGCAGAATGTACGACCTTATTAAACACAACTTTTTATAAAGTAAGGCTTTGGTTTACAGGGGAACATATTATTGTTTATTAGTTCTGCTAAAAAAAACACAACTTTTTAAAAAGCAAGGCTTTGGTTTACAGGGGAAATATCATTTTTATTAGTTCTGCTAAAAAAACAACAAAAAAAACAAACAAACATATATCGTAGACATAGACTGTGAGTATTCCTTGGACCCCCATCCCCACCCCACAATCGGTGCTGAAAGAAACTGATTGGGCTGAACCTCTGAAATGCTTTCACGCTGAGCTGAAACGGAACCCGCGTTAAACCTCCATTCAAGCAAACAAACACTCTTATTTAGAACCGCCTCATCGAGGCGGTGAGGCGGTTCAAACGAGTTGCAAACATCCATGATTTGAGCCGATATGAAAAAAAAAAAAAAAAAAAAAAAAATAAGAATAAAAATAAGTTTTAATAGAAAATTTCATTGTGATGAATGTAATTCGGCCCATAAATTTCAATAGGTGTGTTTTCGAAAGAAAGGCGAGAGGAAAGAAAGAAAGAAAGAAAGAAAGAAAGAAAGAAAGGACCGACCAACCAACCAACCAACCAACTAACCAACCTCTTACGAAAACCCGCCTATTAAATATACTGGAAGTTGTATCCACCAAAATGAAAATTTCCAGAAAAAAAAATCCGGCATTTTAATTTTTCTCCTAAAAACCCCGTTAGCCCAAATCCACCGTAAAAAAACCCCAAATCAACCATAATATTGGAGTCGTTGCTTCCAATTTTGTGGGACTTTTACCGGACACATTGAAATGAAATGACATCTCAAGCCCTGCCGCCCAATTAAACCAATTGGATTCATATGCATGGACGGTCCGACTCGCACTACTTTTCTTGGGTAGGCTTAGAGCCTCTAAGCGATCGGTTTCAGCTCTGCGTGGAAGCATCATGTAGCGCTATCTATTTTTCAAGCCCCGATGGGCGGGGGTGGGACACTATTGATAAGCGTCTATCTATATTTATTTTCATCATTATTTGTGATGAATAGGTACTCCAAGTCAGAATCACCGGAATGATTCTTGCCTGACTCAGAAAAAAAAAATGGAAAGGAACTTACCTGCTGGGGCCATAGACGGTAGCGGCCTGACAGTAGCAGTTGCAGGCTGAGTAAATGCAATGCACACAAATGTGTTTTATGTGTGAAACTTTTTGGAAATGTGTAATAACATCTCTGTCTAAACGTATTAAATCTTGGGGAGTCTGCATAACTGCTACTGTCAGTTAGTCATCGACGAAAATGTATCTATTAAACTTGATATTACGAAAACACGCAACATGCCTATATAATTTTAACCCCCTTACAGTCACCTTTATATATTAAAACTGGTGTTTACATGGGTAATGATCATTTTTCCTATTTCCGTTAAATTCACACTGTAGGTACTCTTTCGAACGGCCACGCCGAGGCGGTTCTCAAAAATTGACCCAAAAGGGCTTCCCAACATTAGGAAACGGTGCACGCCTCATTTCACCGTCTTTAGCAGAATGGTGAAACACAAATCTTTGAGGACTCTAACACGCGCCTACAACCCGTATTGCTAGCATAAATGAGCGACATATCAGTTTCACATTTTCCTAAAATTAACTATACATACTGTGTTTTCGTAAAGAGACCTGCGCTAAGCGAATGCTCGGTTCAAGCTGCGTGTCTGCACAGTCTGGTCATGGCTTTCACTATTCACTTATGGAAAATGACTGAACGCTTTTGCAAGCCAGCACATGTGAAAACTCAGATTCTGAGTGCGTGAATGCGCCATCGCTTGGCACAGATTTTAATTGATTTTAAACACACACACACACACACACACACACACACACACACACACACACACACACACACAAGGCGTCCGACATGGTGTCAGAAAGTACCAATATTAAGTTAAAATTGTAATATCTTATATATATTTTGCTTTCAACATAGATTGTGCGTGCTCGTTAGAATCGCCTCAATGAGGCGGTTCTTAATATTACCCACAATCTATGTTTTTGAACAGAAGGCAGATAATGTATACCCCCGTAAACCCATTTTCCTCTATACAAAGTGGGGTTTAGAGGGGTCATAGTTTCACGGACTTGTTATCGTGATGTGCATAATGCTTCCACGCAGAGCTGAAAGCAAAGGAATACTGGAAAACCGCTTAAAGGTTCTAAAACTGCCCAGGAAGCGTAGTGCGAGTTGGATCGTCCATGCATATCAACCATATTGGTTTAATTGGATGGCAGGGTTTGGGATGTAATTTAACCCCAATGCCGAGGCAAAGTCCCACTTAAAGGAAGCCTCGCCTTTAAAATGACCTCTAAAGTGTTGACGGGGACGTTAAACCGCGAATCAAACAAAGAAAACATGGGCCTCGGTGTTCAGTCCAATAAAACAATGTAGCGCATCACAAAATCACACCTGTTCAAATTCAGTTATATTGGGGATACTGCAACAATAACAAAGAAAGGGGAAAAAATACGATAAAAAATACGGTGTTTTTCATACTTCTGTTCTAGACATAGATTCTGGGTACTTGTTAGAACCGACTCGTCGCGGAGGTTCTAACGATTACCCAAAATCTATGTTTTGATAAGAAATAAGAAAAATAATGTATACCTATGTAAAACCAAATCTAACGATTACCCAAAATCTTATGTTTTGATAAGAAATAAGAAAAATAATATATACCTATGTAAAACCAAGTTTTACACAATTAAAGTGTTCTTATTTTTTTTTAAATTGTTATTTTTGCGTGGATGGGGGTGCAAAATTATAAGGGTGTGTTACCGTGATAAAAACACACACCTATCGAATTCCGCTCCCATTGAGTCCCCTTTTTATACACTAAATTCGAGTTTTACAGTAGTTAACATTACTTTTCTTAGACTTTTTCTAAAATGTAGAATATGGGTGTTCGTTATAGAACCAACTGGCTGAGGCGACCCTAACGTGTACCCACAATCTAAATTTTAGAGCAGAAACAGGAGACCTTTCCCAATTTTTCAGCATATAAGTTTCGCTTTTTCTTTTTAGTTTTGTATTTTATTATTTTTTATTATTATTTTATTTATTTATTTTGCGTTTATATAGGCATGATTTCGTAATGCAGTCGCCATCACGTGAAAAAGTTCGTGAAATGACCCCAAAAACCCCACTTCATATGAAAAAACTGGGGTTTCCGGAATACACATTACTTTTCTTATTTCTGCGTCAAGACATAGGTTGCCGGTACTCGTTAGAACCCGGTTCTAACGAGCATCCACAACTTATGTTTTGAGCATGTTTAAGAAAAATATCACGGATTTTCATCAGACAAGAAGCCAGTTTGGAGATATGAAAAATGTACTTATGTCGCACGGATAAGTTATCATAATGGCGCTTGTTTCGCGACGGCAGGACACCTTGGCGAAACGCTCCTTAGTGCAAAGCCCATGAGCCGCAAAAACAGCGTAACGCCTCCGCACATCCGTCACTGGTCCAAACACGCCCGAGGAAGTTCGTAATTTTGGGCTCAGGATTTCTCTTTTACATCACGAAAAACACGACTATATAATTTTTACCCCCTTGAACCCCACTTTCGTATAGTAAAATTGGGCTTTACCGGGGTATACCTTATTTGTCTTATTTCTGCTCTGAAAATATAGGTTGTGGGTACTCGTTAGAATACTCACAAGCTATATTTTGAACAGAAATGATAAGAATATCACGATTTTTCATCTTAAAATATTCGTTATATCGGCGGTAAAGTTTATAATATATTTGTATAGGCGTGTTTTCGTAATGATGCCTATACTCGGGTTATATGAAATGCTGCTGCTGCTGCTGCTGCTGAGTGGGTGAGGGACATCTCAGACGCTATCAAAAAATATTATTAAAATATTTATTTGACAGGGACGGGTAATTCACATTCACTAGTCTATTGGCCCCTGCAGTGCCAGCGGGGCGTGACTCGACACATTTGCTTTGGGTATGAAGCGTTCTGATTGGCGAGGATTTTTGTTCGAATAAACACAGCGGTTGACAACTGGGCGTGACTTAAAGCTTTCTATAGGTTTTTGTCTGAATAAACAGGCTTTTTATAAAAAAGATGATATAGAAATAAGGACATTATTCATTTATATTTTCAACGTGCGTGTTTATAAATAAATAAAAAAAAAACATAAAAACATACCAAAAATACCAAAAAACAACAATAATGAATTCCAATACTAATTCTACTACTACTACTAATAATAATAATATTTATAATATGTTTTTTCTTGACTATAGACGTATCTTAGTTTTATGTCTTAGTTCTTGACCTTACTGTTCAAGTGACAATGCGTATTTAAATATTTAACAGCCTAGAAAAGTCAGACACGTCATGAAAACAGGCCAAAATAATTTTGACCCTCTTTAAGTCAACTTTTATACAGTTAAACTAGGGTGTTCAGTGGTAAACATTATTTTTCTTATTTATGCTTAAAAAATAAATTGTGGGTACTCAAGAGAACCGCCTGTCGAGTCCCCGCAAACTAATTTTTGAGCAGAAATAAGAAAACTATCAGAATTTTTATCAGAAAAAACATTTTGGTGGTAACTTTTTCAATACATTTGTATAGGTGTGTTTTCTACATGGAATTCAAATAGCAGTCCTGTTTAGTGTTTACCTCACTTTATGAAGAGAAAAGTGGGGCTTACAATGTGTTCTTTATTATCCAAAATATCAAAATTGTACAAGGTTGCTCTAACGGGCACCTACAATCTACGGAATTAAAAAAAAAAAGAATGAAAATAATAATAATACCCCCCCCCCCCCCCCCCCCACCCCCCCCCCCCCCCCCCGTAAAATTCAAATATTAATTCAAGAGACTTCTGAATTCACAACAGCAATTTCCATTTTGATTGTTTGAGATGAGGTTTTACGTCCCCGTCAGTATAAATTATTTCTTTCTATCTTTCTTTCTACCATCATACAATATTGTTGACGAGGATGCGGAACTTAAAAGAATGAGGCAGGTTTACTTTCTCTCTTTCTTTCTTACTTTCTTTCTTTCTTTCGTATTTGCTTAGTTATAATCTAAAATAAAGAATCTAAAATAAAGAGACAGGTAATGGTGACCTCTGTGCGTGCTATGATCATAGGACAGCCTTAGGCAATCTGTGTATTCTGACTTGAAGATGTTTTGTCGCACTACACCTGCCTAGTAGGTGCGTATCTTAAAAAAATGATAACACGGATAAATGACATTTTATTAATTTAATCGTCATTAGAATATCAAATTAAATTTGTAATGTTTAAGACCTGTTTAATTGCACATTGAGTTCAAACCCTTTCCATATCAGCAATAGAAAATTGATTCATATTCATGAGCGAGGTGAGGTATGTGCGGAAATTGTTATTGTGTAATTATCATCCACCCAAATATCAAAGTTAAAAAATTTGATTATTTATTTGTCCTTAGTGATATATTCTATCATATAAACATTAAAAACAACTTAAATAACTTGAAATAGGCCAGCTATAGATGGATATGGGTAATTATCTGGTGGATTTGGGTAAATACAGTAGATTTGGGTAAATACAGTGGATTTGGGTAGATTTGGGTTTTTCGACTCACCCGTGCTTAGCTGTGTTTCACAACTGTGCCTTTTCCTAAATGCATGTTGTCTGTCTGACAAAAGTTTATGTTCGTCCAAGTGGGCCATGATGTTCGAGCAGACTATATGTTCCAGCAATTTACACAGAACACAAGTCAGAGACACAGGGCGATAATTACGGGCAAGAGCCCTATCTCCTTTTTTGAAGAGTGGACAGATGTTTGCTAAGAGCCATTCTTTGGGGATTTCACCCGTATCAAGAGACTGTTGAAACTAGAGCTGTCAGTGAAACTGACTAGGGCCCCGGCAGCGCTATCAGAGGAGTAGGAAAAAATTTGTGGATGGACAGACAGACAGACTGACGGACAGAGTGATTACTATAGGGCACCCACACTTTCAGTGCGGGGCCCTAACAAGTGTGCAAAAACTGGACCCAACTCATTTGCTAGTTCCTTCAGGACTCTAGGATGAAGCTCATCAGGTCCTAAGGCCTTACTGGGGTTTAAGCCTTGAAGTAATTTGATCACTCCTGCAGCTGTCACAACAATATTATTCATGATTGGGGCCGATCTTCCAGTCAATGGAACCTCCGTGAACTCAGTTTTATTAAACGCATCACTGAATTGACCAACTAGTTCCTCTGCCCTTTCAGAGTCTGATTCAGCAACCCCATCCCCTCCTCTTTTATTAAGGGGCGGGATACCTTGCCTGTCTTTCTTCTGGCTATTAATATATCTGTAGAAGTCTCTGGGATTCCCTTTTCATCACCTACCAAGTTATTCACATACAAATCATGCTGATTTTTTATATCAGTCTTGATTTCACATCTCAAGTTTTCAAATTTTGTCCGGAGTTTACCACTTCCCGTCTTTTTTGCCTTTGCATGAATCTTATTCCTTCTGCGAATTTTCCTTCTTATCTCTGGAGTGATCCAGCTGGTTCGTCCCAGTCAATTTCGGACGCACGGAATCTCGCCCGACGGAAAAAAATCGTATGTGACTTTTATTTTCTTTGCGTGATTTAGAGCGTGATAGCTCAGTGGTTAGTGCACTTGCCTCTGATGCTAGAGGTCCCGGGTTCGATCCCCGGCAGCGGCGATAAAATTTCGGTGTCCGAACACGCTCCATTGGCATCATTTGCAGGGATGAATGTCATTAAGTGCACCGTCCTTCGGATCGGGACGTTAACTGGAGGCCCCCTGTGCAGGGAGAACCATCCCCTGTGCAGGTTAAAGATCCCTACCGTAATTACATGATTACTGTGTAGGCTTTCATCCTGCAAAATTGGAGTGTATGTAATATACACCTGCGGTAATGGTCAAATGTGACCGTCGCAGTACCAGAAGATAGATAGATAGATAGATTCACGTAAGATTTTGCGTGAGTGGGAACTCTGTTTTTTCATATCTATTCCATTACATTCACCTTATTTGCATTATCTGCTGGTTCCTAGTCTGAAGGTTATCCGTGTTGGAAAAACAGGTAACCAGACCCCCCTGACGGGGTCTGGTTACCTGTTTTTCCAATATTGGCAATGTGCAAGCTGGGAGCCAGCAAATAATGCAAATATGGTGAATAATGATAATTGACCTCTATAACAGCCCTTAAATCATCTATGGGCCGAAATTTCTACGGGCCGATTTTGACATGGGCCGAAATGACCCAGAACCAAATGGCACGAGATGTCTCGGTACGAAACGTTTAATGACGAAACGCCCCTGGGGCCAAATGAATCAGAATCAGAATCAGAATCAGAATAACGTGGGAGTGACAATTAATGTATCCCAGGTGATATTTTTCGCTGTCCTTTTCCGCTGAAACGATACATTTCAGGCCATTCCTAATTAAATTGTCTCTAACAGTCTAAATCGCTTAGAAGACTTACAGCTGTCAAGAAGGACACGAAAAAAGGAAGTTGTTTCCCTTATAACAACACTGGGCTCGATTAGCTCTTATATTCGAATTTGTGTTCGATTAGCTTAAGATACAAGATACAAGAAACTTTAATTCTAGCGGGAAATATTTCACAACAGATAACATTAGCTGCAAGAGCTATTTTCCGACAAAACTAAAGATAGATTGTAGAGAGAAAAATCAAATTCAACAACTGTAAAATAACAAGTGTAAAACAGAGAGGTTAATACATATCCATGGATTCTATCTATCTATCTATCTATCTTCTGATACTGCGTCGGTCACATTTGACCATTACCGCAGGTGTATATTACATACACTCCAGTTTTTGCAGGATGAAAGCCTACACAGTAATCATGTAATTACGGTAGGGATCTTTAACCTGCACAGGGGATGGTTCTCCCTGCACAGGGGGCCTCCAGTTAACGTCCCGATCCGAAGGACGGTGCACTTAATGACATTCATCCCTGCAAATGATGCCAATGGAGCGTGTTCGGACACCGAAATTTTATCGCCGCTGCCGGGGATCGAACCCGGGACCTCTAGCATCAGAGGCAAGTGCACTAACCACTGAGCTATCACGCACCACGATTCCCTCGATACAGGAAAGCTCCCCTCCATCTGGAAAGAAGCAAACGTCTCACCCATATTTAAGAAAGGCGACAAATCTGACCCTGCCAGTTACCGCCCTATATCCTTAACCTGTGTCCTCTGCAAAGTGCTTGAGCATGTTGTGGCCTCCAGCATCTCCAGACATTTCACTGACCAAAATATTCTCTTTGAACTACAACATGGGTTCCGGGAAAAGAGATCTTGCGAGACACAACCCATTATGCTTGTTGATGAACTTGCTAAAAATATGCAGTCTGGAAAACAAACTGACCTCATGCTTTTAGATTTTAGCAAAGCACATGAAAAATTACTCCAAAAACTTCATTTCTATGGTATAAGAGGGAACACATTAAACTGGATAAAAGATTTTCTTGACAAAAGGTCACAATCAGTAATTCTAAACGGCTCTAACTCTGACAGCATCCCAGTCCCCTCAGGTGTCCCGCAGGGCTCGGTTCTCGGTCCCATGTTGTTTTTAGCCTACATAAATGATCTTCCGGATCAGGTAAGATCCAGAGTAAGGCTATTCGCAGACGACACAGCCATGTACCTTGCCCTCGATGCTGAGACAGACTCGGAGATCCTCCAGAAAGACCTTGAGAACCTTGAAAAATGGGAAAAGCTCTGGGATATGAGCTTTAATCCCTCAAAGTGTCAGGTCATCCATGTGACCCGATGTAAATCTCCCTTCCAAACTGAATACCGTCTTCATGGCTGTGTACTTGAAACTGTATCATCCGCCAAATACATAGGGGTCACCATTTCGGAAGACCTCAGATGGACAGATCAACATTAGTAAAAAGGTAAATCAGACTCTAGGCTTCCTAAAACGTAATATTCGGGTCCACAATAAGGACCTGAAGGCCACAGCATACAAAACGCTTGTTCGCCCACAGTTAGAGTATGCTTCTACTGTGTGGTCCCCTAATACGGCTTCAGATACCTACAAATTGGAATCAGTGCAGCGAAGGGCTGCTAGATGGGTAAACAGAGATTACCGATATACATCTAGCGCCACGAAAATGCTTCAGGATCTCAAATGGCGCACCCTTGACCAACGACGCATAGACAGTCGGTTGGTCCTCCTTTATAAGGTCACATTTGACCTTGTTGCGATACCTGCTGCTGACTACCTGATCCGGAATACCCGTACTTCCTCAAAAAACCATCCTCTTGCATACCGACAGATCATGATTCTGAAAGACTACTACAGGTTCACATTCTTCCCCCGCACTATCATCCACTGGAATGCCCTACCCCATCACATACCGGTCCTACCTACCCTGGCACAGTTTAGTACAGCTGTCTGCCAGGTAGTTCACTTATCACCTTAAACACCAGAAGCTGTTTTTATCTTTTAACTATACTAACACTCTCTTTTCGCACTGCACAAACTCATCTCACCCACTTTTCTGTCCCCTTTTATTCAACTAACCCCCTTTAGCACTTGGTATACCGGAATACCCATCTGAAGTCCTCTTCGGAGGTTAAGGTGTTATGGAAGATAGATAGATAGGATTAATAACATAGGTATTTGGCTTGTAAACAGGAATCTGGATATATTTGGCTAACAGGAATCTGGGTATTATTTTTAGGACATTTACATACCTCGACTAGGAAATATTTTTGAACCTCTATAAAAGTTTGGTCCGCCCCCATCTAGAATATTCAACCCTAGTCTGGTCCAGGTCTGGTCACCATTTTACAAAAAGGATCGTATCATCATTGAAAATGTTCAGCGAAGAGCTACCAGATTAGTACTATCCCTTAAGGGCCTTACACGTTTACACACAGCGTTTAAAACAACTAGGACTACCTACACTGGAATACCGCAGAGAGCGAGCTGACCTCATTCAAGTATATAAACTAACCCATAGCATCGATATAGTAGAGAAAGATAAACTTTTCAAGCCAACACAATATTAAAATAAAGTGTTTTAAAAGTTCTATCCATAGGCATAGCCTATTTACAGTTAGCAACAACGAGGAGGTGTGACTAGGACTTGATTTGTGTCTGAGAATGATCAGTATTTACAGTAAAACTCCGCTATTAAGATCACTTTCTATACTTCTAAAAAGTGGTCTTATTAGCGGGGCGGTCCCTTATAATGGAATTGATGAAAAAATATTGCTGGCAAGACTGATTAAAATATTTTTGTGTGCACTGTGCCTATTTTATTGCTTTTTAGTAAATCTTGTTGTCTATAACTTTACTGTTCTTTTCCTCATTATATGTAATTATAGGCAATATATGACCAATAAAAATCACATTAATGATAACAATTGTTCCACAATAATCTTCTTTCTGAAGAAAACAGAGCTGCACATTACCAAAACAATTTATTCACATAGCATAAAAAAATCTTGTCAAAACAACACACTGATTAATACAGGTAAACTGCTGTTTTTCACACCTTTAGAGAAATGTGTGAACATTACCAAGATCTGTTGTAATGATGAGGAATCCGGCAAAAATTTTTATTGACCAATGAACTGAGAGATACAAATTAACTTGACTTGGCCAAAAGTGGTCTCAACAAAGAACAGTAACGGTAGATTCGGTCTTTTGAAAGCGGTCTTAATACTGAATAGCGGGGTCGCCTTAATTAATTATATAAGAAATAATTTGGGTCTGGCGAAAACTGGTCTTAATAGCGGAGTGGTCCTAATATAGGAGTGGTCTTTAAGTGGAATTCTACTGCACTAGTATCAGTGACACGCACATTTTGAGAACAGCATGCGAAATATTTGCTAAATGTAGCCTAATTATTTTATATGATCATCCTGCATTTGCCGTTATGATACCTTCAAAGACTTAATAACCTATACCTATGTTCAATGTGATCATAGTCTGCACAGATTGAAAAAGCCATCTGTTTTCTGAGCTATAAAAAACTGAACGATGTTATTATTTTTTATTATCAGCCTGCATCTGTCTTTGTGATATCTTCAAAGACTTAATAACCTATAAATCTGTTCATTTTGATCAGAGTCTTCACCGTTTGAAAAAGCCCCCTGTTTTCTGAGCTATTAAAAACTGAACGATGTTATTATTTTATATGATCAGCCTGCATATGTCGTTGTTATACCTTCAAAGACTTAGTAACCTGTAAATCTGTTCATTGTGATCACTCTGATCATTGTGATCTACACAGTTTGAAAAGCCCTCTGTTTTCTGAGCTATTAAAAACTGAACGAGCGAAGATAGCAAAAGCATAGGCTGATCTCCGAGTCTATGCAGTTCGAAAAGGCACTGTGTTTTCTGACCTATTAAAGGCTTAAAACGAGCGAAGATAGCAAAAGCACAAGCTGATCTTCGACAAACAAAATACATATACATGTAAATAAAGTGACAGAAAAATCAGGCCAAAACGACCCACCAATTTGGCCGAAATGACCCACCCCCAAAATTGGACCGAAACGACCCAGGCCGAAACGACCCGGCCGAAACGACTCAGGACCGAAACGACACAGGGACCGAAACGACTCAGGACCGAAACGTCCCGCGACCGGCATAACAGGCAAAAGACAGCCACGATTCTTGCATCGAAAAAGAAGGCTCAAAGATGAGGCAGTGTTTGTTTAGAAAAATAAGAATAGGACAGACTGACCTTGACGTATACACATGGTAATAATAATTATCAACTGAAATAACAAATGCAGCATGCATTTAAATACATAAATAAAAAATAAATAAATAAAAAATAAACAAACAAATAGAATAAATAAAAATCAGTAGTAAAATATGAACAGCAGTAAACTGAGTTACAGCATGGTAGCATAGCATGCAATACCAGTCAACCGCGACATATGGCACAGCCACACTCTGGACCTGTTCAAGTACGGACTAGCCTCTCGAACTTTTTGAACTCGGACACCTTCCTCAGCTCATTCGGGAGGCCATTCCATACTCTAGCTGTCTCAAACCGGAAAGATCGCTGGCCATATGTCACGGTCCTGACTGCCGGTATGTGCATAGTGTTCTCATACCTGAAAGAATAGTGAGACTATTTTGTACTAACTAAGTCTCTTATATACACAGGGGCTATGTTGTTAAGGCACTTGAAAGTTTCAAGGGCAATTGTTCTGAGTCTCCCAAGATGTAAGGTAGGGAGATTAACCCTGCTTAAAAGTTCTGAGTAGGGAGTTTCATACTCATTAAAAACTATTTTTAGGCCTCTGTACTGCAGTTTCTCTAGTTAATCAGTGTTTGCTTTGCTGCAGAAGTGCCAGACAATAGGACAATAACTAACATTTGATGTTATGAAAGATTTAAAAACAAGGAGTCTTGTTTCTATATAAAGAAACTTGCTGATCCTTTGTAGGACATTTAGCTGTCTGGCGACTTTTTGGCAAATCTTGGAGACTTGTTCATTGAAATTGCACGACCCGCAGAAAAAAACAACCGACTGAAGTCGGTTGATTTCTAAGAGTGCTCTAAAATCACCGTGTCATTCTGTCATTCGGTCATTCTGTCAGTTTGTCAGTCTGTCTGTCCGTCCGTAACCCGTTTGTGAAAATTGGTGATAGTAACTTAACCGCTTGGAATATTTAAACAATTTTTGGCATACTGATAGATATCAATGAGATCTAACTAATGAACTTGCGAAATATTACATTCCATTTAGTATAGCCTCGCCGAGGCGAAAAATGTGAAAAATTTCGAACTGCTTCTACTCGGAAACCGTTGGGCCGATTGAAGTCAAATGTCATATGGAGCCTCTATGGGATTGGGGAAACCAATATTTGCTCATGGGGTCCAGGTCACATGACCAAAATGGCCGCCAAGCCATATATGGTAAAATCCCTTCAAAAATAGTCTTCTCCAGAACCACTGGGCAGATTTCCACGAAACTTGATAAATAGCATCTGGGACGTAGGCCCATCATAAATTGCTAAAATGGTGACCCTGGGTTGACCTTGACCTTCTTTGTGCCTAGGTCAAACTTTGACACATATGCTTTTGTATTGGAAAAGTAAAAATGCATTTTATCCTGCAAACGATTCAGAATACAGTATTAAAGTATAAGATATATTTTTCCTCCTTACGATAAGGCGCATTTATTGGGGGAACCGTTTAAGGTCCAGGTCACATGACCAAAATGGCCGCCATACCCATATATGGTAACACTCATAAAGCTAAAAGCATCCGGCGGGTCGTGCACTTCAGCTGAAGCACTGGTTAAGTTGGTAATCAAGTTCCACCCCAAGAGCCTCACTGCCTCATCGCAGGGTATGGTGTTGTCAGCGACAGTGAAGCTCTTGAGTTCAGAAAAAGTCTTTTTTCCAACAGCAAAAGCTTGGAACTTTCCAGGATTTGCCTGCATTTGGTTGTCTTTAAACCATTCAATACATATACCGCTTTCACTCTGTGTAATCTCAGTGAGGGTACTCGGGCTCTTAGCAGCATATGACAGTGTGTTGTCGTCTGCGTAGTTGTACATGGAGCCTTTCTTGATGAAAAAAATAAATCATTCAAGAAGATGTTGAAAATCAGAGGGCCCATAATGGACCCATGTGGGACTTCCTTGATAACTTGCAGCCAACTACTGACATGGTCACCAATTTTCACTCTTTGATGACGGTTTGACAAGTCGCTAGCCATTAAATTGCACGAGTGCTTGGTGAATCCATACGCTTGCAGTTTGGCAAGCAAGAGGTCATGGTGTATACAGTCGAAAGCCTTACTTAAATCCATCAATACTGTTCCAACATATATATTTTGATCCAGTGCCTTCTTCCAATCTTCTACCAGTCTTAACAGGGTAGTATGGCAGCCAAGGGAAGCTCTAAAAGCAGACAAGAAATAATGAAATGTGGAGTTGAAGTGATCAGTCAGCTGTTGGCTGAGAAGTCTTTCATAAATTTTTTATAAAGTGGGCAATAAAATAACAGGACGATATTTTTTTTTAAACGACCCGACATGATTCATGCACTCCATGAGCGACTTCGGCTGGAACTAAGGTAGCTACCTTTCTTTCTTACTTCCTACTGACACTGCGCCGGCCTCGGTAGCTCAGACGGATGCGCGTCTGACTGGTGATCATGAGGACGCGGGTTCGATACCTGCCGAACGCCGGGTCGGGTCGTATTAAATACCGCAAGGTGCCGCAAAGTACCGCAAGTAAGTACAAGGTGCTGTAAGGTGCCACAAGGAAGGTACAAGGTAGGCAAAAGTCTGGTAGGTAGGCATATTTTTGTCAAGTCTCAAGAATTAGAAACTGTAACTTAAGAACTATTAAATACAAGCACTGGAATTATGACCCAAAACTGTTACCTTTACTGTATAATAAAAGAAATAGCCGTTTACTAAAACTAGTGTTCTTTGGTAATGGTGAGTTGTTTTTATCTTTGAGTGTGTGTGTGTGTGTATTGTTTCTATCTTCTTGTTTTGGATAGCCCTTTATTATCCATTTTTTGTGGGAAAGTGTCATTTTGGCTTTCCGCTATTGGTGTTTTCATTAGGGTCTTTTTATTTAATGTTTGTGTTTTTTTTTTGGCTTCTGCCTACCTTCATTTACCTTATGCAAAACTTGCGGTGCCTTGTGCTTCCTAAATCTATTTCACCCAACCAGATTATTTATTATTAATATTCCTACTTACTAAACATTTGCCTACCTTGCAGTACCTTGTGCTACCTTGCGGTACATTGTGCTACCTTGCGGTACTTGGTGGTATTTAGGATGACCGGCGGGGTCGGCAACATTCTTTCGCGGAGTTTGGTCATGAATTTTTTTCTCCTATTACTGTTACTCGCTCACATCTGAGCATTACGAGCGGCACTACGGTCATTCTCTACCTTCCGCTGATTCAAGAAGGGCAGCTGTCAGTTCCTGGCGAAAGAATGTGCTCTGCACTGGTTAACCGCTTACGTATAAGCCTGTCCAGGAAAAAGTGTGGATAGGTAAACTGCACCGGCTCAAAAATGACCTAAAATAGTGTTGACTGGGCCGCTAAACTCCAATACAAACAAACCAATCTACTGATACTGCGATCGGTCACATTTGACCATTACTCGCAGGTGTACATCTTCTTCTTCTTCCATTAAAGTTCATCCCTCGGATACCCGGGTATTTTCGAACTTGTGTGCATGTGACGTTCGAGAAGGACATACATTACACGCACTCCAAGTTTCTATATATCTATATTCATACTGCATCACCCCCTCGCGGGGATTACGTGCAGGTTTGCAGGATGAAAGCCTACACAGTAATCATGTAATAACGGTAGGGATCTTTAACCTGCACAGGGGATGGTTCTCACTGCACAGGGGGCCTCAAGTAACCAAACTTACAGCCGAACATCCAAGGTAGCTACCAAAGTGATGCCATTGGTCTACCATAGTTCAGCCCACCTCTGGGGTAGAGTTGCTAAGATAATGAAGATTATTCAAGATGGCAATAACACACAATATCGTAGGTACCTGGTCTATAGTGATGCCCTAAAGCGTTCTTTTTTACCAGAACTATTCCTCAGTGGAATAGTCTTCCCTCGTCTGCGGTAGATGCCAAGTCCGCAGAGGATGCCAAAGCCCGTTCAGTGTAGATTGGGACTCAGAGTTATGCGTTTTAGTATACCTCTGATCAGATTGTAAATAGTTTTAAGGACTCATCCAGTGTCCCCCCTTTTTTTTTAAAGCTAACTTTAGCCACCCGCCCAACTCAGGTAATAGCCAAATATGACCGACTCTGTACAAGGGGATAGATAGATAGATAGATAGATAGATAGATAGATAGATAGATAGATAGATAGATAGATAGATAGCTAGATTGATAGATAGATAGATAGATGGATAGATAGATAGATAGATAGATAGATAGATAGATAGATAGATAGATAGATAGATAGATAGATAGATAGATAGATAGATAGATAGATAGATAGATAGATAGATAGATAGATAGATAGATAGATAGATAGTACAAGTCACAGATGTCTCGTAATGAGAAACAGGATTCTTTTTTTATGTTTTGGAAAACAGAAGTGAAGACAATGATCAGGAATCGATACAATTAACCCACAGCTACCATCAGTGACACCAAAGGGAAAGAAATACAAACACGAAATAACTAGACCCTAATGGAAAAAATCATTAGCGGAAAGCCAAAAGGCAGTTACTTTCCCACAAAATGGCCAATTGGCTAACCAAAACAAAACAATATAAGCGATACACACACTCAAAAGACAAACCATAACGAAAATAAACCGCGACAGAAAACCCGCAGTCGAACGGCCAATGAAGCGAATTGCAGGGGGTGGGGGGGGGGGGGGGGCTTAATTGGTTAATTGGTTTTACGCAGCTGCAATCCTCGCCCTTACTTCCGTCGCGATTAAGACAACATAATTTGTTCAGTCCGCAGAACAGAACAGAATATTTCTTTATTGTCGAATATTTGAAACAAATCAACATAAACCCCGTAAGGCTTTTTTTTCAACAAACAATGGTATATCAACAAAGAGGTTAAATATCACAGAGAATTTAAACTTTGGACACAAATACATATACATGTATCTGAAAAAAAAATGTTGATATTAAGACATTGGCAAATAAAATTTATGATATTATTGCATTTGAAAATTTCATTATGTTGGATAAGATGCAAGATAATATTCTAATTAAAATAATACAGAATTACATTTTTCTATGTCATACAGAGAGATCAGTCATTATAAAATGGAAGTATACTTCAGTCATGTTCAGGAAACAGGTGGTATCCAAGTTCAGCTCGATTGCTACACAAGCATAATAGTCACCAGCCTCATAAGCATGACTAAAGTATATAATAAACAATTAATTAAATTAATACAGAAAAGTTATCACTGTCTTTATGACCCCCCATTCCAGCCGGAACGGTGGATCTATAACATACTAGAACCTACTGGTCCTGTTCCCAGGAAATAACATACTTCCCCATGAAACAGCCAGCCTCTCAGAGAAGAGTCTGCCCTGAGTAGGCTTACAGCAACTGGACCCGGGAGGAGACAAAGGGTATGTGTGTGACGATATATATGACTTATCATGCCTTCTAACTGGTGAAAATGGGGGTGGGGGATGGGGGTTCGAAAACATAAGGTTATGGAGAAACAAGCTCTCTTAACAATTTCTTGCAAGAGTCCTGTGTCGAAATGCGAAATGCCAGTTAGCAAGCAAGAAAAAAACATAAGAGACACAAGAGGCATGAAGGCCTCCTAACTCATCAGTGCAGCACAAAAACAAACAACCACAGAGATGGAACAACGGTGAGGACTCGACAACAAGAAACCACTGATCGGAATGCTGGAGCAAAAGTAAACCTAAGTTAGACCCCGATGGGTCCGACCAAAGACATAGCATCAGCACCAACCAACATTACATACAATTAAATTCTCCCTAATTCCTTGTAAGCCTTTACGTTGGAACCGTCATAGAATCTGAGACCTGATTTCTTTCTTATGAATGCATTCATTGCTCTTAAAGGAACTCATTTTAGATTTTTATTTGCATAGTTTACAATACCGATAACCCTGATTAAGAGTGTTGAAGTCAGTTACATGACTAGATAATCTGGCAAATCGAATTAATTGCGAAACATAAACGCCATACTAGGATGCCGCATGAGGAAAATCAACATTCAAGAAAAACAAATTCAGAATCTCAAAATCAAAATCATCGCGTTTATCATAAATTTTGCAGGAAACAAACCCATCTACAACAGATAGATGTAAATCCAAAACAGAGGCCTCGATATCAGAAGAATTTGCTTTATTTAACTGAAGTTATGGGAGATAAATCTGACTGATCAAACCATCAAATAAGTATTGTCAATATTTAATAAAATCATCCAAATATCTAGAAGTCGAGCTGAAGGCTTCACTGATTTCAGATAGGTTTTGACCGGAAAGGGACATCATGAAAAATAGAAGTAGAGGCAATGATAGAAGTAGAGGCTCTTTCGCTCTTTCATAACAAAACAAGAACAGATCAGCCACAAGGGGTGCGCAAGTCGAACCCATCGGAATACCCAGAGCTTGTATAAATAACTTAGTACCAAATCTTATGTAAATATTGTCAAGTAGAAAGGTGAGAGCTTAACACACTTTCTGATATGACCATAAAGTATACTTTTATGTTCTTCAGAAGTGAAAAAAGCATTTCTTACATTACATGCAAGATTGAGGGAGTCTTCCCTATGAAATGTCCATTCAATTAAATCATTAAGTTTTTTCTTTTATAAGATAAGGAGGAAGTCTAGTGTAAAGGGTGGAAAAATCATAAGTAGACAGACTTGAAGCACGAAAACGTCTGGATTTTAATTTATTTAAAACTTCATTAGAATTTTTATAGACCCAAACAGATTTCTCCCTGATCTGTCAAGGACTTCGTCGCAATATTTAATCATTTTTATGACAGTTGAACATGAAGTTAATAATTTGACAAGTTCAGCGGTGGTACAAGAGCTTGAATTTGCAATAAAACGTGCTTTGTATGGTCTTTAATGAAGTTTAGGTAACTAATATAACGAAGGAAGCTTGTCTTGGCCTTTTGTAACACACAGCAAACTTGGTGGCTGAATGACAAATGTGGTCATCAACTACAACCGTCTCTACAGCCAAAGGTTACAGTTCATAAACCTTAGTACCACCAAGTTCTTGCTGAAGAGTGTTAGCATAGTGCAGCTGTCAAGCAACGACAATATTGTTAGCGGCCTTGTCTGCTGGGGCCAAAACGAACTTCCTATGAATACCTGACGTAAAGACGTCTTAGGTTTAGGAGGTAATAAGTTCGTATTTTGAGAGTAGAAAGAAATGCGTTTGTTCACTAGTTTCAGAATGCCAAGTTTCCATTCTCTGAGGGCTTTATGCTCAACATACTCTCGTTTGCATCATCGATTACGAAATTCATTCAAGGCAGCAGCGAATTCATCTCCACACTTATTGAAATCAATTTTAAAAGAAAATCGACATTTCGGTCCTTTAGAAATTATATTTCGTATCCTAGAATCTGGAATAATTTTTAAATTGCCAATAATATGACTAGCAGCAGGATAGCATTACACTGACTTTTTACAATCATAGGTATCAGGAGTTTTAGCGTCAATATCAAGATCAGAAACAAGTTTATTGAAATTAAAACTAATAGATCTAATAGTTTTATTGTATTTATAGCAAATTATGGTCAGTATTTTGAAACTAAGCAGGAATGGATGAAATCACCTTACTGTCTCGGAATATACTAGGTAAAATAGAAGTGAAGGCAATGATCCGGAATCGATACAGTTAACCCACAGCTCCCATCAGAGACACCAAAAGGAAAGAAACACAAGCATGAAACAACTAGACCCTTATGGAAACATCAATAGCGGAAAGCCAAAAGGACAGATACTTTCCCATAAAATGGCAAATTGTCTATCCAAAACAAAATAATATAAGCGATACGCACCCTCAAGGACAAGCCATAACTAAAATAAACCGCGACAGAAGAACCGCCTTGGAACGGTCAGTGAAACGAATTCCATTGGTGGGCTTAAATCGATTTTACGCGGCACATCCACGCCCTTACTTCCGTCGAGATATTTGCCGTCATATTTGTACAGGCTAAAAGCAAATATACATCTCAAGTCCCTCGACCACGACGGACCACTGCCTATAATAGAGGCCGCCAGGAGCCTTCGGTTCTGATGTGCTAAAAAATACTTGGCTCGCCGTTAGCCAAACTTTTGGGCTTATATTCAGTTAGTTTACTTTAAAGTGTAGGCAAGTTGTCTACTTAACTACTCCAACAGTTTTCAAGCATTCCGTTTGATAAGATGTTACAAACAAATTGAAGTTGCACACATGCCTTTTTTAAGCATTTGCATTTTCAAAATACTAACTTATTACCTCCTAAGCCCAAGACGTCTTTACGTCATCTTAAACTAGGTATTCAAGAATTTCATAAGAAGTTTGTTTTGGCCCCTGCAGACAAGGCCGCTAACAACGTCGTCGTTGTGTGACGGCTCCACTATGTTAACACGCTTAAGCAGGAGCTTGGTGGTACTAAGGCCTATGAACTTCAGCCTTTGGCTGAAGAGAGAGCTATAGTAGATAAACATGTTTGTCTTTCAGCCACCAAGTTTGCTGTGTGTGTTAACGAAGGCCAAGACAAGCTTCCTACGCTATACTGGTTACCAAAACTTCATAAAAAACCTTACAAAGCACGGTTTATTGCAAATTCTAGTTCTTGCACTACCACTGAACTTTCTAAATTATTAACTTCCTGTCTTACTGCTATTAAAACGCATGTAATTAAATATTGTGATAAAGTCTTTGAAAGATCAGGAAGAAATCTGTTTTGGTCTATAAAAAATTCGAATGAGGTTTTAAATAAATTGAAATCTAGACAGTTTCGTGCTTCTAGTCTGTCTACCTACGATTTTTCCACTCTTTACACTACACTTCCTCATAATCTTATAAAAGAAAAGCTTAATGATTTAATTGAATGGGCTTTTCACAGAGAAGATTCTCTCTATCTTGCATGTAATGTCAGAAATGCATTTTTCACTTCTAAAGAGCATAAGAATTATACACTTTGGTCATGTCAGAAAGTGTGTGATGCCCTCACCTTTCTACTTGACAATATTTATATTAGATTCGGTACTAAGTTATTTAGACAAATTGTGGGTATTCCGATGGGTACTAATTGCGCACCTCTTGTGGCTGATCTGTTCTTGTATTGTTATGAAAGAGACTTCATTTTGTCGCTTTCCATTGATAACCAATCTGAAATTATTGAAGCTTTTAGCTCTACTTCTAGATATTTAGATGATTTATTAAACATTGATAATACCTATTTTGATGGTTTGATCAGTCAGATTTACCCCCTAGAACTTCAGTTAAATAAAGCAAATTCTTCTGATACCGAGGCCCCGTTTTTGGATTTACATCTATCTATTGTAGATGGATTTGTTTCGTGCAAAATTTATGATAAACGCGATGACTTTGATTTTGAGATTGTAAATTTTCCTTTTTTGGATGGTGATGTTCCTCGTGCGCCATCCTATGGCGTTTATATTTCGCAATTAATTCGATTTGCTAGAGTGTGTAGTCATGTAACTGACTTCAACACTCGTAATAAATTATTAACGGCTAAACTCCTTAATCAGGGTTATCGGTACCATAAACTACGCAAAGCCTTTTCAAAATTTTATAGACGCCATTCTGATTTAATTTCAAAATTCAATATTGGACTTAAATCTCTTCTGCAACAAGGTCTATCGGAACCCGAATTTTATGGTGACTTAGTATATAAATTCAGAAAAATATATAACCGCAATGACTTCAGCACCCAATTTCGTAAAATCATTCTTCGATATAAAAAGATTGGGTACAACATGGATATTATACGACAGACTGCATGCATGGTAGTTAACCCAATCACGGTTGGCAACTTTGCTTCCCTCTTTAATTGCACGCCGGTGGGTCAGGCCTCAGATTCTATGACGGCTCCAACGTAAAGGCTTATTGAAAATTAAAGAGATAATGTTGGTTGGTGCCTGATGCTCTGTCTCTGGTCGGGCTCATCGGAGTCTAACTGTTGGTTTTCTTTTGCTCCAGCATTTCAGTGGTTTCTTGCTGTCGAGTCCTCACCGTTGTCTCACCTCTGTGGTTCTTTGATTTCTGTGTTCACGGAGATGTTGCACTGATGAGTTAGGAGGCCTTCATGCGGACTGAACAAATTATTTGTCTAAATCGCGACGGAAGTAAGGGCGAGGATTGTGGCCACGTAAAATCGATTTAAGCCCCCCAGTGGAAATCTTCCACTGACCGTTCCAAGGCGGCTCTTCCGTGGCGATTTATTTATGTTGTTGTTTGTTACTTACTGTGTGTATCACTTGTGTCTTTTAATTTTGGATGGCCATATGGCCATTTTGTGGGAAAGTAACTGTCCATATGGCCTTCCTTTGTTTAGGTTTCCATTATGGTCTGGTCGCTTAATGTTTGTATTTCTTTCCCTTTGGTGTCTTTTATGGATGGAGTAAGTTAATTGTATCAATTCCTGATCTTTGTTTTACTTCTACTTTGACATTTCAGACATTATACTTCAGTCGACAGGATCCTGGGTTCAGACTGGCAATTAGAATATTGCTAAAGACAGTTAACTGTGTAAAACACATTTCTGGGATATAGCTCCAGACATTCACATTTAATGTATGCTAAACGTAGACCTAGCTTTCTTTAAAAGCTACACTTGTATTTTATAGTTATTTGCATTACAAATTTCATGTCAGCCGTGTTGAGCATGAAAAATTGTTTTATAACCATGAACCCAGTCTGATTATTTCAATTATAAAGAAATTTAAAATAGTCATAGTATTGGGAACAAGGAAAGAAGACTCAGATAGGGTCATTTAATTGAAAATCACGTGAAAAAAATCCCATTTATTCTAAATTTACTCTCATTTTATCTGATACATATACCAATTTTCATTTAAGAGTAATTTAATCTCCCTTGAATTTTCTTTGATTCAGACCCACAATCAAATATTCTGTGACGTCATATTGGTTTTAAATAATAATAATAATAATAATTTTAAACTACCTTGTTTTCAATTTAGTTCTTGCTTAATGCATTTTTCTCATGTTCTTTAATTCTTACACATGTTATTCATTATTGAGGATATAAATGGCATGTTCAAATTTGAAACTGTGTAAAAATACTATTTAATTTAAAATTCAATATAGTCTGCTTGATGTGTTTGAACATGCATGTTAAATTGATCAGTAAGTTCTCCATGTTATTTCATCTGGATTCAATCACAGAAACTGGAATTCAAATAATTTTAATAAATTGTCTAATATTTTAAGTAAAGGTTTGTGATTATAAATAGGAGGAGACTGGTTAGGCATATCAGTTGAGATCAGTTCAAAAACTGAAATAGGTAATTACAAGATTCCGGAGGACTATAATACAAAAATTACTTCATGTTGAAGAAAAAGAAAAAATGAAAAAAAAAGAGAAAAATCATTGTGCACCTATGACATCAAAGAATACCAAATTAAAGGGAAACACCCACAAAAATTACCTGTCACTTTAAAATATTGCCGTTTATGAGGCGAACATTTTGGGACAAATTTTATGAAAATCGGTTGAGCGGTTTTGAAATTATGACCTTTTGAACATTTTACAATTGCTGTCTATGAGGGCCGCCATTTTGTTTATCTAGTCACGTGACCAAAATAGAAAAATAATAATTTGAAGCATACTTTTCAGATTTTGTACTTAAAAACAGAAAATTATCATCGCATTGAATAAATGGAATGCATACTGAACTATTTATTGCTGTTTTATTCCACGAGAATCGCTGTCATTCAAAGTTTTTCAATTGTGAGTTTATGACGTCATTTACTCACTGCCTCGTTCTGGACTAACAAAACCAGAATTTGTGAAATGTTCAAAAGGTCATAACTTCTAAACCACTCAGTCAATTTTCATAAAACTTGTACCAAAATGTTTGTATCCTCAAAACCTTTGTTCTGAAGCGAAAGTTAATTTTTATGGTTGTTTTCCTTTAATATTAATGAGGCAGTTTGAATATGTTCTAGAAAGGATTATCATTTCGAAGCAAGGAATATACCACAGAAATGGAAAATTTGAAGTGTGCATATTTTCTGGGCCAGACTAGCCAGTGTCGGTCAATTAGGCTTCATCAGTGACCCTCAAATATTTTCAGAATTCAACAATAGAAGTGATCCCAAAGGACAAGAAAATATAAACTACACTATGATGCAAGGTTGCTTGAATTGCTTTGTCAAGGAAAATATGCCAAACTGCAAAGTTTCATTGTCATAAACTATTCCAGACTTCAAAATGTAATATCTCGGACACAAATAATATAATTTGATTCGGCTTTCACCTTTCAATTATTTAAACCAATGTCTTTTTGAGTACCGTGAATGAAAACCCTACATATAATCTTACTGCTATGTACAAGGACGAAATTCTACAAAACCACCATTCGGTGATCCTGACATTCGGAATTTAGATATTGACCTTTCTAAATTATACTGGATTCCTAAACTTCACAAATATCCGTACTACTCTTTTTACAACTATTTTCTCCTGACAAACTGAAATCTAAACAAGAATTTCGCCGAAGGCTATGTCGCGCCTGTGGGGGCGCAAAGTCACCAAACCATGACATGTAGGCCAAGATAAAACATAGATGCTTGCATAAAAGGCTTGTACTAAGTATCATTAATGAAGCTCAAACAATTCTTGAGAAATGAACTTAACCATTAGGGTGAAGGTTAGGGTGGTGGCGATATTTTACAAAGTCAGTGAACCATGAAATGTAGGTCAAGGTCAAATATGGATGCTTGCATTTAAGTTGCCATCCCGAGATAAAAGTTTGTACCAAGTATCATTAATGAAGCTCTTATGGTTCTTGAGAAATTAACTTGACCAGTAGGGTGAACGCTAGGGTGGTCGCAATATTTTACAAAGTCAGTGAACCATGAAATTTAGGTCAAGGTCAAATATGGATGCTTGCATTGAAGTTGCCATCCACAGATTCAAGTTTGTACCAAATATCATTAAAGAAGCTCTTATAATTCTTGAGAAATAAACTTGACCAGTAGGGTGAACGCTAGGGTGGTCGCAATATTTTACAAAGTCAGTGAACCATGAAATATAGGTCAAGGTCAAATATGGATGCTTGCATTGGAGTTGCCATCCACAAATTCAAGTTTGTACCAAATATCATTAAAGAAGCTCTTATAGTTCTTTAGAAATAAACTTGACCACTAGGGTGAAAGCTAGGGTGGTCGCAATATTTTACAAAGTCAGTGAACCATGAAATGTAGGTCAAGGTGAAATATGGATGCTTGCATGTAAGTTGCCATCCCCAGACACAAGTTTGTATGAAGTATCATTAATGAAGCTCTAATAGTTCTTGAGAAATAAACTTGACCATTAGGGTGAACGCTAGGGCGGTCGGAATATTTTACAAAGTCAGTGAACCATGAAATGTAGGTCAAGGTCAAATATGGATACTTGCATGTAAGTTGTCATCCCCAGTCACAAGTTTGTACCAAGTATCATTAATGAAGCTCTTATAGTTGGAGAAATAAACTTGAACCTTAGGGTGAACACTAGGGTGGTCGCAATATCTTACGAAGTCAGTGACTCATGAAATGTAGGTCAAGGTCAAATATGGTTGCTTGCATGTAAGTTGTCATACCGTGATACAAGTTTGTTCCAAGTATCATAAATGAAGCTCTTATAGTTCTTGAGAAATAAACTTGAACCTTAGGGTGGTCACAAATGTTGACGACTTGATAAACGGACGGACGGACGAGCAGGCGCGGCAATTAAAGGAAATCATCAGCCAGTGTTTCTTCCATAAAAGTGGTAACCGTCGCTTCCAGTATGTTGCCATTGGCTATAAAGACACATATTTCGCTCAGGATCACTCAGATGCACCCCAAAATTAACGTATATTTCATACTTCGAGTCCTGAAATTCAATGTTTTCCGTGCCGTTTACTTACTTTACGTATATCTTTTTGTCAACATTGTAGATTTGAGCGAAATAACAAACATCCCGGCATTTTACTCAGTTTGCTTAGATGGCTAAGTGATGTTTCCATTAAGGTCTAGTTCATGTTTGTGTTTCTTTCCCTTCGTGTCTCTGATGGGAGCTGTGGGTTAATTGTATCGATTCCTGATCATTGCCTTCACTTCTATTTTATCTGTCATCATTGTCAGATAAGAAGAGTAAGTAAACTGAATTGAGTTTAAAAGTCAGTTCCATCCAGCAAAACAACAAGGTATACAATATGTTGAGCGTGACGAACTTCTTAAAAATAACCATATTTACTATTAAAAAGAACATCACCATCCAAGAAAATAAAAAAAAATAAGTCTCAAAATCATCGCGTTTATCATAAATATTACAGGAAACAAAACCATCCATGTAAATCCTAAAACGGGGCCTCGGTATTAGAAGAATTTGCTTTATGTAACTGAAGTTCTGGGGGGAGGGGGGTTAATTTGACTGATCAAACCATCGAAATCGGTATTTTCAATATTTAATGAATCATCTAAATATCTAGAAGTCAAGCTAAAGGCTGCAATGATTTCAGATTGGTTTTCAACGGAAAGGGACATCATAAAGTCTCATTTATAACAAAACTAGAACAGGTCAGCCACAACGGGTGCACAATTCGTACCCATCGGAATACCCACACTTTGTCAAAATAACTTAGTACTAAATCGTATGCAAACATGGTCAGGTAGAAAGGTGAGAGGTTCACACACTTTCTGACATGACCCTAAAGTATAATTTTTATGCTCTTCAGAAGTGAAAAAAGCATTTCTTACATTACATCCAACATACAGAGAATCCTCCCTATGTAATACCGCTTCAATTAAATCATTAAGTTTGTCGTTTATAAGATTATGAAGAAGTGTAGTGTAAAGGGTAGAAAAGATAATAATTAGACAGATTTGAAGCATGAAAACGTTTGGATTTCAATTTATTTAAAACTTCATTAGAATTTTTATAGAACCAAAACAGATTTCTCCCTGATCTGTCAAGACTGTCGCAATATTTAATCACGTTTTTGATGGCAGTAAAACATGAAGTCAATAATTTGGAAAGTTCAGTGGTGGTACAAGAGCTCGCATTCGCAATAAACCGTGCCTTGAATGGTCTTTTATGAAGTTTAGGTAACCAATATAACGTAGGAAGGTTGTCTTGGCTTTCTGTTACACAAACAGCAAACCTGGTGGCTGAATGACAAATGTGGACATTAACTACAGCCCTCTCTACAGCCAAAGGCTGCAGGTTATAGGCCTTAGTACCACCAAGCTCTTGCTGAAGAGTGTTAACATAGTGGAGCCATATGTACTATGTACTTCCATGCACTGTGTACTTCATAGTCTTTATCTTGAAATGTTAGGCCTATGAATCTAGACAGGAACATTTGCATGCATCAGTGCATCATGTATTAAACCACCGATTTGCATGTACAGCTGTCTCGTCTGATTTCAGGACTCGGATTATGAAGCACCTGCCACAAAGATAATCAGATGCAGATGTCTTAAAGATGCTGGAATATCTAATTGACAATATTTTTTGGAGTTCGGCAGACTGATATTTCAGCAAACAATCGGTGTACCGATTGGTACTAACTGGGCACCGTTACTTGTATATCTTGTTTTTAAACTCGTATGAGGCGGAGTTTGTACAAAGTCTGCTCAAAGCGGACACGAAACATTTTGCACAAGAATTTAATTTGCAAATGGGAGGTGTGGGGTAATTGTATCGATTCCTGATGGTTGCCTTCACTTCTATTTTTAAAAGGGTGTTCATTACAATGACTTGAGTATTAAAACTACAGCGACTGATAAAACAGGAAAATGGAATGAAAACCAGAAACAACAACACAGACGCATGTGTTTATTACATGCTTAATAAAACATGCTAGTTAGGGCTGGCTAATCGGAGCTAAAAAGATAATAGGTTATCTTTCCTGTCATTGCGATCGATAATCGATTAGTGATCACTGAAGTTTTGGCCATAATTTTACCTGTCTGGCTTTCTGTCTGAGCTATCACCTACCATAACCTGTACTTTGCCATATGTATTTGAACAGACAGGCCTGAGCAAACAGTGTAGACCCAGATAAGACGCCGCAGAACTTGGCGTCTCATCTTGGTCTGCACTGTTTACCACTCATACAGCTATTCTAGGCGGAACTTTGGGTAGTAAATTGTACTTATCAAATAATCGATTCCAAGCAAATCAGTAATGATAATCATTTTTCAGGAATTTATCAACTGTATAATCTGTTATCCGATTAGTCGTGCCAGCCTTAATGCTAGTTAAGCATAAACCCTTTCAAATGCATTAGACTACAGACTCTAAAACAACTAGAACAAAAGTTATGAGATTCAAAAAATGAACATGCATCTAGATAAACACTGGGATCAGGTAAATGACCTAATTCAAGAAATCATGACAAAATGACAGTACCAACTGCATTACTGCTGCACCCACAGAAATTAACTTTGTTTGCAAGTAGAAAGTTAATACTACCTGGTCTTAAAGTAGGTATCAAAAGGTGTCTACGTGGCAGCAAAACGTGTCATTCCAGTAGTAGCCCTACTACCTAACCCCCAAGCAACAAGCACTAAGCCTGTTTAGCTGATGACATTTTCAGAGGATTTTATCTTAGTTTTCAGAAAAAATAAGGCTTGACACTATATGTGCAGACGACTCACATGAAGTGTCAAATATGTTCTAATAAAGGGTTATCCTTTGGAAGCAAGGAATACACCACGGGACTGGAAAATATGAAGTTTACATGTTATCTGGACCAGACTAGCTAGTTTCGGCCATTTAGGCCTCATCAGTGACCCTCAAATATTTTCAAAATTCCTCAATTCAAGCCTTATTTTCCTGCAGATGATTCAGATAAAGTGTCAAGCCTTAATTTTGCTGTTAAACAATGAAAATAAAGAGAAAACATTTGCTCACAACACTTCAAGTTGATAATATTTTGCCACTAGCTATCATGACAATAACAGGTAGCAACTTTTTGCTTCCAACTGTTTGACCAGGTGGCAAACTGAATTTTCAGGTAGAAAATTTGCTACTTGCTACTGTTAATTTCGAACCCTGTCATAGTTTTTGAAAAACTGACCTTAATGCAAACTCTTTGCAAAAATGTTACCAGATCTAACTGGAATCAAACCCTCGACCTCTTGGTCACCAATCAGACATGAATCTGACAGAGTTACCATCAAGTGAAATCTTGTTAAAAATTAAATTGCTGCATGACAGACAGCACCGCCGATGACAATGCTGGCTGCCACAGTATGCAGATCCTATATTCTTGCACACCAGACAAGGAAATCTGTGATTTTACCCTGTGATAGAAATATATGTTCTGACCCTGGTGTTCTGACCTAGGCAACTAACACAAGTGCGCTTCAATTCTATTCACTGCCGGAACAACTTCTGCACTACTTTCAATTTGTAAACAATATTCATGTGTGAGCTGTCAAAAACTAACCGGCAAAACATTGGATGAATATCATGAATAGTGTAAAATAAAACAAGAGGGCCATGATGGCCCTGGATCGCTCACCTGGTCCATAGAGTAACAAGTGGGCCCTGGGGAGGGCCATTATTGATCCTAGGGTTATAATGTGCATAATGTTGAGGGAGGTCTAAAAAGGTGAAGCTTCATACCAAATATCAACAAAGGCAATAATTTGAACAATCTTGGCAAAGGTCCAAAGACCTGAGCCTTGCGGTTTCAGAGAAAACGTTTTTTTTAAGGATATTCCCAACATAAGCCTATGTAAAACCAAATGGCCCCGGGGCGGGGGCATTTTTGGCCTCAGGGCTGTAATTTAACAATCTTGATAAAGGTCCACTAGATGAAGCTTCACACAAAATATCAAAGACCTGGACCTTGCTGTTTTAGAGAAGAAGATTTTCAAAGATTATCTCTATATAGTCTATGTAAAACCAAAGGGCCCCGGGCAGGGGCATTTGTAGCCCCCGAGGGCTATACTTTGAACAATCTTGGTAGAGGTCCACTAGATGAAGCTCTATACCAAATATCAAAGACATGGCCTTGCAGTTTCAGAGAAGAAGAGTTTTAAAGATTTCCCTATACAAGTCTATGTAAAACCAATGGGTCTCGGGCGGGGGCATTTGTGGCCCCAGTGCTATAATTTGAACAATCTTGATGGAGGTCCACTAGATGAAATATCACACAAAATATCAAAGACCTATAGGCCTTGTGGTTTCATAGAAGAAGATTTTTAAAGATTTTCCCTATATAAATCTATGTAAAACTAAAGGGCCACCAGGCAGAGGCATTTTTGGTCTCAGGGCTACAATTTGAACAATCTTGGTAGAGGTCCACTAGCTGAAGCTTCATACCAAATATCAAAGACCTAGCCTTGTAGTTTCAGAGAAGAAGATTTTTCAAGATTTTCCCTATATAAGTCTATGTAAAAAACAAAGGGCCCCGGGGCGGGGGCATTTTTGGCCCCAGCACTATAATTTGAACAATCTTGGTAGGGGTCCACTAGTTGAAGCTTCATTCCAAATAACAAAGACCTGAGCCTTTCAGTTTCAGAAAAGAAGATTTTTAAAGATTTTCCCTATATAAGCCCATGTAAAACCAAAGGACCCCGGGGCGGGGGCATTTTTTGCCCCAGCACTATAATTTGAACAATCTTGGTAGGGGTCCACCAGATGAAGCTTCATATCAAATATCAAAGACCTGGGCCTTGGGGTTTCAGAGAAGATTTTTACAGATTTTCCCTATATAAGCCCATGTAAAACCAAAGGGCCCCGGGGCGGGGGCATTTTTGGCTCCAGCACTATAATTTGAACAATCTTTCTAGGGGTCCACTAGATGAAGCTTCATACCAAAAATCAAAGACCTGGGCCTTGTGGTTTCAGAGAAGAAGATTTTTGAAGATTTTCCTATATAAGCCCATGTAAAACCAAAGGGCCCCGGGTCGGGGGCATTTTTGGCCCCAGCACTATAATTTGAACAATCTTGGTAGGGTCCACTAGATGACGCTTCATACCAAATATCAAAGACTGGGCCTTGCGGTTTCAGAGAAGAAGAGTTTTCAGTGAAAAAATCTATTTTTGGCTCCTGTGACCTATATGTGCAACGGACCGGAACCATTTGAACAACTTTGAAAGGGGACCACCTAAGGATCATTCCTGTGAAGTTTTGTCAAAATCCGATCAGTGGTTTAGGAGGAGATGTCGTTTCAAGAAATTGTTTATGCACGGGTGACAGACAAAAAGTGATCCTAATATAAAACACAAGAGGGCCATGATGGCCCTGGATCGCTCACCTGATCCATAGTGTAACAAGTGGACCCCAGAGAGGGCCATTATTGGCCCCAGGGCTTTAATGTGCATAATGTTGAGGGAGGTCTTAAAGGTGAAGCTTCATACCAAACATCAACAAAGGCTATAATTTGAACAATCTTGGCAAAGGTCCACTAGATGAAGCTACACATCAAATATCAAAGACCTGGGCTTAGCGGTTTCAGAGAAGAAGATTTTTAAAGATTTTGCCTATATAAGCCTATGTAAAACCAAAGGGCCCCGGGACGGGGGCATTTTTTGCCCCAGCACTTTAATTTGAACAATCTTGGTAGGGGTCCACTAGATGAAGCTTCATACCAAATATCAAAGTCCTGGGCCTTGTGGTTTCAGAGAAGAAGATTTTTAAAGATTTTCCCTATATAAGCCTATGTAAAACCAAAGGGTCCCGGGGCAGGGGCATTTTTGGCCCCAGCACTATAATTTGAACGATCTTGGTAGGGGTCCACTAGATGAAGCTTCATACCAAATATCAAAGACCTGGGCCTTGTGGTTTCAGAGAAGAAGAATTTTTAAGATTTTCCCTATATAAGCCAATGTAAAACCAAAGGGTCCCGTGGCGGGGGCATTTTTGTCCCAGCACTATAATTTGAAAAATCTTGGTAGGGGTCCACTAGATGAAGCTTCATACCAAATATCAAAGTCCTGGGCCTTGTGGTTTCAGAGAAGAAGATTTTTAAAGATTTTCCCTATATAATTAAAAATCAAAAATGAGTTCCTTTAAGAGCAATGAAAACATTCATCAGAAAGAAGATGGGCCATACTACGTAGTTTCGGCTAATAAAGCCTCATCAGGTACCCTGCAACGATCCGGCAAAGAAAGCCAGAGGAAACACATCGCAATTTTGCGAATTTCGAATAGGCAGTCGATTCAAAGACTGATATAAATCAAAATGGGGTCAAAATAATTAAAAACCTGTCTAGAATATGAATCTAAACCAATAATATACTTCTGATTTCACAGAATATTCACGTTGATCTCAAAGGACCAAAAGTAAAATATAAACTGCACTATGGTTGATGTACGGGGAGACGTTTTACGGCCGCCACACGGCACAACACCAGCTGCAGTGAAGGCAAATAAAAATCAAAAATGAGTTCCTTTAAGAGCAATGAAAACATTCATCAGAAAGAAGATGGGCCATACTACGTAGTTTCGGCTAATAAAGCCTCATCAGTGACCCTGCAACGATCCGGCAAAGAAAGCCAGAGGAAACACATCGCAATTTTGCGAATTTCGAATAGGCAGTCGATTCAAAGACTGATATAAATCAAAATGGGGTCAAAATAATTAAAAACCTGTCTAGAATATGAATCTAAACCAATAATATATTTCTGATTTCACAGAATATTCACGTTGATCTCAAAGGACCAAAAGTAAAATATAAACTGCACTATGTAAAACCAAAGGGCCCCGGGGCGGGGGCATTTTTGGCCCCAGCACTATACTTTGAACAATCTTGGTATGGGTCCACTAGATGAAGCTTCATACCAAATATCAAAGACCTGGGCCTTGTGGTTTCAGAGAAGAAGATTTTTAAAGATTTTCCCTATATAAGCCAATGTAAAACCAAAGGGCCCCGTGGCGGGAGTATTTTTTGTCCCAGCACTATAATTTGAACAATCTTGATAGGGGTCCACTAGATGAAGCTTCATACCAAATATCAAAGTCCTGGGCCTTGTGGTTTCAGAGAAGAAGATTTTTAAAGATTTTCCCTATATAAGCCTATGTAAAACCAAAGGGCCCCGGGGCGGGGGCATTTTTGGCCCCAGCACTATAATTTGAACAATCTTGGTAGGGGTCCACTGGATGAAGCTTCATACCAAATATCAAAGACCTGGGCCTTGTGGTTTCAGAGAAGAAGATTTTTTAAGTTTTTGGTGAAAAAAATCTATTTTTGGCTCCTGTGACCTAGATGTGCAACGGACCGGAACCATTTGAACAACTTTGAAAGGGGACCACCTAAGGATCATTCCTGTGAAGTTTGGTTAAAATCCGATCAGTGGTTTAGGAGGAGATGTCGTTTAAAGAAATTGTTTACGGACGCACGGACGCACGCAGGGACGCACGCATGGACGACGGACAAAAAGTGATCCCAAAAGCTCACCTCGTCACTACGTGACAGTGAGCTAAAAAAAATGAAAAGTATCGTGCACAAAAAATGAAATGTTAAAAAAAAAATAAAAAAATAAAAAGGAAATGTTTGGGAGGTGGTGTGCCAGAAAAAGAATCCAACATGGGGTTCAGTTGTTGATGGGTGTTTCCAACCCTCTGGAATACCATGCTCAGCGGAACCTCGGCATAGCCTCGGTTCGACTCAGCACGGTCATCCCTCGGGTTGGAAATGTCCATCTATAGCCGAGGTTCGGGTTGGAAACGCCCATCTACAACAGAACCCCATATCAGATTCTTATAAGCTCTCCTGGAGCCTGAGGCTGACAACTGTTTTCCTTGCTTTATGTCTGCATGCAAAATAATACTAAAATATATGAAATAAAAAACAAAAAAACAAAACAAAACAAACATTAAACAAACCAATACTTGCAAGAAAACTTGAGATTCTACACTTATTCAGCAAAACAGCTGTGTCACAGACATACTCAATACAATTACGTGTAACCCTCTACAGTTATTATGATTTATGGACATCTCGGCCCCTAACAAACTCGGCCCCAGACAAACCCGGCCCCTGACAAACTCGGCCCCTAGCAAACTCGGCCCCCATTCAACTCCGTCCCTAAAAACTCAGTCCCTAGCAGCATTTAGGTCCTAAAATACAATGTTTTTGTTTTCGAGAATCAATTTGGAAGGTGGATAGATAGTTTCACAGAAAGTTTGAGCATATTCACGTTTTTAATACGAAACCTTATCCACGATAAAAGATCGCGGAAACCCATGCTGTAATTGGGACGGTGTTGGAATTGAGTGTGGCATCACGAAAATATGCCTATATAATTTTGACCACCTGCAACCATACTTTTATATAGTAAAACTGGGGTTTACAAGGGTTTATATCTATTTACTTTTTTCTTCTCAAAAACATAGATTGTTGGTTCTTGTAAGAACCGCCTCGTCGATGCCGTTTTTTCAAGTACCCAAATCTGTTTGCTCTAAAACATATCTAGATTGTTGGTACTTGTTAGCATCGCCCTGTCAATGTGGTTCTGTCAAATACCCAACATCTATGTTTATAGAAGAAACAAGAAAAATATGTGCATGTTTCATCTGAAAATTTTCATATTTGGGTGGTGAAAAATTCAATATTTTTGAATAGGCGTGTTTTTTTTTTTTTTTTTTTTTTTTTTGGGGGGGGGGGATATTAACATTTCCAGTATAAAACCAAATGTAAACCTATAGGATAGAAAACAATATTCGCCCCCTCCCCCCTCCCCCCTACCCCCCCCCCCCCCCACGCCCCTACACCCCCCCCCCCCACCCTTTGGGGCTTGGAGAAATATATACAGGGGTTCATTCATTGTTCTTTCTTATTTCTGCTATAGCCTCGAGGTTTTAACGAGTATCCACAGTCTGTTTTGAGCAGAATATATATTCGTGTGTGGGTACTGCTGGTTAGAACCGCCTCGAGGTTTTGTTTGTTTTGTTTGATTTGAGGTTTAACGTCCCTGTCAACACTGTATAGGTCATTTTGGAGACGTTGTTTCCAATTTTGTGGGAATTTTACCCAACATTGAGATGAAATGACATCTCAAGCCCTGTCGCCACTTAGAGGTTTTAACGAGTATCCACAATCTTTGTTTTGAGCAGACTATAGATTGTGGGTACTGCTGGTTAGAACCGCTTCGAGGTTTTAAAGAGTATCCACAATCTTCTTTTGAGCAGTATATTAAAATAGACTATAGATTGTGGGTACTGCTGGTTAGAACCGCTTCGAGGTTTTAAAGAGTATCCACAATCTTCTTTTGAGCAGTATATTAAAATCGATTGTAACATAAACTGACAGAGTTCGAGCCTCAAAATGAGTTCAAAAGGTAATTAGGCATATGTACATTAAAAATATGTGTAATAGTTTGATAATAAGTCAATTCCAACACTAATATAAACACAGTCTCATTTTAGGGGCCGAGTTTGTCAGGGGCCGAGTTTGTAGGGGCCGAGTTTGCTAGGGGCCGAGTTTGTCAGGGGCCGAGTTTGTTAGGGGCCGAGATGTCCTGTCACCGTTATTATCAGTCCGTCACGAAAACACGCCTATATAATTTTGACCCCCTTGAACCCCACTTTTATATTGTAAAACTGGGGTTTCCGGGGGTAAAACCTTATTTTTATTTCTGCTCTAAAATATCATCGAGGCGGTTCTAACGAGTACCCACAATCTATATTTTAGAGTAGAAATAAGAAAAATGTCACAATTTTTCATCCTAAAATTTTCATTTTGTTCGGCGATAAAGGTGGCAATGTATTTGTATAGGCGTGTTTTTGTAATGCAACCCACATTTACCGCACCATGCGCTTAGTTTTTTCAAAACTGTATGTAAATATTGTGGTGAAAAATCTACCTAATAAGCGCACATTCAATACGAAAAAATACGAAAAAAGCTTCCAATATGATTATTTTATAGAGTTGTATTTCAGCATAAGGGTTCACCACATATACATATGATTGTCCGGGTCAAAGATGCAGCAAAACTCAATATGAATTTGTTGGGAGGTTACTGTAAAGTGAGCGCTTGTGTATTTTTTTTTTCAGAAAAAGCTTGGTGTGCGCTTATAGGAGCATGTGCGGTGAATAGGTCGAATACGGTAATGACAAAACTCGCCATTGCAACAAATTCTCCAACAGGGCTAACAGCTTCAAATTTATTTTACAGTCCTCCTTGACCTAGTGGTAAAATGTGCTGTCTCTTGTTCATTATGTTTCTCATCACTTGGGTCACACATTATGAAAACATGCCCATACAAATACATTGTAAACTTTACCGCCGAAAAAACGAAAATTTTAAGAGGAAAAACTGTGATAATTTTCTTATTTCTGCTCATATAATAGTTAGAATCGCCTCGTCAAGGCGGTACTAATGAATACTCTCAATCTATATTTTAGAGAAGAAATAAGAAAAATAAGGTTTCCCTTGTAAACCCAGGTATATAAAAGTGGGGTTCAAGGGGGTCAAAATTATAAAGCGCATGTTTTCGTGATGATGTGGGATGCCAAGTTCTGCAACAGAAGTAGGTGGTTTTTCTCTAGATACTCCGGTGTTTGCCAACATCTGATTAACTATTTTCTCAGAATAGGTCAAATATTCTTGAAAGGGCTGTAAAACCGAAATAAAAAAAAACAGCTTCTTATTTAGCCTTATGTGATGGTAAAGTCACTAACCATTGAATCCTCTGAGAAGAAATCCAGAGGTTATCAGCAACCTCACACTATCATTTATTTTTTAAATTTTACTACTCTCTAGGCTAATTTAGCAGACGCCAAATTGTTGGTGTTTTTCTGATTTTTTCAAGAAAACAGGTTTTGCCATCTCATGCAAAAAGTCTCCATTGGAGACAATTTGCATGAAATGTCAAATCCTGTTTTCTAGGAAAAAAGAAAAAAATATATTTCAAAATGATGTCTGCTGAATAAGCAATCCAAGCATGCAAAGCATTAATAAGCATTTTCAAGAGCAGTGTGACCAGTGTAAACACATTTTAATGCCCAGAGTACCTAACCAGCAATACAGCTAAACAAACACATTGATGCCAATCTTGGTGTGTACAAAAGCCAATCCGTATGCTTAACCGCAACCAAAGGTCCGTTGACAGAATGATATGGTCCTGCAAAACTTTCAATGGAACAATATTCATGATGCGAATATTCTGACCACAGGCTGCTCCGAGTCTTAGCTAGTCACACATATCTGGTAGGTTTTGTCATATCATGACTAACTATGAGACAGAAAATACACAAGATGTACAAAATTAAATTATTTCATAGAGGATCTTACATGAGTGTTCATGTATTATTGAATTTATTAAACTCGTTGAGGGAAATGGATAAAATGCTCGGCTTCTTTGCCGAGCATTTCATCCATTTTCCTCAAAGAGTTTAATAAATTCAATAATACATGAGCAAGCATGCAAGATTCTATTTATCATATGACATTTAAAATGCATTTTATGCACGACTGTTTACACAAATGTCAATATTCCGCCGTTAGTAAATGTGACGTCGTTAAGGACGTCGTACATGTAACATTATGGGACGTATCTAGCCAATTTGCATATTTAATTCACTAGTGGATTATTGAAAATATTACATGGCGTTATTACACTCTCAGCCGCGACGTCATATGATAAATAACCATATTTACCCTAAATGTTTAGACTTTGTAATGAGCCTTTAATCATCACATATTATTCATTAAAATTTGGCTGCTTAAATGTTTGCTCAATGACAAAAAGTGTAGACCTTGATCAGACCCCTCTACTCTGTTTGAGCAGGCTGATTTTTAAGAGTTGCTGGTGTCCAACTATTTTGGGTAAATATGGTATTACATCGTTGTTATGAGGGACCTTCAAAAAGTTTTGTAACTTGGGGTTTATTTCTTAAACGCTCCATTTAATATGTTTCCCTAATGTAGGCCCTCAGAGTACCAACACCTCTGCCGAAACGCATTTTTTTGTAACCTTCGGATCCAATTTCTAAAAAGTAGAAGTAAAACAAAGATCAGGAATCGATACAATAAACTTACTCCACCCATCAAAGACACCAAGGGGAAAGAAACACAAACATGAAGCGACCAGACCATAATGGAAACCTAAACAAAGGAAGGCCATAAGGACATTTACTTTCCCACAAAATGGCCAAATGGCCATCCAAAATAAAAAGACATAAGTGATACACACAGTAAGTAACAAACAACAACATAAATAAACTGCCACAGAAGAACCGCCTTGGAAAGGTCAGTGGAAAGAATTCCACTGGGGGGCTTAAATCGATTTTAGATGGCCATAATCCTCGCCCTTACCTCTGTCGCGGTATACACTAATTTTGTTTAGTCTGCATGAAGGCTTCCTAACGCATCAGTGTAACATCTCCGAGAACATACAAATCAAAAAACTACAGAGATGAAACAAGGTTGAGGACTCGACAGTATACAACAACAGAATGCTGGAGCAAAAGAAAACCAACAGTTAGACTCCGAGGGGCCCCACCAAAAGCTGCTTTAGAAAAGCTGTAGGGTCCTCAAAGTTGTTTCATCTCTGTGGTTGATTGATTATTTGTGTTCACGGAGATGTTGCACTGATGAGTTAGGAGGCCATCATGCGGACTGAAAAAATTATTTGTCTAAATCGCGATGGAAGTAAGGGCGAGGATTGCGGCCATGTTAAATCGAGTTAAGCCCCCCAGTGTAATTCCTTTCCGCCGACCGTTCCAAGGCGGTTCTTCTGTCGCTGTTTATTTTTATTATGGTTTGTCTTTGGGAGTTTGTGTCGCTTGTGTAATTTTATTTGGATAGCCTATTGCCCATTTTGTGGGAAAGTAACTGTCCTTTTGGCTTTCTGCTATTGATGTTTCCATTAGGGTCTGTTGCTTCATGGTTGTGTTTCTTTCCCTTTGGTGTCTCTGATGGGAGCTGTGGGTTGATTGTATCGATTACTGATCATTGCCTCCACTTCTATTTTGGTAGTCTTCTTTGGATACCCAAGTGCACTTCTGGACTTATATTTCTTTCCAGAAAGCATTTTCTTGAACCTTGGAAGCAAGAAAAAGCCGCATGGGCTCAGGTCAGGAGAATAGGGAGGAGATTTACAATCTCAACCTTTTCAGCTGCCAAATACGACCTCAGTCTTGTGAAAAGAGGCATTGTTATGGATAAGATGCACTCCTGACCAACCTGTAGTTTATACTAACTTATTTCAGTTCGACTGCGATTAAAGCTTCAAGCTTATTTGAATCAATCTCAAACACTCACGGATGTTATCAGGCGCGCGCGAGAGAGAGGCAGTGACTTTTACACCACTGCTACCAATTTACACCTGGGTGGAGTAGGACAGTTGCATAACATGTCTTGCCTAAGGACACACTTCGCCTCCGGTGGCCGGATTCGAACTCACAAGCTCTCGATCATTAGTCAAACTCGCTAACCACTGAGCTATCGAGGCTGCCTTTGCTGCCAACCTTTGCTTGAACCCTTCATATTGTAATACGCCTTGACTTTCTTTAGTGCATTAAGTATCTGTTACGAAAACACACCTACACAAATACATTGTAACTTAACCGCTGAAAAAATTAAAATTTCAAGATGAAAAAATGTGGTATTTTTCTTATTTCTGCTCAAAATATAGATTGTGAGTACTTGTTAGAACCACCTCATCAAGGCGGTTCTAACGAGTACCCACAGCCTATATTTTAGAGCAGAAATAAGAACAAGAGGGCCATGATGGCCCTGGATCGCTCACCTGATCCATAGGGTATCAAGTGGGCCCCTGAGAGAGCCACTATTAGCCCCGGGCTATAATATGATTAATCTTGGTAGTGGTCTAAAAGGTGAAGCTTCATACCAAATATCAAAGAACGGAGACTTCTGGTTTCAGACAAGATTTTTGAAGGTTTTCCTTATATAAGTATACATATACCTTGGGGTCCCCGGGGCGGGCCATATTTGCCCCCAGGGCTATAATTTGAACCATCTTGGTAGAAATCCACAAGACGAAGCTTCATACCAAATATCAAAGACCTTGGCCTTCTGCTTTCAGACAAGAAGATTTTCAAAGGTTTTCATTGCCTTGACTTCTATTTCCTAGGGGCTATATTTAGAACAATTTAGATGAAGCTTCACACCAAATATCAAAGACCTGGGCCTTGCGGTTTCAGAGTAGGTGATTTTTTTAAAATTTCCCTATATAAGTCAATCTAAAAACGAAGGGCCCCGGGGCGGAGGCATTTTTGACCCAAGGATTATGATTTGAACAATCTTGGTAGAAGTCCACTAGATGAAGCTACACACCAAATTTCAAAGAACTGGGCCATCCGGTTTTGGAGAAGAAGATTTTTAAAGATTTTCTCTGTATAAGCCAGTGTAAAACCAAAGGCCTGCAGGTGGGGGCATTTTTGCCCTAGGCCTATAATTTGAACAATCTTGATAGAGGTCCACTAGATGAAGCTTCACACCAAATATCAAAGAACTGGGCCTTGGGGTTTCAGAGAAGAAGATTTTTAAAGATTATCCCTGTATAAGTCTATGCAAAACCAAAGGCCCCCGGGGCGGGGGCATTTTTGGCCCCAGGGCTATAATTTGAACAATCTTGGTAGAGGTCCACTAGATGAAGCTTCATACCAAATATTAAAGACCTGGGCCTTGTGGTTGCAGAGATAAAAGATTTTTAAATATTTTCCCTATATAAGCCTATGTAAAACTAAAGGGCCCTGGGGCGGGGGCATTTTGGCCCTAGGGCTATAATTTGAACAATCTTGATAGAGGTCCACTAGATGAAGCTTCATACCAAATATTAAAGACCTGGGCCTTGTGGTTGCAGAGATGAAAGATTTTTAAATATTTTCCCTATATAAGCCTATGTAAAACTAAAGGGCCCTGGGGCGGGGGCTTTTTTGGCCCTAGGGCTATAATTTGAACAAGCTTGATAGAGGTCCACTAGATGAAGCTTCACGCCAAATATCAAAGACTTGGGCCTTGCGGTTTCAGAGAAGATTTTTACAGATTTTCCCTATATAAGCCTATGTAAAACCAAAGGCCCCGGGGTGGGGGCATTTTTGGCCCCATGGCTATAATTTTGAACAACCTTGGTAGAGGTCCGCTAGATAAAGCTTTAAACCAAATATCAAAGACCTGGGCCTTGTGGTTTCAGAGAGAAGATTTTTAAAGATTTTCCCTATATAAGCCTATGTAAAACCAAAGGCCCTCGGGACAGGGGCATTTTTGGCCCCAGGGCGATAATTTGAACAATCTTGATAGAGGTCCACTAGATGAAGCTTCACACCAAATATCAAAGACTTGGGCCTTGCGTTTCAGAGAAGAAGATTTTTGAAGATTTTCCCTATATAAGCCTATGTAAAACCAAAGGCCCCCCGGGGAGGCGGTATTTTTGGCCTCAGGGCTATAATTTGAACAATCTTGGTAGAGGTCCACTAGATGAAGCTTTATACCAAATATTAAAGGCCTGGGCCTTGCGGCTACCGAGAAGAAGATTTTTAAAATTTTCAGTAAAAAAATCTATTTTTAGCTCCTGTGACCTAGATATGCAACAGACCGGAACCATTTGAACAACTTTGAAAGGGGACCACCTAAGGATCATTCCTGTGAAGTTTGGTCAAAATCCGATCAATGGTTTAGGAGGAGATGTTGTTTGAAGAAAAAGTTTATGGATGCACGCACGCACGCACGGACGGACGCACGACGGACAAAATGTGATCCCAAAAGCTCACCTTGTCACTACGTGACAGGTGAGCTAAAAATAAGGTCTACCCTTGGAAACCCCAGTTTTACTCAATAAAAGTGGGGTTTAAGGGGGTCAAAATGATATAGACATGCTTGCATGATGTCTATCTCCGGTCTATCCTATCTACTGATAATTAATCTAGAATATGTCAGTCAGTCAGTTCATACAATATAGGTACAAGTTTAATACATAGAGGATCTTACAGGTCCATTTCCAGATGAAATTTATGAATCCAGCCTCTAGCAAGTTCACAAATTTCTTACCAAATGACCAGGTGTAAAATTCTGTCCATCATAATTTATAATAATTTGAGATACAACTTATTATGGAAGAAGTTGAAAATAAAATGGGCAGAAAACATAGCATTGTGACAGACGACGTCGTAACTTTGTGTGGCAGTAACCATGTGTTATTAAGTGTGTGGTTGTATTATTTAAATGACATAACAATATCAACTCAATAACAGTGACGATATGAGCCAGCGCATGACAAAACCTACAATCAGTCTTTGTTGTGCGCTCTAATGATAGCTAAGGGCCTAATGCTCCTTCATGCAGCAAGAGAAGTCTCTGGTTAGACTCTACGGAAGTGCAGGCTGATCTGAATCTTCTATGGGCGCACATGTAGGTTTTTTCGTGCGCTGGCTCATTTATGATAATGATATGTATAATACTGTTCTATGAACCTAGAAGTTGTCAGTTTGTCAGTTGACAACACAGGTATCAATATGTTAACACTCCCAAGTGTCATGGTGCATTCAATACGAAAACATGCCTATACAAATACATTGTCAATTTTATCACTGAAAATACGAGCATTTTAAGATGAAAAATTGTGATATTTTGTCTTATTTCTGCTCAAAATATAGGCGGTTCTAACGAGTACCCACAGTCTATATTTTAGAGCAGAATGATGAGGCGGTTCTAAAAGAGTACCCACAATCTATATTTAAGAGCAGAAATAAGAAAAATAAGGTTTACACCTGTAAACCCCAGTTTTACTATATAAAAGTGGGGTTCAAGGGGGTCAAAATTATATAGACATGTTTTCGTGATGCTTTCATATCTCCGAAACAGTGTTTTATCTGAAGACAATTTGTGGCATTTTTCTTATAGTTTGTGACATTTTTTCTTATTTATACTCCAAATATAGGTTATGGTAGCTCTGTAGGACCCCATCATTAAGGAAGTTCTAATGAGTACCCACAACCTATGTCTTTGAGAAAAATAAGAAAAATAATGTACATCCTGTAACCTGAGTTTTCTATATATAAAGTGCGGTTACAGCCTACAGGGATGCTCCTTACATCGACTTGTTAACACCATATAATACTGTTAAATATGTATATAATACTGATATGTATATACTATTTGAGCCACATCAGAAAAAATATATCTTTACATGCATTCAACCCTCTTTATACTAACATTCATTGTAAAGACAAAACATGGTAGAATGATAATTTCAATGGAATGAATCCTTGGCTCACGGGTCATTGCAATAACACACCCGTGCGACATAGTGCATTTTTCCCATCTCCAAAATGGCTTCTTTTCTGAGGAAAATCTGTGATATTTTTCTTATTAATACTGCAAATATAGGTCGTGGGTACTCGTTAGAACCGCCTCATTGAGGCGGTTCTAACGAGTACCCACAACCTATGTATTTGGGTAAAAATAAGAAAAAATATTTTTTACCCCCGTAAACCCCAGTTCACTTTATAAGGTGGGGTATAGGGGGGTTTTCATTTTACGGACTAGTTCACGTGATGTGAGCCTAGTTACCATCGGCATGGGCATCCCTAGGGTTGGAAACGCTTATATCGAATCCATATTCATGAAATACTCTGTGAGGCAATTCTAACAAATGTCTACAACATTATTTTTGTTTCTTGAAGTGATTAACCAATTTTGTACTAAATGGAATCTTCCTACTTATATATAGCAGGAGTCCACTTCAAAATTTGGGGGTGTCAGGTTGTGTTTTCATCAAAATTTATTTGAAAAATGACTGAACTTTTAGCAAACAGAGGAGGCCCTGATCAGACACTGCGTTCTGCAGTGTCTGATCTGGGCCTGCACTGTTTGCCAGGGCACCCGTTTTGGGGTTTCTGGTACTAAATGGTTTAAGGGAAAAAAGCTGTTTATTACTTATTTACTTATTGACTTATTGGGATTCTTTTTAACAGCAAATTCTTTATAACGGCAAGACATAAGAGGGGTGGTGTGAGTGAGTGTTTGAGTTTTACATCTCACCAACAGCTATACAGAGATGGGATCTCGGTTTAAAGACTCATCCAAAAGTCTGGAGAAGCCTGGGATCGATCCTGCGACCCCTGGTTTACAAGGTGAGTAGCATAACCGCTACACCACTGAGGCTTCTTCAAGTTCTTCAAGGAAAGACATTAGGGAACAAATACTGTCATTTTATCATATGACGTTGCCTCTGAGTGTAATAACGCCATGTAATATTTTCAACAATCCACTAGTGGATTAAATATGCAAATTAGCTAGATACGTCCCGTAATGTTACATGTACGACGTCCTTAATGATGTCGCGTTTACTAATGACAGAATATTGATATTTTTGTAAACAATCGTGACTAAAATGCGCTTTAAATGTCATATGATAAAAAGAATCTTGCGTTGGTGCACATGTATTATTGAATTTATTAAACTCATTGAGGAAAAGGGATAAAAAAGCTCGGCAGAACCTTGCATTTTATCCCTTTTCCTCAACTTGTTTAATAAATTCAGTAATACATGAACACTCATGTAAGATCCTCTATATAAGGAGGGTCCTCTATGTGTGTTTAGCAGACTTAAATGAGCTTGGGTAGGTGTTGGTTGGTTGGTTGATTTGAGGTTTAACGTCCCAGTCGACACTGTAAAGGTCATTTTGGAGACGTTGCTTCCAATTTTGTTGGACTTTTACCCTACATTGAGATGAAATGACATCTCAAGCCCTGTCGCCCAATGAAACCAATAGGGTTTATTAGCATGGACAGTACGCCTCGCACCGCGGTTCCTGGACAGGCTTAGATCCTCTAAGCGGTTTACCAGTACTTGTGTGCGGGCTGGATTCAGCTCTGCGTGGAAGCATCATGCAGCCCATATATTTCTTCAAGTCCCTATGGGCGGGAGCCTTTGGGTAGGTGTTTTGTTTTGGTTAAATATGTTCTATAACAAGAGCACAGCATGCAGGTGCCAATGCTCGGCTGCACCCCCTTTTCATAATGAACAACTAGTCTGAGTTTCAAGTAAACATGTTCAGTTATGACAGTGATATTACAAAATGTCCAAGTTTTTGCAAGACGACGCAGACGACGCCAGAGCTATGACAATACCTTGTTGTTTTCTTTGGAAACAGCCAAGCTAAAAGGGTAATCCTTTGGAAGCAAGGAATACACCTTAGAAATATCAAAGCTGTTAAGTGTTCAATGTTTTCCGGGCCAGACCAGCTAGTTTTAACCAATTAGGCCTCATCAGTGAGCTTAAAATCAATGATACCGAAGAACTAGATAATATAATCTATATTATAATGCATGTCAATGGGACTTTTAAAAGTGCCACATATAGCCATCAAACCTTATCTGTAGGATCCTGCCCATTGGAGCTTGAAGAAATAGATGGGCTGCATGATTCTTCCATGCAGAGCTGAAACCGACCACACACCAGTACTGGTAAACCTCTTAGAGGATCGAAGCCTGCCCAGGCAAAGAGGTGCAAGTTAGACTGTCCATGTTTGTAAACCTTATTTGTTTCATTGGGCGACAGGGCTTGAGATGTCTTTTCAACTCAATGTTGGGTACAGTCCCACAAAATTGGAAGCAACACCTCCAAAATGACCTATACAGTGTTGACGGGGACATTAAACCTCAAACTAGAATTTGTTTTTCTACAAAAACACAGATGTCTCCCCCGTTTTTGACTGCTAAGTATAACCTTGACATTGGAGGTATTGAGCTGGGTCTTGTGTGCAACACATCATCTAATGAAGATGAACATTTCTGCATAGTAACTTTAAAAATGTTCATAGAAAAATAAAAAAGTTATTGGCCGTAAACAAAAAAAAAACACTTTTTTACCTTTGACCTCTAAGTATGGCCTTGACCTTTGCGGTACAACACATCGTCACATGATGGTTAACATTTCTGCCAAGTAATTTCATAATCCATCAAAGAATAAGGAAGTTATTGACTGTCCTTTTTTTTTACCTTTGACCTCTAGGTATGACCTTGACATTGGAGGTATGGACATTGGTCTTGCACATGATTCATGGTCCAACTTTCAAGCCTCTAGCTCCAACAGTTTTTGAGATATCTTGCTGACAAGATTTTATTAAAAAAAATTCAAAGGGCAATAACTCTTGAAAGGGGCATAATCTGGATGAGAAAAAAATATGTGTCAACTTATTTTCCATTAGTAATGCATATATGAAATTTCAAAAGCATAGAATACACAGTTCTAAAGTTATGCTATGCATCACTTTTAGGATTCATTACAATGGGCACAAATTACCAAAATGACAAAGGGCCATAACTCGCAAAGTATTTTTCGGAATTTTGTCAAAAGTTAATCAGTTCATATACTCATCACCACCAATATACTCAACAATTTTCAAGGCTCTAGCTCCAATAGTGTTTGAGATATTATGCTGACAAGATTTTATTAAAAAAAATTTCAAAGGGCAATAACTCTTGAAAGGGGCATAATCCGGACGAGAAAAAATTACGCGTGAGCTAATTTTTCATGAGGAACCCATATATGAAATTTCAAAACCGTAGCATACACGGTTCTAAAGTTATGCTATGCATCACTTTTAGCATACATTACAATGGGCACAAATTACCAAAATGACAAAGGGCAATAACTCACAAAGTATTTTTTGGAATTTTGTCAAAAGTTAATCAGTTCATCTACTCATCACCACCAACATATTCACCAATTTTCAAGCCTCTAGCTCCAACAGTTTTTGAGATATCTTGCTGACAAGATTTTATTAAAAAAAATTCAAAGGGCAATAACTCTTGAAAGGGGCATAATCCTGACGAGAAAAAAAAATACGCGTCAGCTTATTTTCCATCAGCAATGCATATATGAAATTTCAAAATTATAGCATACACCGTTCTAAAGTTATGCTATGCATCACTTTTAGCATACATTACAATGGGCACAAATTACCAAAATGACAAAGGGCCATAACTCACAAAGTATTTTTCGGAATTTTGTCATAAGTTAATCAGTTCATCTACTCATCACCAACAATCTATTCACCAACTTTCAAGGCTCTAGCTCCAATAGTTTTTGAGATATCTTGCTGACAAGATTTTATTAAAAAAATTTCAAAGGGCAATAACTCTTGAAAGGGGCATATTCCGGACGAGAAAAAAAATACGTGTCAGCTAATTTTCCATGAGGAATCCATATGTGAAATTCAAAACCCTAGCATACATGGTTCTAAAGTTATGCTATGCATCACTTTTAGCATACATTACAATGGGCACAAATTACCAAAATGACAAAGGGCCATAACTCACAAAGTATTTTTTCGGAATTTTGTCAAAAGTTAATCAGTTCATCTACTCATCACCATCAATATAATCACCAACTTTCAAGGCTCTAGCTCCAATAGTTTTTGAGATATCTTGCTGACAAGATTTTATTAAAAAAAAAAATTCAAAGGGCAATAACTCTTGAAGGGGCATAATCTGGACGAGAAAAAAAATACGCGTCAGCTAATTTTCCATGAGGAATCCATATATGAAATTTCAAAACCCTAGCATACACGGTTCTTTAGTTATGCTATGCATCAAAAGCGTAATGGACGGGCGAACGGACGAATGAACCAGAACCAATATGCCCCTCAAACTTTTTCAAAGTTGGGGGCATAATAAGAAAGTTATTGACAGAACACAAAAAAGGCCCTTTTTTTACCTTTGACCTCTATGTATGACCTTGACCTTTCAGGTATTAAACTGGGTCATGCGTGCAACACATCATCTCATGGTGGTTAACAATTCTGCCTAGCAATTTCAAAATCCATCTAAAAATAAGAAAGTTATTGACCAAACACGAAAAAAGGCCCCTTTTTTTACCTTTGACCTCTATGTATGACCTTGACATTTTAGGTACCAAACTGAATCATGCATGCAACACATCATCCCATGATAGTTAACATGTTTGCCAAGTAACTTCAAATTCTATTTAAAAATAGGCAAGTTATTGACAAAACCCGAAAAAAGGCCCCTTTTTTTACATTTGACCTCTAAGTATGACCTTGACCTTTGAGGTACCAACCTGGGTCATGCGCGCAACACATCGCCTTATATTGGTTCACATTTCTGCCATGTGATTTCAAAATCCATCTCAAAATAAGAAAGTTATTGACCAAATACCAAAAAAAGGCCCACTTTTTGACCTTTGACCTCTAAGTATGACCTTGAACTTTGAGGTACCGACCTGCCTCATGTGCACCACACATCGTCTCATGATTGTTAATAATTATGCCAAGTAATTTTAAAATCCATCTCAAAATTAGAAAGTTATTGACCAAATACGAAAAAAGGGCCCCTTTTTTGACCTTTGACCTCTAAGTATGACCTTGACCTTTGAGGAACCGACCTGCCTCATGCGCACCACACATCGTCTTATGGTTGTTAATAATTATGCCAAGTAATTTTAAAATCCATCTCAAAATAAGAAAGTAATTGACCAAATACGAAAAAAAGGCCCCTTTTTTGACTTTTGACCTCTAAGTATGACCTTGACCTTTGAGGTACCGACCTGCCTCATGCGCACCACACATCGTCTTATGGTTGTTAATATTTCTGCCGAGTAATTTTAAAATCCATCAAAAAATAAGAAAGTTATTGACCGGACACGATTTGCCCATACATATATACATACCAACAAACTTCCAAGGGAGATAATTCAAAAAGTATAAATGCGAGAGTTATGGTTCCTGCGCACTGCACGTCGTCTAATGCTGATTAATATTTATACGAAGTTTCGTGACGATAGCTCTAACGGTTTTCAAGTTACAGAGCGGACACGAAAGTGTGACAGACGGACAGACGGACAGACAGACAGACGGACAGACGCCCGGGGGAAAAACAATATGTCTCTCCGAAAAAATTTTTTTCGGGGGAGACATAATCAAACAAAACAAAACAAAAACCTTATCTGAAACATGAAGGAGTTTCTTTTTATTTTCGTGTTCTGTGAGATGTTGTACTGATGAGTTAGAAATATTCCTGCGGACTGAACAAATTATTCAGAACCAACGGCAAGGATTGTGGCCTTGTAAAATCGCTTTAAGCCCCCACCGCACCAGTAAAAACATTTTACTGACCATTCCAAAGTGGTTCTTCTGTTGTGGTTTATTATTCTTACAGTTTGTCTTTGCATGTGTGTATTGCTAATATATTTTTATTTTGTACCATTTGGCCATTTTGTGGGATAGTAACTGTCCTTTTGGCTTTCCGCTTGTGAAGTTTTCATTATGGTGATTTTTTTGTTTATGTTTCTTTCCCTTTAGTGTCTTTGATGGGAGGTGTGAGGTAATTGTATTGATTCCTGATCATTGCTTTCAATTCTGTTTTGTATCAACAACTGTCCTTTACACACTGTGCACCGGAAACCCCAAAACAGCTACCCTGGCAAACAGAGTAGGCCCAAATCAGATGCCGCAGAATGCAGCATCTGATCAAGGTCTACACTGTTTGCCAAAATGTTCAGCCATTTTCCAAATAGATTTTGAAGAAAACACAACCTGACACCCCTAAATTTTGAAATGGACTACTGCTGTATATGAGGAGGAAGATTCCATTTGGTACAAAATGGGTTAAAGGCTGCTGTATGCACATGTTCAAAGTGTTGTAGCTCATTTGTGGTCATGATTATACACTAAATAAACCATATAATGTATACAGAAAATATATAGAGTATATTACTCAGCCGATTTTAAATATGGGGTTTATAAACCTTGGGAGGTTGAACATATAATAAAAGAAATGAGTGCGCGTGCGCAAATTTCTTTATTGGATGTTCAACCTCCCAAGGTTTATAAGTCCCATTTATCATATGACGTCGCGTCTGAGAGTGTAATAACGCCATGTAATATTTTCGATAATCCACTAGTGGATTAAATATGCAAATTAGTTAGACACGTCTCATAACGTTACTCGTACAACGTCCTTAATGACGTCGCGTTTACTAATGGCAGAAAATTGACATTTATGTAAAACAATCGTGAATAAAATGCGTTTTGAATGTCATATGATAAAAAGAATCTTGCATTCGTGCTCATGTTTTATTGAATTTATTAAACTTGTTGAAGAAAAGCCTCGCATTTTATCCCTTTTCCTCAACTCGTTTAATAAATTCAATAATACATGAACTCATGTATGTACGGTCCTCTATACCAATAATTTATTAAACTCGTTGAGGAAAAGGATAAAATGCTCGGCTAAGCCTCGCATTTTATCCCTTTTCCTCAACTCGTTTAATAAATTCAATAATACATGAGCACTCATGTAAGATCCTCTATATTTAAAATGGGCTGAGTCAATAAACTGTATATTACATGCATCTGATACAGCTGATGGATCACTTTGCATCTAATTCTATGTACAGTTCACTCTTACCATACTGTCCACACAAAGGGTAGTGGGTGCAGTGACACATAAGCTGACTGAAACAAAAACTGTATAGATGAAATCTTGAAAGTGCTTTGTAATCAATGAAAGTAGAAGAAAAAAAGTTATTGTAATGATAAAACAATTAAAAATGCGAAAGTACGCTAACCAAACGTACTCCTCATTCAGTAGTACGTCCAGATAATCTTTATTTCAACGTTGCATCTGACTCAAAAGTCATGTATTCTGAATGTCTGTTGATATATTCTCAGATGCCATCGAGATGACGTCATGAATAACGTCGACGTGTCTGAAACTTTCCAGTGCTTGAATATATAGCCATTTCATTGCAAAAGCAGTACCTTGTATCTTGTGCCAAAAGTAGTTCCAGCTACAAAGATTTATTTCCCCGGCTCAGAGGAAATATTTCTTCTTAGCAAAAAGAAAATATAGAATTTATGTCGGATAGAAATCATGGTATTTCTCTGTTATGCATGTAATATAACAGTTAAACCTGTCAAAGCGGCCATCTCTTTCAAGGCCTAGTACTCTGGGTAAAAATTTAGCGGACATTTTTCAGTAGTTGTCCTATTTTCTTGAAATCTCTTATTTCAATAAAATAAATTTTGGCATTTTATGCAAGTTGAGACAATTTGAATGAAATTTCAAAAACCTGTTTCAGATTTTGACATTTTAAGCAAACTGTCTCCAATGGAGACAATTTGCATGAAATGTCAAAACCTGTTTTCAGGTAAAATATCTGAATTAGCCCAGTTAGTGATAAGGGTTAAGCAAGCAACCTGTTTTCAGCAACCCAACATTCAGTACCCCTTCCAAAAAAGCAAAATAAAACTCACCTGCATTAAGCAAGCACCTACCTCAAGCAAGCACACTTTGGTTATCACCGCGGTGCTTGCTTAATACAGGTTGAACTGTACATGTATAATACAAATATGACTTGTAATTCTTTCAAATTTGAGCCAGCGCATGAAAAAACCTACAATAAGACATGTGCGCCCAGCAAAGACTCAGATCAGCCTGCGCATCTGCGCAGTCTGATCAGTCTTCACTGAGCATCCTAAGGATAACGAAGGGTCCATTGCTCCTCCATGCAGCAAGAGAAGTCTCTGGTTAGACTATATGGATGCATAGGCTGATCCGAGTCTTTGCTGGGCGCACATGTCTTATTGGCGGTTTTGTAGTGCGCTGGCTCATTTCAATTATTTTCAAATATAAAACACACTGATGAAAAACATCATGTCTAGCACCTGACTTGAAAATTGTAAATTACAAAAATATGACACAAAAAACATTATAAGAACCCACGTAAAAACTAATCTCGAAACCCTGAAGACACTAAAACACTAAAATTGTTTTTTGAGACATGTAAAATAAAAACGTTTTCAACAGTGAATGGAGTATGTTGTCCCCAGTTTTGTTTGTTGTATAATGTACAAACTAATTGAATCATTCTCAAAGGAGGGCTTTTCCTGAAGGGGAGTGGAGACACCTGGTGTGTTTTCTTTTGCCTTTTCAACACGGGAGACAACTTTAGGACAACCAGTTTGCTTTCAATAAATGGAATTCCTGTTTGCTTCAAATGGACTTCAAATTTGCTACTTCCTGTTTGTTTTTAAATGAATGGACATCCTGTTTGCTTTTAAATAAACTAAGATCCACCGAAAAGGGATCTTTTCTTAAACGATAGAATTTGCTCCTCATCACGTGAACACATTTGTGAAATGAACACCCCCTTACACCCCACTTTGTATAGAGAAAACTGGGGTTTACGGGGATAATCATTATTTTTTTCCTTTTTTGGACTCCAAGACATAGGTTTTTGGTACTCGTTAGAACTGCCCCAATGAGGTGGTTCTAACGAGCACCAACAACCTAAGTTTGCAGTATAAAGAAGAAAAATTTCATGGCTTTTCATGAGAAAAGTGGCCATTTCGGAGATGTGAAAAAAATGCACAATGTTGCAGAGTGTGTTATTGTAATGTAGTAGCAAATTCTTTTCTTTAAGAAGGCTATAAAAATGCTAGTAGGCCAAATCACACAAATGCATTTTGCACAAAATTTTACATACTACTTTTGAATAACAGCCAACTGTGAACAAAGTTCATAAAAAACAAATTCCCTATGCACGTTTTTACCATATAGAGGATACATGATATTTTGCAGTGTAAGATTGATTATTATTTCACTGAATGGACACCAAAAGATGTGTTTTCACGAATGGCGTCTTTTGGTGTTCATGAGTGAAATTGAGAATCTGACCATGAAGGGTAGACTCTTTTTTGACTGGCTCAGTTTATACTTAAGCAAGGGGGATATCTTGAAAGTTATCAACCCTGTAAAAATTGCAGAAAATATTCCAGGTTGGTCTAATCCCCTTCAAAACAAAGGTTCCTAAATATCTTGTACTCCTATGAGTAAGATTACAGAAGACAAATAAAGCCATGACAGCTGCCTTTATAAACATAGAAAATATTGATAGACTAGAATATGTGTACCGAGCCCTTTGACCCAAAGCAAATGCTTGCTGAAATATGGAACAATCTGTTGAGACCAATAATCATCATTTTACTCATAAGAATGCATAATCCCAAAATACCAACCACGGTAGATCAGTCTGATGGTCGGGTATGAAACACCCTTCCCGATCCCGATCCCGATCCGAAAATCCCCGATCCAAAATTTTATATTTGCCATAATTCATTAATAAGAATATATTTTAAACACTTTTTGTGTATATTTTATTACTATTAAGTATTTTAATCATTATTTATGTACAATTTGTTTAAATGTGTCCAATTTGTGATTTTATCCTAAATTATTCCTATCTCAGGGGTATGAAAGACCCTGCCGATTTTCCGTAAAAATATTGTATTTTTCCGCCTCTAATTAAAAAAATAAGCAATAACTAAATAATAAAATCAACATAACGGAATTGTTTTATATTTTTATGGCTTTTCTAGGATAAAAGAGAACTTAAAAAGAGTTTCGGATGTGTTTTTTGAATATTTATATCCTAAACGAGTACCGATCATTATTGCTATTTATAGTTACGAAAATTGAACCGAATGTGAAATAAATGACTGGAAACGGACCGATTGAGTTTTCAAATGTCTTAAAAATCGTATGTGTGACATATAATTTCCATTGTGCAAGTGATGGAAGTTTGACGATGTCATATCTATCTATTTTTTATTTTGAGACAATGTGAAACCCAGGATCGGTCCGTTTCCGGTCATTTCTTTCACATTCGGTTCGATGTTCGTAACTATAAATAGCAATAATGATCGGTAATCGTTTTGGATAAAAATATGCAAAAAACACCTCCGAAACCCTTTTTAAGTTCTCTTTTATTCCAGAAAAGCCATAAAAGTATATAACAATTCAGTTATGTTGATTTTATCATTTAGTTATGGTTTATTTTCTGAATAAGAGGCAGAAGAATACAATATTTTTACGAAAAATCGACAGGGTCTTTCATACCCCTGAGAGAGGAATAATTTAGGATAAAATCACAAATTGGACACATTTAAACAAATTGTACATAAATAATGATTAAAATACTTAATAGTAATAAAATATACACAAAAAGTGTTTAAAATATATTCTTATTAATGAATTAGGGCAAATATAAAATTTTGGATCGGGGATTTTCGGATCGGGATCGGGATCGGGAAGGGTGTTTCATACCCGACCCAGTCTGATGCGTGCCTGGCTGGTGGTCAGTAGGTTCCGGGTTCAATACCTGCCAGTTCCTCAACACTCTGTTGTGGAGAATGATCGTGAAATATTTTCTATGGCAGCACCTCCCTTCCACTGATTAAAGAAAGGCAGATGTCCGTATCTGGCACAAGAATTTGCACTGGTCAACCACATGCCCAGGAAAAGTGTGGTTAGGTAAACTGACCAGCTCAAAATAAACCAAATAGTGTTGACTTGGCTGTTAAACCCCCAAACAAACAAACAAATACCCACAATGTTAAATGATGCATTATATCATAAAGCGTATTACTGAGCTCCTGACGAGAATGAGTATCAATAATTTAAGACATAAATAAATTTCCTTACTTCTTCTTATACATATATGTTGTGGGTACTTTTGAGTTCTAACAAGTACCCACAACATCTGTTTTTATGGAGAAATATGACAAATTATCAATTAATTATAATTTTTACATCTCCTTATCTGTTTCTAATAATAAACAAGAGCACCGCATGCGGGCGCCAACGCTAGACTGCAAAAACTCTATGGGGAAAAAGGGGCATAACTGTGCCAAAAATATTTCGAGGGATACCTCACCTATTGGTATGAGTTCCCCTTTTCATAATGAACAACTAGTCCGAGTTTCAATTACATATGTTCAGTAATGAAAGAGATATTACAAAATGTCCAAGTTTTTGCACGACGATGACGCCGACGATGCCAGAGCTATGACAATACTTTGTCGTTTTCTTCGAAAACAGCCGAGATAATAATTGGCCTTATTTATTGAGGTTAACACATTTAGTAAACTAGTACTAATCCTACCATGTGAGCCTCTTTTGCCTGTAAGCAATGTGGATAAAGTTTCTGACATTAACTCTACTGAAAGACAATCGTTCCTTCATGTGTTGCTCCCACTCAGGAAAGTTACAAAGTTTCATGCAAGAGAAACTATCCTCAGCAAAGGGATATAAATATTTGCTCTAATTATAGCACAGTGCACAGAGAAATTTCATTTTTGACATGGAAGCATGTCCAAGGAAGTCCTTCAGTTAAGCACACCCTCCAGGAAAACAATGTGTACCTTATGCCAACTTTGAACACATTACAATAACACACCCGTGCGACATAGTGCATTTTTCACATCTCCAAAATGGCTTACTTTCTGATAAAATTCTTGATATTTTTCTTATAAATGCTCAAAACATAGATTGAGGATGCGCATTAGAACGAATCCGGGACGTTTCGCCCCCAAACCGTTTCCTCCCCTAGTCGTTTCGCCCCCAAGACGTTTCCTCCCTGGTCGTTTCCCCCCTAGTCGTTTCGCCCCCCTAGTCGATTCGTCCCCCTAGTCGTTTCGTCCCCCTAGTCGTTTCGCCCACTTTTCACTGTAAGGCTAATTTTCAATGTTGAACTTTTATAAGAGGTGAGAAGAGGCAAATATTTAAGTAGCATCATCACCCTGTCACGTCAGCCTAAGTATCTGTATAGATCTGTTCGTTAAGGGACATCATTCATACTTGAACAGTATGTCTCTGATGACGCGTGAAAAAGAGAAAGTGGGAAATATTGGAAAGAAACACCTAGCTGTGGATAGACAAGAAAGAAAAGAAAGGAAAGATTCCTGCCGGCTTTTTCAAATCATCATTGGAAACCAGACCTCTCCAGCTACAGTAGCGTCGCCCAACCGGCACAGGTTAAAAAATCCCTCAGACTTGACTTACAGACCGGCCTCTACCTAGCTGTGAAAACGAGAGAGTAGACGGTCCCTGCTTGAAGGATACCAAGTCAGGGGCCTCAGAAACAGATGCTGGTAAAGAATTCCAACCGGGTATAGGCCTAGGGAAGAAGCTGTACTTGAATGGATCAAGCTAACCGCGTTGCCTGATCAAGGTCTGGACTATTTGCTTACAGTTCAAGAATTACTGGGTCGGACGCCGCAAAACTGATCAGAGTATACACAAATTGCTGACATAACATTGATTAACAGAATCGACATGATCATTGCTTTCACTTCTATTTATTACGTTGCATCGGCTTTGACGCGTCGTTGCGTAGACAGCATTTGCGGCAATACTCAACCATGTATTACCTAGTGGGCACACAATGTGTATGCGACGTCGTATCAACGGCGATGCAATTTTATTACGTTGCATCGGCGTTGAGGCGATGTTGCGTAGACGGCATTTGCGGCAATCTTCAACAATGTATTACTGGCCGACTCTGTTAACGAACCAACCAACCAATTTAAAACAAAACTGGTAAAGGTGCTTAAGCGATAATTAAAGACGTTTAACTTTGCAAAGAGCGCATATTTTCACACCTTATCATTAAGGGCATTAATTGCGTGATTAATGTGTCAAATCAAATAAACAATGTGATTATCGATATTGATCAAAACAGGTAATAATTCCTAATTAACATTTTCATTCAAATAACAGGTTCTTCTCTCTCTCTCCTCTCTCTCTCTCTCTCTCTCTCTTGTCATATATGAATCTTTTTTATATAAAATATTGTAAAATAGTTTGGGGGCGAAACGACTAGGATTTGGGGGCGAAACGACTAGGGTTAGGGGGCGAAACGACTAGGGGCCAAAAAAGGGGCGAAACGACTAGGGGGGAAACGACCAGGGGGGAAACGTCTTGGGGGCGAAACGTCTTGTTACCATTAGAACAACCTCAGTGAGGCGGTTCTAACGAGTACCCACAACCTATGTCTTGGAGCAGAAATAAGAAAAATAATGTATACTCCCGTAAACCCCAGTTTTCTTTATATAAAGTGGGGTTTAGGGGGGTCTTCATTTCACAGACTTGTTCACGTGATGATTTCCTTCATCGAAACATTGATATAAGGAGAATAAGGACAACATAAAGATTTCAGCATAAATAAGGCATACATAAATCAGAACATGTCCATCTTTGACAAAATATGATAGACATAGGTGTTTTATGCACCTTCCAATGTTTTTCCGGGTGGCATTTCAGTTTCGGACCTTTTTTTGACATTTGACCACTAAGTATGACCTTGACCTTGGAGGTACGGACTTGGGTTTTGCACATGACACATCGTCTCATGGTGGTTAACATTTCTATAAAGTAATTTCAAAATCCATCCAGAAAAAAGAAAGTAATTGACTGCGTTTAAGTTTCGGACCCTTTTTTGACCTTTGACCTCTAAGTATGACCTTGACCTTTGAGGTTTGGACCTGGGTTTTGCACGTAACACATCGTCTCATGATGGTTAACATTTCTGCCAAGTAATTTTAAAATCCATCAAGAAATAAGGAAGTTATTGACTGCGTATAAGTTTCGGATGCACGGACGGACGAACGGACAGGGGCAACGCTATATGCCCTTTCCACCATTCTTAGAATGGCATAAAAATATATTTTAAAACTTTAAGTCCACTGTTGGGATTTTTTTACCCACAATTGTGATTCCTGGCTGAGAAATTATGCACCCATTTTACAAAACATGTCTACTTCCACATGTTAATCCTGCCACCTCAACTCGGCATGGAAAGCATTGACAGATGTTGTAGTGTGATCTTTACGGAAGGGACATGATTTTTTTTTATTTTATAAGTTGTGCGCACAAGATAATATCTTGTGCGGACAAGATATTATCTTGTGCGGACAAGATATTATCTTGTGCGGACAAGATAATATCTTGTCCGCACAAGATAATATCTTGTCCGCACAAGATATTATCTTGTGCGAACAACATATTATCTTGTGCAGACAAGATATTATCTTGTCTGCACAAGATATTAAGTTGTGCAAACAAGATATTATCTTGTCCGCACAAGATAATATCTTGTCTGCACAACATAGATCTTGTGCGCACAAGATATTATCTTGTCCACACAAGATATTATCTTGTCCGCACAAGATAATATCTTGTCCGCACAAGATAATATCTTGTCCGCACAACTTCCCAAGATCTATGTTGTGCAAACAAGATAATATGTTGTGCGAACAAGATAATATCTTGTGCGCACAAGATATTATGTTGTGTGAATAAGATCATATCTTGTCTGCACAAGATAATATCTTGTCCGCACAAGATAATATGTTGTCCGAACAAGATAATATCTTGTCCGCTCAAGATATTATCTTGTTCGCACAACATAATAAAAATAAAAAATCATGTCCCTTCCCGGGTTCCGTAGATCTTAGCAAAAAGAAACTGCAAAATCTTGTGCCCTTATGAGGTGTTGAGAAAGTGCTCGTGTGTGCTAATTTCAGCTGAAAGACAAAATCTTGTGCTCTTCCCTCAATCCCTGGTATGAAAAATATGCATTAATACTGAAAAAAAAAAAAAAAAAAAAAAAAAACAATTATAGGAGCATGTGCAATAACTGGAGCAAATACAGTAGTAAATGGCACTGCAAGTTTTCTAAACCCTTATCCCACTGCATAAATTAGTTTAGCCACACCCATTAACATTTAAACCAATCAAATTACTTGATGCAATATATTCATTTAAAATCGCTAACTGAATGACCAACAGTGTAGATCCTGATCAGATGGCTTCTTCTGAAGCCATCTGATCTGGATCTACACTGTTGCAAAGGTGAAGGTTATCCTGAACAGTAGGATAAGGCTTCTTCAGAAAGCCATCTGAACTGGATCTACACTGTTGCAAAGGTGAAGGTTATCCTGAACAGTAGGATAAGGCTTCTTCAGAAAGCCATCTGATCTGGATCTACACTGTTGCAAAGGTAATGGTTGTCCTGAACAGCTGGATAAGGCTTCTTCAGAAGCCATCTGATCTGGATCTACACTCTTGCAAAGGTAAGGGTTGTCCTGAACAGCAGGATAGGCTTCTTCAGAAGCCATCTGATCAGGATCTACACTGTTGCAAAGGTAAGGGTTGTCCTGAACAGCAGGATAGGCTTCTTCAGAAGCCATCTGATCGGGATCTACACTGTTTGCAATGGTAGACATACACAGTTTGCAAAGTTACTAGGTTGTCATGAACAGCAGGACAAGGCTGATCTGGATCTACACTGTTGCAACAGTAAAGGTTGTCCTGATCAGCAGGATAAGGCTTCTTCAGAAGCCATATGATCAGGATCTACACTGTTGCAAAGGTAAGTGTTGTCCTGAACAGCAGGATAAGGCTTCTTCAGATGCCATCTGATCTGGATCTACACTGTTGCAAAGGTAAGAGTTGTCCTGAACAGCAGGATAAGGCTTCTTCAGAAGCCATCTGATCAGGATCTACACTGTTTGCAAAGGTAGACATACACTGTTTGCAAAGTTACTAGGTTGTCATGAACAGCAGGACAAGGCTGATCTGGATCTACACTGTTGCAACAGTAAAGGTTGTCCTGATCAGCAGGATAAGGCTTCTTCAGAAGCCATCTGATCTGGATCTACACTGTTGCAAAGGTAAGAGTTGTCCTGAACAGCAGGATAAGGCTTCTTCACAAGCCATATGATCTGGATCTACACTGTTGCAAAGGTAAGGACTGTCTTGAACAGCAGGATAAGGCTTCTTCAGAAGCCATCTGATCTGGATCTACACTGTTTGCAAAGGTAGACATACACTGTTTGCAAAGGTACTAGGTTGTCATGAACAGCAGGATAAGGCTTCTTCAGAAGCCATCTGATCTGGATCTACAATGTTGCAACAGTAAAGGTTGTCATGAACAGCAGGATAAGGCTTCTTCAGAAGCCATATGATCTGGATCTACACTGTTGCAACAGTAAAGGTTGTCCTGAACAGCAGGATAAGGCTTCTTCAGAAGCCATCTGATCTGGATCTGCATTGTTGCACAGGTAATGGTTGTCCTGAACAGCAGGATAAGGCTTCTTCAGAAGCCATCTGATCTGGATCTACACTGTTGCAAAGGTAAGGGTTGTCCAGAACAGCAGGATAAGGCTTCTTCAGAAGCCATCTGGTCTGGATCTACACTGTTGCAAAGGTAAGGGTTGTCCTGAACAGCAGAATATGGCTTCTTCAGAAGCCATATGATCTGGATCTACACTGTTTCAAAGGTAAGGGTTGTCCTGAACAGCAGGATAAGGGTTAAAACACTGAACTATACACTTGTCACAGGGACTATTTCTTCTCTGATCCTGGTTTTCTTGTCTTGTTCTGTTGGCTGAAAATATAAAAGCACATCATATTTACCGTACTAAGAGCAAAACGGCCCCCGCCCATCAGGGCTTGAAGAAATAGATGGGCTGCATGATGCTTCCAGGCAGAGCTGAAACTGACCGCACAGGAGTACTGGTAACCCGCCTAGAGGGTCTAAGCCTGCCCAGGCAAAGTGGTGCGAGTCAGACCGTCCATGCTTATTAACCCTATTGGTTTCATTGGACGACAGGGCTTGAGATGTCATTTCATCCTAATGTCGGGTAAAAGTCCCACAAAAATGGAAGCAACGTCTCCAAAATGGCTTATACAGTGTTGACGGGGACATTAAACCTCAAATCAAACAAACAAAACAAACTAAGAGCAAAATGCTCTTAACCAATTTTGTACCAAATGGAATCTTCCTTCTTATATATATATGTAGCAGCATTCCACTGCAAAATTTAGGGGTGACAGGTTGAATATTCTTCCCAATTTATTTTGAAAATGGCTGAACTTTTTGCGAATAAGTGTAACCCCTGATCAGACCCTGTGTTCTGCAGTGTCTGATCGGGAACTGCAGTTTTCCTATTACCCAATTTAAACCAGTACACAATGGCTTACCAGACATGTTGTCTTGTCATAAAAACAAGCTCTAGAAAAACCGGTTATCAAGCATATAGTCAGGCTCTTATGCCAATTTTGGACATGATTGGTTGAACAAAGACAAGATCGTTGGTACACATTAGAATCTCCTCAATGAGCCGGTTCTAACGAGCTCCTTCATTCAATGTTTGAAGAAGAAAATACAGTCAAACTTCAATGACTCAAACACCTTTGGGACCACGAAAATCTGTTCGAGACAGGGGAAGTTCGAGCCACTGCGGGCTACTGCCAGGAGGCAAAACGACATACTTTAGGATATCTTTTCGGTGTTCTACAATGAAAAATGTATGCTGTGTGTAGTCATTACAATCGCCTCATCGAGGCGATTCTAATGAGTACCCACAGTATACATTTGCAAGATAAAACACGAAAATATCCTAAATTTTACCCTCTCTATTTCTTATGTAGAGAAATTCCATAGGGACTCAAGAACGGGTTCGAGTCAGCCGTGGTAAACGAGCCATTGGTGTTCGAGCCATAGAAGTTCTACTGTAATAGGAAAATGTCATAAATTTTCGTCAGAAAAAATGTTTGTTCTGTAGTTTTGAGGTATACTTTATGGTTATGGTCGTTAAACAGAAAATTTCAAAATCAGTTACCCTGACCTTGATCACAAGGTCAATTCCTTGACCTTGACCTCAAGGTTAAAGGCAGCGGTAAAACCTTGGACCAATATCTATCATACAAAACATGAAATAAATTTGCCTTTTAGATGCAGCCAAAAAATTTAGAGTGTTGAAGCCTTTGGGTGTGAAACATTCAAGTCAGCGAAAAATATTTTGTCACCAAATGGTTAATGGACTGGGTTAAGCAGAACAAAATTTTGAAACATCTATCCTTTTTGGAATCTGAAAGAAACATTCTCATTTGTTGCTGAGATACGAATGTCTGAAAAACTATGATGCAAAATTTGAAATGAGTGTTATGTGAATGCCGATGCAGAGACGGACAAGGATTTAAACAATATGGCCCTGTTCTTCCACATAGGAAATGTGTCAAGTATTTCAATGTCCCTCCAATCTCATTAAATACCTGTTTATACTTTGGTTTCCGATTATAACAGAAATGAAAATATGTCCTTGAGTCTACATCTTCAGGGTTGTTTAAACCTGCAATTGTAAAAAATAAAAACGAAATTAGAGCACTGAGACAACTGGTGGGTCGAATATCCCTGTGTAGGGTGAGAAAATATTTCCGAACTGAGGCTTTCATTAAATCTTTCATTACAAAAACACGCCTATACAAATATATTGCCAATTATTTGGCCAAAATTTGAAATTTTACGACGAAAAATTGTGATATTTTTCTTATTTCTGCTCAAAACATAGATTGCGGGGACTCGATAGAACCGCCTCAATGAGGCGGTTCTATTGAGTACCCACAATCTATGTTTCTGAGCAAAAATAAGAAAACTAATGTATACCCCTTAAACCCCAGATTTACGATATAAAAGTGGGGTATGAGGGGGTCAAAATTATATAGGCGTGTTCCTGTAATGAAAATCTAGTATTTTAAGCAAAAAGAGTATTTGATTTAGATTGGAGGTTTGACGTCCCCGTCAACACTGTACAGGCCATTTTAGAGACGTTGCTTCCAATTTTGTGGGACTTTTACCCGACATTGAGATGAAATGACATCTCAAGCCCTGTCGCCCAATGAAACCAATAGGGTTTATAAGCATGGACGGTCCAACTCGCACCACCTTGCCTGGGCAGGCTCAGATCCTCTAAGATGTTTACCAGTACTCGTGTGCAGTCAGTTTCAGCTCTACGTGGAAGCATCATGCAGTCCATCTATTTCTTCAAGCCCTGATGTGCAGGGGCCGAGCAAAAAAGAGTAGCCCCTGATCAGATGCCATGATATGCGGCATATTATTTATGTCTTAACTATTTGCCAATGACCTAGTACACAAGCCCAGTCCAGATTTCCCTTTTTACACAGGGCTCCTGGCATCATAGGAAGAGGACAAGCATGGATATAAATAACCTTACCTGGTACCAGTTGTTCAAAGCTTCACTAGCTTAACGAGCTTGCACGTGGTCAAGCTATTGGCTTTTCTAGCAAGTTCAATATCTGATAAAGTATAAATTTTGGTGAAAAAAAGTGAGCAGCTTTTGCTACTCACATTTTCTCAGCAAAATATTAGTATAATTGCCAAATTAAATGATCAAAGTTTTAACAATACATTAACTAAAGATGTCAATAGTTTTGACCAATTGGTCCCGGGATTATATACATGGTCAGCGATAGTCACGTGGACAAGAGCAGGCAGGAAACTTCTGTAGTTAGTGACTTTGAGTCCATCCATTGATAAACAATTGACTCTGAAATGACTATAATATAAGAATCTTACACGGGAATGATGGAAACATCTGTTCCTAGGGTCACTGTCCAGCATCACAAGGCTTGCCTATCCACCACTCACACTCATGTATGATTCTTTTTCTTGCATACATTCTATTTCTGAGTGTGGATTTTTAATACTGCAGTCACTTTGGTTGCCGACATCTGCCATATTGTGATGACATACAGTGATGTTTAGTGATGTCATCTAACATGCTGTGACGTCAACTGTAACAATCGCGCATATGAGGTTCTATTCAACCAGTGCATTCATCAAACATGCGAGAATATTCGATTTTGGGTAAGAACACCAGGGTTAGAACAGAATTTCTATACCAAGCAAAAACTATGGATTTCCTTATCTGGTGTGCAAGAGAGCTGTATACATTTTTATCATATGACGTCGCGTCTGAAAGTGTAATAACGCCATGTAATAAATTCGATAATCCACTAGTGGATTAAATATGCAAATTAGTTAGATACGCCCCGTAATGTTACATGTATGAAGTCCTTAATGACGTCGGGTTTACTAATGGCGGAATAGTGACATTTTTATAAAACATTTGTGAATAAAATGCGTTTTAAACGTCATATGATAAACAGAATCTTGCATTCATGCTCATATAATATTGAATTTATTAAACTCGTTGATGAAAAGGGATAAAATGCTCGGTGAGTCGAAAAACCCAAATCTACCCAAATCCACTGTATTTACCCAAATCCACAAAAATCCACCTGATAATTACCCAAATCCACCTATAGCTAGCCCATTTAAGGTCATATAAGTTGTTTTTAATGTTTATATGATAGAATATATCACTTAGGACAAATAAATAATCAAATTTAGTAACTTGCAACAATTTAACACGCATTATAGATAAACGCGTTAAGTGTGTCAAAACATCTTTCAGTTGGTTGCCTAGGGTTACCACTGTAATAATCATAGTTCACACACGTCTATTATAAATAATGTTAGATAATTGTAAACCTCAACAAATATTTATTTATTTCTTCTTTATTTATTTTATTGAGAAAGGAAGAAAGGAAAGGAAAATAAATAGAAAAGTGAATGTTTGACGGTTGAGTGAAAAAAGAAAAACATGCAGAATATTCCGCAGAATATACGACCTTATTAAACACAACTTTTTATAAAGTAAGGCTTTGGTTTACTGGGGCACATATTATTTTTATTAGTTCTGCTAAAAAAACTCAACTTTTTATAAAGCAAGGCTTTGGTTTACAGGGGAACATATTATTTTTATTAGTTCTGCTAAAAAAACATATATCGAAGACAAAGACTGTGGGTATTCTTTTGACCCCCCCCCCTCCAACCCCACAATCGGTGCTGAAAGAAGCTGATTGGGCTGCACCTCTGAAATGCTTCCACGCTGAGCTGAAACGGAACCCGCGTTAAACCTCCATTCAAGCAAACAAACACTCTTATTTAGAACCGCCTCATCAAGGCGGTGAGGGGTGAGGCGGTTCTAACGAGTTGCAAAAATCCATGCTTTGAGCCGATATGAAAAAAAAAAATAAAAATTAAAATAAATTTTAATTGAAAATTTCATTGTGATTAATATATTTCGGCCCATAAATTTCAATACGAGGTGTGTTTTCGAAAGAAAGATGGAAAGAAAGAAAGAAAGAAAGAAAGGACCAGCCAACCAACTAACCAACCCATTACGAAAACTATACTGGAAATTGTATCCACCAAAATGAAAATTTCCAGAAAAAAAATCCGATATTTATACCCCCACAAATGAAATTTGGGGGGGGGGGGTATATAGGAGTGAGCTTGTCAGTCTGTCGGTCTGTCTGTCGGTCGGTCTGTTGACTTGGTTTCCAGACGATAACTAAAAAGCGCTTCACCGATTTTTATAATTTTTGGTACACTGATGTAACATCATAAAATACAGGTCAAGTTCGATTTCCACTACAATTCGTCAATTTTCGACATAGTTATGGCCCCTTTCAAGTGAAAAATTTGCAAAATGCTGCTGTAGTACTATCAAGGCAGTTTTTGTGGGGGTATTCATCACCTTTAGTGATAGTTTCTAGTTTAATTTTTCTCCTCAAAACCCCGTTAACCCAAAACAACTGTAAAAAAAAAAAAAATCAACCATAATATTGGAGTCGTTGCTTCCAATTTTGTGGGACTTTTACCCGAAACATTGAAATGAAATGACATCTCAAGCCCTGCCGCCCAATTAAACTAATTGGATTTATATGCATGCCCGACTCGCACCACTTTTCTTGGGTAGGCTTAGAGCCTCCAAGGAGTCGGTTTCAGCTCTGCTCGTAAGCATCATGTAGCGCTATCTATTGTTCAAGCCCAGATGGGCGGGGGGCGGGACACTATGGATAAGCGTCTATCTATATTTATTATCATCGCTTTTTCTTTTTTGTTTTGTATTTTATTTTTTTATTATTTTTATATTATTTATTTATTTTGGGTTTATATAGGCATGACTTCGTAATGCAGTCGCCATCACGTGAAAAAGTCCGTGAAATGACCCCAAAAACCCACTTCATATGAAAAAAACTTGGGGTTTCCGGGGGTACACATTATTTTTTGTATTTCTGCGTCAAGACATAGGCTGCCGGTACTCCTTAGAACCGCTTCAATGAGGCGGTTTTAGAACCGCCTCAATGAGGCGGTTTTAACTAGCATCCACAACCTATGTCTTGAGCATGTTTAAGAAAAATATCACGAATTTTCATCAGACAAGTAGCCATTTTGGAGATATGAAAAATGTACTTATATCATAATGGCCCTTGTCTCGCGACGACATGAAACCTTGGCGAAACGCTCCTTAGTGCAAAGCCCATGAGCCGCAAAAACGCCTCCGCACATCCGTCACTAGTCCAAACACACCCGAGGAAGAAATTTTGGGCTCAGGATTTCTCTTTTACTGCCTATGCTCGGGTTATATGAAATGCTGGTGCTGCTGCTTAGTGGGTGCGGGACATCTTAGACGCTATCAAAAATTATTAATAAAATATTAAATTGAGAGGGACGGGTAATTCACATTCACTTAAACTGCAAGTCTATTGGCCCCTGCAGTGCCAGCGGGGCGTGACTTGACACATTTGCTTTGGGTATGAAGCGTTCTGATTGGCGAGGATTTTTGTTCTAATAAACACAGCGCTTGACATCTGGGCGTGACTTAAAGCTTTCTAAAGGTTTTTGTCTGAATAAACAGGCTTTTTATAAAAAAAGATAATATAGAAAGAAGGACATTATTCATTTATATTTTAAACGTGCGTCTTTACAAATAAATAAACAAACAAACAAACGAAAACAAACACACAAACAAACAAACAAACAAACAAACAAATAAATAAATAAATAAATAAATAAATAAATAAATAAAACGATAATAAAGAATTCCAATACTACTTCTACTACTACTGCTAATAATAACAATATTTATAATATATTTTTTCTTGACTATAGACGTATCTTAGTTTTATGTCTTAGCTTTTGACCTTACTGTTCAAGTAACAATGCGTATTTAAATATTTAACAGCCTAGAAAAGTCAGACACATCATGAAAACAGGCCAAAATAATTTTGACCCTCTTTAAGTCAACTTTTATATAGATAAACTGGGGTGTTCAGGGGTAAACATTATTCTTCTTATTTCTGCTTAAAAATAAATTGTGGGTACTCAATAGAACCGCCTGTCGAGTGCCCGCAAACTAATTTCTGAGCAGAAATAAGAAAGCTATCAGAATTTTTATCAGAAAAAAAATTTGGTGGTAACTTTTTTCAATACATTTGAATAGGCGTGTTCTCTACATGGAATTCAACTAGCAGCCCTGTTTAGTGTTTACCTCACATAATGAAGAGAAAATTGGGGTTTACAATGGGTTCTTTATTATCCTAAATATCAAAATGGTACAAGGTTGCTCTTACGGGCACCTACAATATACGGAATTAAAAGAATGAAAATAAAATAAAAAAAAAACGGCAAAATTCAAATATTAATTCAAGAGACTCCTGAATTCACAACAGCAATTTCAATTTTGATTGGTTGAGAACTTGAGATGAGGTTTTATGTCCCTGTCAACACTATTGAGGTCATTTTGGAGACATTGCTTCCGATTTTGTGGGACTTGTACCCGACTTTGAGATGAAATGTCATCTCAAGCCCTACCGCCAATAGTAACCGCTAGGGTTTAAGGAGCGGTCCGACTCGCATCACTTTTCCTGGGCAGGCATAGACCTAAGCTGTTTACCAGTACTCCAGTTGGGTCGGTTTCAGCTCTGCGTGGAAGCACTGTGCAGCCCAATCTATTTCTCCAGGCCCCGATGGGCGGGGGCGCAAAAGCATTTATCAGGACACGTTTTTGAAGCCGGGGCGTGAAGTCAGTTTTTGTTTGATAAATGAAAGGAACTTTTGTTGACGAGAATGTAGAACTTAGAGGCAGAGGTGAAGAGGCAGGTGTTCATCTTTCTTGCTTTCGTATTGCTGCTCAAAACCAGTTTCGCTGTAAAACCCAATTTTACTATATAAAAAGATAGGAGCGTTTCCAGAATGCGTTTATTCGATGTCCGTTTGTCTCCCAGTTCTTTCTTTCTTCCTTCCTATTAAACGTATCATGTATGCCCTCATGTTTTGTTTGATTTGAGGTTTAACGTCCCCGTCAACACTGTAAAGGTCATTTTGGAGACGTTGCTTCCAATTTTGTGGGACTTTTACCCGACATTGAGATGAAATGACATCTCAAGCCCTGTCGCCCAATGAAACCAATAGGGTTTATCAGCATGGACGGTCCGCCTCGCACCGCGGTTCCTGGACAGGCTTAGATCCTCTAAGCGGTTTACCAGTACTAGTGTGTGGGCCGGATTCAGCTCTGCGTGGAAGCATCATGCAGCCCATATATTTCTTCAAGCCCCTATGGGCGGGGGCCGCTATGCCCTCATGTGTGTGTGTGTGTGTGTGTGAATTCGGGTTTAACGTCGCTTTCAACAATTTTTCAGTCATATCACGACGGTGTCTGGTTGCGACAGGGAGCTCAATGCTCACGTTTATAGTGCTGCCTCACTGAAGTATCATGTCCCAGACACATTACATGATACCACATCCAGTCACATTATCCTGACACTGGATCGACCAGTCCTAGCTCTACCCCGTAAATCTGAGTGCCAAGCGAGGAGCAGCTAGTACCATTTTTAACGACTTTGGTATGTCGCGGCCCGGGATCGAACCCGAGACCTTCCGTTCCCCGGAGCGGACACTCTACCAACTGAGCTATCGGGGCCGGTCATATGTATGCCCTCATGTATGTATTTATTTCCGCATTCTTTATTTCTTTTGAATAGCCGGCGGCCCCGGTAGTTCATTAGTCGGATGCGCGTCTGACTGGTGATCAGGAGGAAGCGGGTTCGATATCTGCCGGGGTCGGCAACATTCTTTCGTGGAGATTGATCACGAAATCTTTTCTACGGTCATCCTCTCCCTTCCGCTGATTCAAGAAAGGCAGCCGCAGTTTCGGGCGAGATGTGCACTGTACTGGTTAACCGATAACGTATAAGCCTGCCCAGGAAAAGTGTGAATAGGTTAAGTGGCCGGCTCAAAAATGACCTAAAATAGTGTTGACTGGGCCGTTAAACTCCAATACAAACAAACAAATTTCTTTAGAATAAGAATCAAACTGTAAACGAGGGCGTTACAACCTTGATGCAAGGCAGCCGGTAACTGCATCTTTCTTTATTTTGTATAATGGGCTCAAAACATAGATTTAGGATGTGGGCACTCGTTAGGACCGTCTTGGTTAGGCGGCCCTAACGTGTACATCTGTTTTGGGTAGAAGTAATAAAGAAATAATGTTTATCCCCACAAACCGTGTTGGGGGGTAAAAATTTTCACTCGTGCTAGCAAAATTTGTTCGTTCATTTGTTGAATAATCTTTTCTTTCTTTCATTCTTTCTATCATTTTTTCTTTCTATTCAAACATCAAATATTCGTTTATTTACTAATTTTGGCATTCATTCTTTCTTATTTTATTTTCTTTCAATATAAGTAAACTTTTGTTGACTTGGATGGAAAACCAAAATGCACAGAAGCGAGTAAATACTGTTTCTTTTTTCATCCTTTCTATTCTTCCTGTCTTTCTCTCGTATAACGGCTAAAACGTAGATTGTGGGTACTCATTAGAACCGACTCGCTGAGGCAGTTCTTTGGTGTATCACAATCAATGTTTTTGATCAGAACTAAAAAATAATCTTTGTTCCTGTGAACCCCAATTTTACTTTATCATAGTGGGGCTCTAGCGGACAAAATTACATAGCCATGTTTCCGTGATGCTTTCGATCATCTTCTTTCTTTCTTTCTTTCTTGGTTATAATCTAAAATAAAGAAATAAATAGACAGGTAATGGTGATCTCTGTGCGTGCTATGATCATAGGACAGCCTAGGACAATCTGTGTATTCTGACTTGAAGATGTTTTGTAGCACTACACCTGCCTTGTATGTGCGTATCTTAAAAAAAGATAACACGGATAAATGACATTTTATTAATTTAATCGTCAATAGAATATCAAATTAAATTTGTAATGTTTAAGACCTGTTTAATTACACATTGAGTTCAAACCCTTTCCATATCAGCAACAGAAAATTGATTCATATTCATGAGCGAGGTGAGGTATGTGCGGTAAATAGTTATTGTGTAATTATCATCCACCCAAATATCAAAGTTACTAAATTTGATTATTTGTTTGTCCTAAGTGATATATTCTGCCATATAAACATTAAAAACAACTTAAATGACTTTAAATAGGCCAGCTATAGGTGGATATGGGTAATTATCAGGTGGATTTGGGTAAATACAGTGGATTTGGGTAAATACAGTGGATTTGGGTAGATTTGGGTTTTTCGACTCACCCTAAAATGCTCGAAAGAGCCTCGCATTTTATCCCTTTTCCTCAACTCGTTTAATAAATTCAATAATACATGAACACTCATGTAAGATCCTCTATATACATTTATCATACCAAATCCTAAAAGGTATATTTTCAACGAATATTTCCTTTATTTATCATAGTTTAAGTCAGAAATGTGTGAAATGATATGAATGCATAAGGGTACATCTATCTATAGCAAGATGTGTTGCAACATGAATGTATCCCTATGGGGCTCACTTAAACTTTGCTAAAGACACAATGTTGTTCATACTTCAATGAACATTAAAAAATTACTTTCATTTCTTTAAATCAATAAAGGTATGCTGTGCTACTCATTAGAAACTGCACAAGCATACATTTTCAAGACAAAAAAAATGCAGTCTGAGAGTTTTTTTAGGCAGAATTCCGTCTTGAACCAATCATAGAACATGAGCCATCCATCACATTAACAGGTCCATGTAATGAACACGCCCATATAACCCACTTAAGAGAGAAAACTGGGATTTACAGGGGTATATATAATTTTTTATATTTGTGTTCCAAGACATAGGTTGTAGGTACTCGTTCTAACAAGCACACAGAACCTATGGTTAGGACATTTATAGGAAAAATATCCCAAATTTTCATCAGAAAAATAAGCATTGAAAGAATGCATTATGTCACATAGATGCGTTATCATAATGAGTCTTTGAGATATTTACGTTTCAGTGTATGCACATTACATACCTGTAATACCTGAGACTATTAATCCAACAATAATACTGATGATAACAGCCAGGGTGCTGTAGTGAAGGTAGGATAGTGAGTAAACAACATCTAGGACAGATCTGGAAAAAAGCACCATAGAACATATTGTTAAATTTCAATCATGACAATGGTTTGACACCTGTGTTTAAGGGGAACATCTTGCATATTTTTCTGCCATTTTCAAAGGGAGATAACTTTCGGGACTTCATGTTCATTTTTCTATGAGCCATGTCTCACTAAACAAGAGGGCCATGATGGCCCTGGATCGCTCACCTGATCCACAGAGTAACAAGTGGGCCCCAGGGAGGGCCATTATTGACCACAGGGCTATAATGTGCATAAAGTTGAGGGAGGTCTAAAAAGGTGAAGGGTCATTCCAAATATCAACAAAGGCTATAATTTGAACAATCTTGGCAAAGGTCCACTAGATGAAGCAACACACCAAATATCAAAGACGTGGGCCTTGAGGTTTCAGAGAAGAAGATTTTTTTAAAGATATTCCCTACATAAGCTTATGTAAAATCAAATGGCCCCGGGGTGGGGACATTTTAACATCAGGGCTATAATTTAAACAATCTTGATAACAGGTCCACTAGATGAAGCTTCACACCAAATATCCAAGACCTGGGCCTTGCTGTTTCAGAGAAGAAGATTTTTCAAAGAGTATCTCTATACAAGTCTATGTAAAACCAAAGGGCCCCGGGGCGGGGGCATCTGTGGCCCGAGGGCTATAATTTGAACAATCTTGGTAGAGGTCCACTAGATGAAGCTCCATACCAAATATCAAGACATGGGCCTTGTAGTTTCAGAGAAGAAGATTTTTAAATATCTCCCTATATAAGTCTATGTAAAACCAAAGGGTCTCGGGGCAGGGGCATTTCTGGCCCAAGGGCTATAATTTGAAAAATCTTGATAGAGGTCCACTAGATGAAATTTCACACCAAATATCAAAGACCTAGGCCTTGTGGTTTCAGAGAAGAAGATTTTTCAAGATTTTCCCCGTAGAAGTCTATATAAAACCAAAGGGCCCAGGAGCGGGGGCATTTTTGGCACCAAGGCTATAATTTGAACAATCTTGGTAGGGGTCCACAAGATGAAGCTTCATACCAAATATCAAAGACCTGGGCCTTGCGTTTTCAGAGAATAAGTGTGTGTGTGTGCATGTGAATTCGGGTTTAACGTCGCTTTCAACAATTTTTCAGTCATATCACGATGGTGTCTGGTTGCGACAGGGAGCTCAATGCTCACTTTTATAGTGCTGCCTCACTTAAGTATCATGTCCCAGACACATTACATGATACCACACCCAGTCACATTATCCTGACACTGGGTTGACCCGTCCTAGCTCTACCCCGTAAATCTGAGTGCCAATCGAGGAGCAGCTTGTACCATTTTGGTATGTAGCGGCCCGGGATTGAACCCGTGACCTCTCTTTTCCCGGAGCTGACACTCTACCAACTGAGCTATCGGGGCCGGTTCCAGAGAATAAGATTTTTAAAGATTTTCCCTATATAAGCCTATGTAAAACCAAAGGGCCAAGGGGCTGGGGCATATTTGGCCCCAGCATAATAATTTGAACAATCTTGGTAGGGGTCCACTAGATGAATCTTCATTCCAAATAGCAAAGACCTGAGCCGTGCGGTTTCAGTGAAGAAGATTTTTAAAGATGTTTCCCTATATAAGCCCATGTAAAAACAAAGGGCCCCGGGGCAGGGGCATTTTTGGCCCCACCACTATAATTCGAACAATCTTGGTAGGGGTCCTCCAGATGAAGCTTCATACCAAATATAAAAGACCTTGGCCTTGCGGTTTCAGAGAAGAAGATTTTCAAAGATTTTCCCTATATAAGCCCATATAAAACCAAAGGGCCCCGGGGCAGGGGCATTTTTGGCCCCATCACTATAATTTGAACAATCTTGGTAGGGATCCACTAGATGAAGCTTCGTACCAAATATCAAAGACCTGGGCCTTGTGGTTTCAGAGAAGAAGATTTTTTTAAGTTTTCTGTGAAAAAAAAATCTATTTTTGGCTCCTGTGACCTAGATGTGCAACGAACCGGAACCATTTGAACAACTTTGAAAGGGACCACCTAAGGATCATTCCTGTGAAGTTTGGTCAAAATCCAATGTTTAGATGTCGTTTGAAGAAATTGTTTACGCACGGACGCCTGACGGACGACAGACAAAAAGTGATTCCAAAAGCTCACCTTGTCAATACGTGACGGTCAGCTAAAAAGGGGTCTACTTAGGAGCAAATTGTTTTCTTTAGGAGTTGACCCCTGTTGACATGGGAGACAAAAATACTTTTGCAGAAGTTGCTTCCCCTGAAGTGTACCCATTCCCCTTAAGTATGGGTAGTTTGAGTTACTGAGGGTTAAACAAAGCACAGCTTAAAGAGACATAATGGGGATAAATTAGGATGTCTGTTTGACCTCAGATAAAATAAAGGTATGTTTGTGCACTCATTAACCCATTTAGTACCAGAAACCCCAAAACGGGTACCCTGGCAAACAGTGCAGGCCAAGATCAGACGTTCTGAATCTCAATGTTGCCTTAGAGCCTTCCATATGAAGTTTCAGCTCTGACAGTACAATTTTTGGTTCTGAAGATGTTGTGTTAAGAGTTTCAAATAATTATTGGCAGTGATGGCCATCTTGGATATCCAAACAAACTGAGCAATTCTGAATCTCAATTTATCATATGACGTCGCGTCTGAGAGTGTAATAACGCCATGTAATATTTTCGATAATCCACTAGTGGATTAAATATGTAAATTAGCTAGATACGTTCCGTAACGTTACATGTTCTGCGTCCTTAACGACGTCGTGTTTACTAACGGCGGAATATTGACATTTTTGTAAACAATCGTGAATAAAATGCGTTTTAAATGTCATATGATAAATAGAATCTTGCATTCATGCTCTTGTATTATTGAATTTATTAAACTCGTTGAGGAAAAGGGATAAAATGCTCGCAAAGCCTCGCATTTTATCCCTTTACCTCAACTCGTTTAATAAATTCAATAATACATGAGCACTCATGTAAGATCCTCTATGTTGTCCTGATGCAACACATCAAGTTTAAGTTCAATCTGACTTTTGGTTCTGGAGGAGATGTCGTCTAAAGATATCCGATGGAACAGTCTTAAGCATTTTTGTGTCTCCCTCTCACCCCGATATCTGCTAATCAGTTTCAACTACATTTTTGGTCTAAGAGGAGATGTAGTCTGAAAAATTTCAAGATGGCCACCATGGCAGCCATCTTGGATAGTGCATAGGAATGATTTTAGAAATCTGAATCTGCAATAAAACCCTTATGACTTCCATCTAGGTTCAGCTCAATCTAACTTTTAGTTGGGGATAGTATGTTGTTGAAAAAGTTTCATGATGGGCGCCTTCACAATTTCTGCATTCTGAATCTCCATGTTGCCCTGATACCTTGGATTAAGTTTCAGCTTAGATATTTCAGTAAGGAAGGAGATGTTGTTTTAAGTATTTCAAGTTGGTCACCATGTTGGCCATCTTGGATACGAGCAAGGAAAAATTTAAGCAAATGTCCATGATTCCCCAATGCCTCCATTCAGTTTCAGCTCAATCCAACATTCTGGTGGGAGATTTAATTTTAAGAATTTCAAGATAGCCGCCATGTCCACTATCTCTGCGTTTAATTCTCTCTTCCGCTGATTAAGGAAGGACAGTTGTTTGTTTCTGGCAAAAGAATGTACTGGTTATCAGCTAAGTAAAAGCATGCCAAGGAAAAGTGAGGTCAGGTTAAATGACAGTCTTGATATGGGCTAAATAGTGTTGATTGGGCCATTAAACTCTAAACAAACAAGAGGGCCCTGGTTCGCTCACCTGTGTGTCACTGTCTCAAGTACATTCTATTTTTAGCTCTTGTGGCCATCTTGTACATCAGCAGAGTGATTTTAGCTTATATGGTAGGGAGTAACCTAGGCAACATTCCTGGGATCTTTGAATCAAATTGGCCTTAGGGTTTAGGGGGAATTTCCGTTTGAATCAAATTTACAATATTTGTTCTATTTTTACCTCCGGCGGCCATTTTGTTCATCCCAGTGGGATTGTTTTGGCCTTTTTGGTAGAGGATCATCTAAGCAACATTGTCGCAAGGAACCTACATGCTAAATATGAAGGCTGTATCTCAAATGCTTTAAAAGTTATGACAAAGTAGGTCAAAGGTCAAGGTCACGGGTCAAAAGTTTTGAATGGCTGAGAAAACCTTGTCACAAGGAACATGCATGCCAAATATGAAGGCTCTATCTAATACGGTTCAAAAGGTATGATAAAGTAGGTCACAGGTCAAAGTCACAGGTCAAATATTTATGATCGGGAAGCCCTTGTCAGAAGGAACCTACATGCCAAATATGAAGGCTCTATCCCAAACGGTTCAAAAGTTATGACAAAATAACCTACTGATCTACTTTTTGATTTGACATGACCCATATTCGAACTTAACTGAGATATTGTCTAGATGATCATTCTGAGCAAGTTTTATGATGATTTGACTGAAACTGAGCCCCATAGAGTGTTCAATACGTTTTTTGAAAATTTGACCTGCTGACCTACTTTTTGACCCGACATCACCCATATTCAAACTTGACACAGATATTGTCAGATGATCATTCTGAGCAAGTTTGAGGACCAAAACTTGGGCCTCTAGAGTGTTCACAAGGTTTTTCAACAATCTGACCTACTGACCTACATATTGACGAGACATGACCCATATTCGAAATTAACCGAGACGTTGTCAAATGATCATTTTGAGCAAGTTTGATGATCTGACCAAAACTGTAGCCGCCAGTGTGTTCAAAGGGTTTTTCTATGATTTGACCTACTTTTTGACCCAACATGACCCATATTTAACTCGACTGAGATATTTTCAAGATGATCATTCTGGGCAAGTTTGATGTTGATCATACCAAAACTGTGGCCTCTAGTGTGTTCACAAGGCTTTTCAACAATCTGACCTACTTTTTGACCCGACATGACCTGTATTCAAACTTGACCCGGATATTGTCAAGATGATCATTCGGGGCAAGTTTGATGATGATCGTACCTAAACTGTGGCCTCTAGTGTGTTCAGAAGGTTTTTCTATGATTTGACCAACTGACCTACTTTTTGATCCGATATGACCCATATTCGAACCTGACCGAGATATTGTCAAGACTATCATTCAGAGCAAGTTTGATGATGATCGGACCAAAACTGTGGCCTCTATTGTGTTCACAAGGTTTTTCTTTGATTTGACCTACTGACCTAGGTTTTGACCCTACATGACCCATATTCGAACTTGACCAAGAAATTGTCAAGATAATCATTCTGAGCAAGTTTCATGATGATCAGACCAAAACTGTGGCCTCTAGTGTATTCACAAGGTTTTTCTATTATTTGACCTACTTTTTGACCCGACATGACCCATATTCAAACTTGACCGAGATATTGTCAAGATGATCATTCTAGGCAAGTTTGATAATGATTGGACCAAAACTGCGCCTCTAGTGTATTCACAAGGTTTTTCTATGATTTGACCTACTGACCTACTTTTTGACCCGACATAACCCATATTCGAACTTGACAGAGATATTGTCAAAATGATCATTCTGAGCAAGTCTGATGATGATCGGACCAAAACTGGCCTCTAGTGTGTTCACAAGGTTTTTCTATGATTTGACCTACTGACCTACTTTTAGACCCGACATGACCCGTATTCAAACTTGACCAAGATATTGTCAAGATGATCATTCTGGGCAAGTTTGATAATGATTGGACCAAAACTGCCGCCTCTAGTGTATTCACAAGGTTTTCTATGATTAGACCTACTGACCTACTTATTTACCTGGCATGACTCATATTCGAATGTGACCATGATATTATCAAGATGATCATTCTGAGCAAGTTTGATGATGATTGGACATAAATTGTGTTCTTTAGTGTGTTCAGAAGGTTTTTCTATGATTTGACCTACTGACCTACCTTTTGACCCGACAACACCCATATTCGAACTTGACTGAGATATTGTCAAGATAATCATTCTGGGCAAGTTTGATGAGGATCGGACCAAAACTGTGGCCTCTTGTGTCTTCACAAGGTTTTTTTTCTGATTTGACCTACTTTTTGACCCGACATGACCCATATTTGAACTTGACCGAGATTTTGTGGTGGTACAAATTGTGTGTAAGTTTAGTTAAAATCAAATCATAAATGAAACATCCATCATGCAGACAAGACCAAAATAGGCAATTTTTGCCCTTTCAGAGGCCATAACTCCGTAACACATGATGGGATATGGCTGGTTCAAGAAAGGAACCCAGATCTCATGGTGGTATAAGTTGTGTGCAAGTCTGGTTAAAATCAAATCATAAACTAGAAATGGTGTTTGTAAAACACAATGCCCCCAACCTTTGCTTGTCCTTAGATGGCAAAATATTCAAAAAATATTGTTAAAGACTCAAAAACATACAACAAGAATTCCCCCGAAGGCTATGTCGCGCCTGTGGGGGCGCAAAGTCACCAAACCATGAAATCTAGGTCAAGGTCAAACATGGATGTCTGCATAAAAATTTCACTCCTAGTTGCAATTAAGCATGTACCAAGTATCATCAATGAAACTCTTAAAAACAGACTCGTACATCAGGGTGAAAGTTAGGGTTGTCACACTATTTTACAAAGCCAGTGAACCATAAAATGTAGGTCAAGGTCAGAAATGGATACTTGCATTGAAGTTTCAATTCCTTAATGCAAGCTTGTACCAAATACAAATAATGAAGCTCTAATAGATCTTGAGAAATGGACTCTTACATTAGATAGAAAGTCAGGGTGGTCGCAATAATTCACAAAGTCAGTGAACCATGAAATATGGGTAAAAGTCAAATACGGATGCTTGCGTTGCAGTTGCAATTCCTAGATGCAAGTTTGTACCAATTATAATTTAAAAAGCTTTAATAGTTTTCAAGAAATGGTGAAAGTCAGGGTGGTCGCAATGATTCACGAAGTCAGTGAACCATGAAACATAGGTCAAGGTCAGATATGGATGCTTGCGTTGAAGTTGCAATGCCTGGATGCAAGTTTGTACCAAGAATGATTAATGAAGCTATAATAGTTCTCAAGATATGGACTTGCTGACAAGATTTTATTAAAAAAAAAAACAAGGCATCGCATGCGATACAAATCCCCTTGCACAAGACAACTTTGAAATGGCAAAAGTCCAACTTGCTTGAGATATTATCATATGCAACATTTGTGTAAAGTTTGTTTAAAAATCCATCCATAAATGTAGGTTCTAGAGTGATGACAATATTTCTCTAAAAATAGTCATAGTGACCTTGACTTGAGGCCATGGCCGCGAAGTAGATCTTGCTCAAGATATTATCATAAGCATCTTTTGTGTGAAGTTAGATTAAAATCATAAATGTAGGCGGTAGAGCAATGACAAAGTTTTTCTAAAAATAGCCATAGTGACATTGACCTTGAGGTCATGACCTTGAAAGTCAAAGCAACTCGAGATATTACCATAAGAAACATTTGTGTGAAGTTCTATTAACATCCATCAATAAATGTAGGCACTAGAGCGATGACAAAGATTTTCTAAAAATAGCCACAGTGACCTTGACCTTGAAAGTCAAAATAGTTCGAGATATTGTCATAAGGAACATTTGTGTGAAGTTATACTGAAATCGGTGAAGAAATGTAAGCGCTAGAGCCATGTCAAAGTTTTTCTAAAAATAGCCAAAGTGACCTTGACCTTGAAAGTCAAACTCCCTCGAGGTATTGTCATAAGGAACATTTGTGTGAAGTTATATTGAAATCAGTGAAGAAATGTAGTCGCTAGGGCGATCACAAAGTTTTTCTAAAAATAGCCACAGTGACCTTGACCTTGAAAGTCGAAATCGTTCGAGATATTGTCTTAAGGAACATTTGTGTGAAGTTATATTGAAATTGGTGAAGAAATGTAAGTGCTAGAGCATTGACAAAGTTTTTCTAAAAATAGCCACAGTGACCTTGACCTTGAAAGTGGAACTCGCTAGAGATATTGTCATAAGGAACATTTGTGTGAAGTTATATTGAAATCGGTGATGAAATGTAGGCGCTAGAGCGATGACAAAATTTTTCTAAAAATAGCTAGTGACCTTGACCTTGAGGTCATGACCCTGAAAGTCGAACACACTCGAGATATTGTCATAAGGAACATTTGTGTGAAGTTATATTGAAATCAGTGGAGAAATGTAGGCGCTAGAGCAATGACAAAGTTTTTCTTAAAAATAGCCACAGTGACCTTGACCTTGAGGTCATGACCTTGAAAGTCGACCTCGCTCAAGATATTGTCATAAGGCACATTTGTGTGAAGTTATATTGAAATCAGTGAAGAAATGTAGGCGCTAGAGTGATGACAAAGTTTTTCTTAAAATAGCCACAGTGACCTTGACCTTGAGGTCATGACCTTGAAAGTCGAACTTGCTGAGATATTGTCATAAGATACATTTGTATGAAGTTATATTGAAATTGGTGAAGAAATGTAGGCGCTAGAGCGATGACAAAGTTTTTCTAAAAATAGCAAGTGACCTTGACCTTGAGGTCATGACCTTGAAGTCGAACTCACTCAAGATTTTTTATAAGGAACATTTGTGTGAAGTTATATTGAAATTGGTGAAGAAATGTAGGCGCTAGAGCGATGACAAAGTTTTTCTAAAAACAGCCACAGTGACCTTGACCTTGAGGTCATGACCTTGAAAGTCGAACTCGCTCGAGATTTTTTTATAAGGAACATTTGTGTGAAGTTATATTGAAATTGGTGAAGAAATGTAGGCGCTAGAATGATGACAAAGTTTTTCACAAATTACCAAAATGACAAAGGGCCATAACTCACAAAGTATTTTTCGGAATTTTGTCATAAGTTAATCAGTTCATCTACTCATCACCACCAATCTATTCACCAACTTTCAAGACTCTAGCTCCAATAGTTTTTGAGATATCTTGCTGACAAGATTTTATTAAAAAAATTTCAAAGGGCAATAACTCTTAAAAGGGGCATAATTGGGACGAGAAAAAAAATACGCGTCAGCTAATTTTCCATGAGGAATCCCTATATGAAATTTCAAAACCCTAGCATACACGGTTCTAAAGATATGCTATGCCTCACTTTTAGCATACATTACAATGGGCACAAATTGCCAAAATGACAAAGGGCCATAACTCACAAAGTATTTTTCGGAATTTTGTCAAAAGTTAATCAGTTCATCTACTCATTACCACCAATATATTCACCAACTTTCAAGGCTCTAGCTCCAATAGGTTTTGAGATATCTTGCTGACAAAATTTTATGAAAAAAAATTCAAAGGGCAATAACTCTTAAAAGGGGCATAATCCGGACAAGAAAAAAAATACGCGTCAGCTAATTTTCCATGAGGAATCCATATATGAAATTTCAAAACCCTAGAATACACGGTTCTAAAGTTATGCTATGCATCACTTTTAGCATACATTACAATAGGCACAAATTACCAAAATGACAAAGGGCCATAACTCACAAAGCATTTTTCGGAATTTTGTCAAAAGTTAATCAGTTCATCTACTCATCACCACCAATCTATTCACCAACTTTCAAGGCTCTAGCTCCAATAGTTTTTGTGATATCTTGCTGACAAAATTTTATTAAAAAAATTTCAAAGGGCAATAACTCTCAAAAGGGGTATAATCCGGACGAGAAAAAAAATACGCAACAGCTAATTTTCCATGAGGAATCCATATATGAAATTTCAAAACCCTAGCATACACGGTTCTAAAGATATGCTATGCATCACTTTTAGCATACATTACAATGGGCACAAATTACCAAAATGACAAAGGGCCATAACTCACAAAGTATTTTTCGAAATTTTGTCAAAAGTTAATCAGTTCATCTACTCATCACCACCAATATATTCACCAACTTTCAAGGCTCTAGCTCCAATAGTTTTTGAGATATCTTGCTGACAAGATTTTATTAAAAAAATTTCAAAGGGCAATAACTCTTGAAGGGGGCATAATCCGGACGAGAAAAAAAATACGCGTCAGCTAATTTTCCATGAGGAATCCCTATATGAAATTTCAAAACCCTAGCATACACGGTTCTAAAGATATGCTATGCATCAAAAGCGTAACGGACGGACGAACGGACGAACGGACGAACAGACGAACGGACGAACGGACGAACGAACCAGAAGCAATATGCCCCTCCAACTTTTTCAAAGTTGGGGGCATAATGAAGATGCTATCATACGGACAAGACCAAAATAGGCAATTATTGCCCTTTCAGGGGCCGTAACTCCGTAACACATGATGGGATATGGCTGGCTCAAAAAAGGAACCTAGATCTCATGGTGGTACAAGTTGTGTGCAAGTCTGGTTAAAATCAAATCATAAATGAAGATGCTATCGTGCGGACAAGAAATTGTTTATGCACGCACGCACCCACGCACTGACGATGGACAAAATGTGATCAAAAAGCTCACCTTGTCACTACGTGACAGGTGAGCTAAAAACAAACTTGTTAAAATTGCCTCAAGGGTTATGGTTCGAGCCTTACTTGAGTCACATGTGAGATGCCAAGTTCTGCCACTTAAGGGCAGGTGTTTTTTCTCTTTGTACATGTACTCCAGTTTTCACCACCTCTGATAAATGACTGGCTTGAAATACGGAAAATAATCTTGAAAGAGCTGTAAAAGCAAAACCAACCCCCCCCCCCCCCAAAAAAAAAAAAATAAATAAAAAATAAAAAAAAAAGAAGATTTCCTCAAGGAGATGCTACACTATGAGGTTAATTATCATATACAAACTTAAATAGTGGCCAAACCTACTGGGGCTTGGAAAAAAAGAGAGAATAGAGATGATCTTCTGCACAGAAATGAACCATCAAAACTTGGCTACTGGTAAACCATTAAGAAGGTTTAAGCCAGCCAAGGAAAAATGGTGTGAGTCCGACCGATTCTTAAACACTAGGGGTTTCTTCAAGCAGAAGGGCTTGAGATGTCATTTCATCTCAATGTCTGGTAAACTCCTACAAAATAGGAAGATGTCTGAAAATGCCCTTAACAGTGTTAATTGGGAAGTAAAACCTCACACATAAACCAACAAAAACAAACTTAAACAATGAAGCAATCCTAATGTGAACCCACAATTTATTCTGAGGCGAAATCAATTTTAAAATACAGTTGACACCAATTATCTCAAACACATATTGCTATCTCAAACTAGAGCTTAAATCAATCATTAACTATGCTTAAATCAAACTAACTTCATATTGGTTTAGTAAACTGTATTTGACTAATATTTCATCTCTTTTCATCTCATTTTACTCTTATCTCAAAGATAAAATCACAGTCCGTTTTATTCACCAGTACCTTTCATCTCTGCTCTACTATTCTTAATCAAAGTATTGATCGTTCGAGTATCTCTGTCAGAGAGAGTCCTGAAAGGCAACTTAATAGAAGTTGAGGCAATGATCAGGAATCGATACAATCAACCCACAGCTCCCATCATAGACACCAAAGGGAAAGAAACACAAACATGAAACAACAGACCCAATGGAAACATCAATAGCGGAAAGCCAAAAGTACAGTTACTTTCCCACAAAATGGCCAATATGACTATTTCATTTAGCCCATCGCTGCCTGTTGAATCTGGTCTTGGCCTACACTGTGGCCTAACCCAACTTATGAGCCATGTGCATGTTTTACAGATGACACTCTTTACTATAAGAATCTTATATGATTGTGAAGGGTGGATTGAAAAATCCGTCCCCAGGGACACTGTCCGGCATCACGAGGCTTGCCGAGTGATGTCGGACAGTGATCCAGAGGGACGGATTTTTCTATCCACCCCTCACACCCATATTGGATTCTTTTTCTTGCATACCTTCCATTACTATTGCGAATTTTTAATGCTGCTGTCACTTCGGTTACCGACGTCAGCCATTTTGTGATTACACAACAGGAATGTTTAGTGACCTCACGCATGACAACGCCGCACATGAGGTTGTAATCAATCAGTGCATTTATCAAACACGCGATTCTATTCGATTTGGGGTCGGAACACCAGGGTCAGAACATAGATTTCTATCCCAGGGTAAAATCACGGATTTCCTTGTCTGGTGTGCAAGAAATAATACTCTGACCTCCCAACAACACATTACGAAAACACACCTATTCAAATATATTGAACATTTTTCTATGAAAAATGAAAATTTTTCAAAAGAAAAATTCTGATATTTTTCATATTTCGGTTAAAAAAAGGTTTTAGACAATCTTTAGGACAGCCTAGGCAAGACGATTCTAACAAGTACCAACAAACTGTCTTTGAGAGAAATAAGAAAAAATAATGTATACCCTGAAAACTTCAGTTTAACTGTGAAAGTGGGGTTTAAGGGTGTCAAAATTATCTAAGCATGTTTTTGCAATAAAGAATAGCATCACTATAAATAATTTACTTGTTTTCATACAAATGTTATTTGCATGGTCAGAGACAGTCACGTTAGCATTAGAAACATAAATCAAATTTGTTTAGAAACTTTAGGTGAACTGCTAAACAACTGACAAAAATAAGAATCTTACCTTTCACTTATACTAGGAATGGATGCAGTAGTTGTAGTAAAATTCAAAGTTGTCAACAGGTTAATATCAAGGAAATCTGACGTCCCATTGGAACTAGTCACAAGTGAAGTCACATATGGTACATCATTAGTCAAAACTGTTGAGATACTGTCTGTGTTATTTGTTACATTATATATAGCTTCTAGTGAATGATTATGTAACATAGGTATATTGCTTGCACAATTTTCTATTGAGTTTGGCAGCTTAGGTCTTGAGACAGGATTGAGGACTGATCCAACGCCAATCCATAAACAAATCACTAAACTGCACAGCAGTCCAATACCAGCACCCTGTAAGTATGAAAATACACCACAACCTCATTATAACACGGTTCATTACAACACAGTTTTGAATATGACACGGTTTCAAGATGGATCCCAAAAATATATAGATTATATAGAAAAATGACCACAAATGGTCATTTTTCTTTATAATCTAATACTTTTTTTGGATATAAGACAGTTTTATCTGCTTTGGACCCAATCAAAAGTGTTATTAAGAATTGTAGTTACAAAAATTCAGAGAAACAGAAAGATGAAAAGTTATGATACTGTCCTTATCTATTCTTCAAAGCTTGCAGGTGCTTATTACAACCCCCTCGTTCCACTACTAGTGGCCAGGCCCGCGCCAATCGGGGCTTGGAGAAATAGATTTGGCTGCATGATGCTTCCACGCAGAGCTGAAACTGACCCGCATCAGTATTGCTAAACCATCTAGGTCTAAGCCGGCCGAGGCGAAGTGGTGCAACTTGGGACCATCCTTTGATATAAGCCCTATTGGTTTGTTGGGTGGTAGGGCTTCAAATGTCATTGGGTCTCAATGTCGGGTAAAAGTCCCACGAAACTGAACGCACCATGTACAAAAATAACCTAAATTAAGCTGACAGGGACATGAAAAATAGAAATGAAGGCAATGATAAGGATTCAATACAATTAACCAACAGTTCCCATCAGTGACAGGAAAGAAACACAGACATGAAATAACTAGACCTTAAAGGAAACAGCAATATTGGAAAGCCAAAAGGACAGTTACTTTCCTCCAAAATGGACAACTGGCTATCCAAAACAAATAATATAAGTGATACACAAACTCAAAAGACACACCATAACAAAATAAACCGCGACAGAAGAATGGCCTTGGAAGGTCAGTGAAACGATATCCACTGGGGGGTTTAAATCGATATAACGCATCCTCGCCCTTACTTCTGTCGCGATTTAGACAAATAATTTGTTCAGTCCACATGAAGGCTCATCAGTGCAACATCTCCGAGAAAACAAAAATCAAACAACCACAGAAATGAAACAAGGGTGAGAAACCAAGAAACCACTTAAATGCTGAAGCAAAAGAAAACCAAAAGTTAGAATGCGATGGGCCCAACCAGAGACAGAGCATCAGGTACCAACCAATACTAGTTAAAATTAAATTTTCTCTAATTCTCAGTAAGCCTGTACGTTGGAAACTTCATTGAATCTGAGGCCTGATCCACCAGTTTGCAATTATAGAGGGCAGCAAAGTTGTCAACCATGATTGGGTTAACAACCATGCATGCAGTCTGTCATATAACATTATGTTGTATCCAATCTTTTTATATCAAAGAATGATTTTAAGAAATTGGGTGCTGAAGTAATTGCAATTATATATTTTTCTGAATTTATATACTAAGTCACCATAACATTCGGATTCCGGAAGACACTGTTGCAGAAGAGTCTAACACTGAATTTAGAAATTAAATCGGAATTATGTCTATAAAATTTTGAAAAGGCTTTGCGTAGTTAATGATACTGATAAACCTGATTAAGAAGTTAAGCAGTCAACAATTTATTACGAGTACTGAAGTCATTTACATGACTAGACGCTCTGGCAAATCAAATTAATTGTGAAATATAAATGACACGGGATGCTGCACGAGGAACATCATCATCCCAGAAAGGAAAATTTACAATCTTAAAATCAAAATCATCGCATTTATCATAAATTTTGTAGGAAACAAACCCATCTACAATAGATAGATGTAAATCCAAAATTGGGTCCACAGTATCAGAAGAATTTGCTTTATTTAAGTGAAGTTCTGGGGGAGGGGGTAAACCTCGATTCAACCCAATGCAACTAGCAGCCAAAAACTTTATTTTCGTTATGGTTTATTTTTGTTATGGTTTGTCTTTGGGTATTTGTGTCGCTTGTGTTATTTTATTTTGGATAGCTTATTGGCCATTTTGGGGGAAAGTAGCTGTCCTTTTGACTTTCCGCTGTTGATGTTTCCATTAGGGTCTGTTGTTTCATGTTTGTGTGTCTTTCCCTTGTGTGTCTCTGATCAGAGCTGTGGGTTGATTGTATCGATTCCACTTCTATTTTGATTTTGTGCAGAAACAAGAAAAATAATGTATACCCTTGTAAATGCCACTTTTTTGTGTACAAAGTGTGGTTTAAAATGGTACTCATTGCATGGAAATAATAATGTGATGATTATCAGAATGTTACTTGTGATACGTCAAATGGCATTCATTCACCAGGACATATTGATTTCATGCACAGAAGATGATAATCAGTTTTGAACTTTTCTATGGAAACTTCTTTAAATACATATCAATAGAAACACCATGAATAGTACATATCAAGGGAAATAAATATCAATGAAATTTTTTTTTAATGAAGCGAATACATACAAATGAAAAATTCAATGAAAGCATATCAATGGAAAATTCCATGAATATTACATATAGTATAATTTTAAAGTAGAAGTAAAACAAAGATCAGGAATTGATACAATTAACTTACTCCATCCATAAAAGACACCAAAGGGAAAGAAATACAAACATTAAGCGACCAGACCATAATGGAAACCTAAACAAAGGAAGGCCATATGGACAGTTACTTTCCCACAAAATGGCCATATGGCCATCCAAAATTAAAAGACACAAGTGATACACACAGTAAGTAACAAACAACAACATAAATAAATCGCCACAGAAGAGCCGCCTTGGAACAGTCAGTGGAAGATTTCCACTGGGGGGCTTAAATCGATTTTACGTGGCCACAATCCTCGCCCTTACTTCCGTCGCGATTTAGACAAATAATTTGTTCAGTCCGCATGAAGGCCTCCTAACTCATCAGTGCAACATCTCCGTGAACACAGAAATCAAAGAACCACAGAGGTGAGACAACGGTGAGGACTCAACAGCAAGAAACCACTGAAATGCTGGAGCAAAAGAAAACCAACAGTTAGACTCCGATGAGCCCGACCAGAGACAAAGCATCAGGCACCAAGCAACATTATCTCTTTAATTTTCAATAAGCCTTTACGTTGGAGCCGTCATAGAATCTGAGGCCTGACCCACCGGCGTGCAATTAAAGAGGGAAGCAAAGTTGCCAACCGTGATTGGGTTAACTACCATGCATGCAGTCTGTCGTATAATATCCATGTTGTACCCAATCTTTTTATATCGAAGAATGATTTTACGAAATTGGGTGCTGAAGTCATTGCGGTTATATATTTTTCTGAATTTATATACTAAGTCACCATAAAATTCGGGTTCCGATAGACCTTGTTGCAGAAGAGATTTAAGTCCAATATTGAATTTTGAAATTAAATCAGAATGGCGTCTATAAAATTTTGAAAAGGCTTTGCGTAGTTTATGGTACCGATAACCCTGAGTAAGAAGTTTAGCCGTTAATAATTTATTACGAGTGTTGAAGTCAGTTACATGACTACACACTCTAGCAAATCGAATTAATTGCGAAATATAAACGCCATAGGATGGCGCACGAGGAACATTTACAATCTCAAAATCAAAGTCATCGCGTTTATCATAAATTTTGCACGAAACAAATCCATCTACAATAGATAGATGTAAATCCAAAAACGGGGCCTCGGTATCAGAAGAATTTGCTTTATTTAACTGAAGTTCTAGGGGGTAAATCTGACTGATCAAACCATCAAAATAGGTATTATCAATATTTAATAAATCATCTAAATATCTAGAAGTAGAGCTAAAAGCTTCAATAATTTCAGATTGGTTATCAATGGAAAGCGACAAAATGAAGTCTCTTTCATAACAATACAAGAACAGATCAGCCACAAGAGGTGCGCAATTAGTACCCATCGGAATACCCACAACTTGTCTAAATAACTTAGTACCGAATCTAATATAAATATTGTCAAGTAGAAAGGTGAGGGCATCACACACTTTCTGACATGACCAAAGTGTATAATTCTTATGCTCTTTAGAAGTGAAAAATGCATTTCTGACATTACATGCAAGATAGAGAGAATCTTCTCTGTGAAAAGCCCATTCAATTAAATCATTAAGCTTTTCTTTTATAAGATTATGAGGAAGTGTAGTGTAAAGAGTGGAAAAATCGTAGGTAGACAGACTAGAAGCACGAAACTGTCTAGATTTCAATTTATTTAAAACCTCATTCGAATTTTTATAGACCAAAACAGATTTCTTCCTGATCTTTCAAAGACTTTATCACAATATTTAATTACATGCGTTTTAATAGCAGTAAGACAGGAAGTTAATAATTTAGAAAGTTCAGTGGTAGTGCAAGAACTAGAATTTGCAATAAACCGTGCTTTGTAAGGTTTTTTATGAAGTTTTGGTAACCAGTATAGCGTAGGAAGCTTGTCTTGGCCTTCGTTAACACACACAGCAAACTTGGTGGCTGAAAGACAAACATGTTTATCTACTATAGCTCTCTCTTCAGCCAAAGGCTGAAGTTCATAGGCCTTAGTACCACCAAGCTCCTGCTTAAGCGTGTTAAATCTTCAATCTTATGAATGCATAACAACTGAAAACTCAATGAATACATATCAATTGAAAATCCAGTGATTATTAAATATATATCAATGAAAAATCCAATGAATGCATATCAACGGAAAGTTGGAAGAATATTTTGTACCAATGAAAGTGGACTAAATCAACACACCTGAAGATACAATAACAAAAATGTATTATTCAAGGCAACTTACCCATGCATTTATCCATGGAAAGAAAATACCAACCACTATCAATCCTAAAAGAGGGCCTCCTAGCATTCCAAAGATGCTAAAACATATCCGCAGTACAGTTTTACCCACTATACTCACTAAAAATGCCAACCCAACAGCAGACAGTCCAAACAAAATGGCTGAAAATATACAGAAGGATACAAATAAGCCAGCGCAAGACAAAACCTACAATAAGACATGTGCACTCATCGAAGACTCAGATCAACTTGCACATCCATATAGTCTAATCAGATACTTCTCTTGCTGCATGAAGGTGCATTTGGCCCTTTGCTATCCTTAAAGTGCACAACAAAGACTCTGATCCGACTTCACGGATGAGCTGAGTCTTCGTTGGGCACACATGTCTTATTGTAGGTTTTGACGTGCGCTGGCTCAAAATATATTACAAGCAACAATCAATTCAGCTAACATGATCTGAATATGTAAGTATCAATGAATCTTTCTTCTAAGCGAAAAATAATCTCCATCACTTAAAATACATGACTTGTGCATGCAACCAATAAAGGCCTGAATAATGGACCGTCAGAAATAGAGGTCCCTCGTTATAATCAGTTCCATATTATTGTGCAGTTATAATGAATTTGCCATTGTAAAGAATTCCAGTTAGGAGTATGTTAGACCTTTTCTGCATTTTTACTCCAAGAAACATATGTTACAGACATTTGTTAGAATTGCCTCTGGATCTATGACATTTGCTTCTTGGAGAATTAGATTACAATACCCTTTCATGCTATGGATCCTTTTTTTAAATTTCCAACCCGAGGGAAGCCAACGCCACTCGGAACCAAGGCTAAACCTTTAGCTAAGTAGTCAATCCATTCAAAATGTCGTTATAACGAGTTTTTAAAATGAATGTCGGTATAAAGAGGGTTGACTGAATTACATTGGGAATAACTAATGTTTTTTTGACCCCCACAGCTGTTCAAGAGTTATTCGGAAAGCTTTGGATAACCCAAAGTATGAGCTGCTAAACATGTTACACAGATATCAAATATGTGATAACAATCAACATCATCATCACAAGATTTTTCATTAACATTAGGGTAGATTTTAAAGGGGCAACATCCATGTAAGTGGGCCCCCCTTGCAAGTAGCTGCACGCATGGCAGATCCAACACCAAATCTCCAGGTGTATCTATCATTGAGCGTCCAAGATCTCTCTCTGTCAGCTGCTTCCGGGTCACCTTGGACAGCCCAGGCCCACGCTTTCCATCCACCTGTATGTCACAGGATGTCTTGACTGCACACATGTCCATACAAGTGAAGCCTCCTCTCCTTGAGGTTGGGGTCCAGGTCCTCAATGCCAAGCCGCGCACGTAGCTCACTGGACCTGATGTTGACAGTGTCTTATGGCCTGACCTTGCAGATCTGTCTGATCATTGCCCTGTCATTCTGCTGCAGACATTGGAGATTTGGCTTTGTCAATGTCCAAGTCTCACTGGAATGGAGCATTGTGCACCTCACACAGGAGCTTTACACATGGCCATGTGTCTTGTACAAGAGGTAGCAGGAAGAGAGAACTGGTCCCAGATCCATTAACTCTTTTTCACACATAGTGTTGTCATAAGTTCACAGCCACTGGCTGCTGAGAGCATGTCTCCTAGGTTCCTGTTCGCTTTTCTATGAGCCCTGTCCCACTGAAAAAGGGGTTTACTCTTAAAGGAAAGAATTTGCTCATCAGGAGCAAGTTCTTTCCTTTAAGAGTTGACCCCTATTGACATGGGAGACAAAAATACTTTTGCAGGAATTGCCTTCCCTGAAGGTGTTCCCATTCCCCTTAACAGTGGAATTGTACTGCATATGTGTAGCAAGAACAAGTTAGCTAGACATCTTTATTCACAGGTGTCATATCAACCTAGTGCAAGGGTGATTATGGAAAGGCATCTCCCTGACATATACACAAAATGGGATTTTATTACTTAATCTTCTAGACCCCAATATCTTCTGTACACTTTACAGATATATGTGTAAGATGGGCTTGCTAACATGACATTTTTATTGACAGGTGAAATACCAACCTATTACTACGGTGATTATGGCAAGGCATCTCTCTGACACATACACATAATGTGTCTTTAATACTTAATCTTTCTGACCACCATTGTCTCTGTACAAAAAATACTTTACAGATATATGTGTAAGATGGGCCTGCTAACATGACATCTTTATTCACAGGCGTCATACCAACCTAGTACTACGGTGATTACGGAACGGCATCTCTCTGACACATACAAAAAATGTGTCTTTAATACTTAATCTTCCTGACCACCAATGTCTCTGTACAAAAAATACTTTACAGATATATGTGTAAGATGTGCTTGCTAACATGACATTTTTATTGACAGGTGAAATACCAACCTATTACTACGGTGATTATGGCAAGGCATCTCTCTGACACATACAAAAAATGTGTCTTTAATACTTAATCTTTCTGACCACCATTGTCTCTGTACAACTAATACTTTACAGATATATGTGTAAGATGGGCCTGCTACCATGACATCTTTATTCACAGGCGTCATACCAACCTAGTACCACGGTGATTACGTTACGGCATCTCTCTGACACATACAAACAAGAGGACCAAGCTAGCTTGGTCCTGTATCGCTCACCTGAGCTAACAGATTCAAAGTTTAAGGAAGTGCCAACCTTTACTGAAGGCTTTATGGGAGGACATGGTGATGACAGGGTAAGCATTTTCTGAAAATCAAGTAGAATTTAACTCTATGATAAACAGGCTGACCTCACCGGTTTTCAAACTCATTCAAGCTTTTATTCCTGACTTGCTAAGAAGATCCAATCTAAACTGAAGTGGCTATGGTGATGACTAGTTCAAAAACAAGAGTTTTCAAACTCCTCCAAGCTTTCTGCCTGACTTCCTTGTTTGTAAGTTTCATGAAGATCCGTTCAAAACTAAAGGGGCAGCAGTGATAACAATGTCGAAAAAAGGCATTTTCAGCATTTAAAGGCACGTCACTCTATGATAAATGTGCCAACTTGGCCGGTATTCGAACTCACCTGAGGTTTTATTCCCAGCCACCTTACATGTAAGTTTCAGAAAGATCCGATCAGACTTGGCCAGTATTCAAACTCATCCAAGATTTTATTCCCAGCCACCTCACATATAAGTTTCAGAAAGATCCGATCAAAACTGAATGGGCTACGGTGATGACAAGGTCAAAATTTGGCATTTTTAGCAATCAAAGGGATGTTACTCTAAAATAAATGAGCCGACTTGGCAAGTTTTCGAACTCATCCGAGGTTTCATCCCCAGCCACCTTACATATAAGTTTCAGAAAAATCAGATCAAAACTGAAGGGACTACGGTAATGACAAGGTCAAAAATCAACATTTTCAGCCATCAAAGGGACAGACCTCTACGATAAATGGGCTGACTTGGCCTGTTTTCGAACTCATCCAAGATTTTATCCCCAGCCACCTTACATATAAGTTTCAGAAAGATCCAATCAAAACTGAAGGGGCTATGGTGATGACAAGGTCAAAAATCGGCGTTTTCAGCAATCAAAGGGACGTAAATCAATGATAAATGGGCCAACTTGGCCGGTATTCAAACTCATCCTAGGTTTTATCTCCAGTCACCTTACATATAGGTTTCAGAAAGATTCGATCAAAACTGAAGGGGCTACGGTGATGACAAGGTAAAAAATCGACATTTTCAGCCATCAAAGGGACATTACTATATAGTTAATGGGGCAACTTGGCCGGTTTTCAAACTCATCCGAGGTTTTATCCCCAGCCACCTTACATATAAGTTTCAGAAAGATCCGATCAAAACTGAAGGGGCTACAGTGATGACAAGGTCAAAAATCAACATTTTCAGCAATCAAAGGGACCTAACTCTATGATGAATAGGCCACCTTTGCCGGTATGCCAACTCATCCGAGACTTTATCCCCAGCCACCTTGCATATAAGTTTCAGAAAGATCTGATCAAAACTGAAAGGGCTACGGTGATGACAAGGTCAAAAATCGGTATTTTCAGCAATCAAAGGGACGTTACTCTGTGATAAATGGACCAACTTGGCTGGTTTTCGAACTCATCCGATATTTTATCCCCAGCCACTTCACATATAAGTTTCAGAAAGATTCGATCAAAACTGAATCGGCTACAGTGATGACAAGGTCAAAAATCAGCATTTTCAGCAATCAAAGGGACGTTTCTCTATGATAAAAGGGCCGACTTGGTCGGTTTTCGAACTCATCCGAGATTTTATCCACAGCCACCTTACATATAAGTTTCAGAAAGATCCGGTCAAAAGTGAAGGGGCTACGGTGATGACAAGGTAAAAAATCAGCATTTTCAGCAATCAAAGGGACGTAACTCTATGATAAATAGGCGGACTTGGCCGGTTTTCGAACTCATCCGAGGTTTTATCCCCAGCCACATTATATATAAGTTTCAGAAAGATCCGATCAAAACTGAAGGGGCTACGGTGATGACAAGGTCGAAAATGGGCATTTTCAGCAATCAAAGGGACGTAACTCTATGATAAATTGGCTGACTTGGCCGGTTTTCGAACTCATCCGAGTTTTTATCCCCAGTCACCTTACATATAAGTTTCAGAAAGATCCGATCAAAACTGAAGGCGCCACGGTGATGACAAGCATTTTCCCATAGTAAGTCTATGGGACATTGTGGTTGCCATAGGAACCAAAGTTTTAGAGCGATTTCAAAAAAAAGTTTATGTCATCAATGCCCCACCAGAAGCATGCTACAGGTGAGAAATGATTGAGATCAGCCTGCAGGATACAGAGATATAGCTGCTCAAAAGTGTGGACGGACGGACGACGGACGACCCACTATACTATAAGCTCCCCTGGAGCCTTCGGCCCAGGTGAGCTAAAAATGTGTCTTTAATACTTTAAATCTTTCTGACCCCAATTTTCTCTGTACAAAACAGTTTACAGATACATATGCAAGATGGACTTGCTTACATGACATCTTTATTCACAAGTGTCATACCAACTTAGAACTACTGTGATTATGGAAAGACATCTCTCTGACACATACACTAAAATGGGATTTTAATACTTAATCTTCCAGACCACCATTTCTCTGTATAAAAAAACACTTTACAGATATATGTGTATTATGGGCCTGCTCACATGACATCTTTATTCACAGGCGTCATACCATCCTAATACCATGGTGATTACGGAACGGCATCTCTCTGACACATACAAAAAATGTGTCTTTAATACTTTAAATCTTTCTGACCCCAATTTCTCTGTGCAAAACAGTTTACAGATACATATGCAGGATGGACTTGCTTACATGACATCTTTATTCACAAGTGTCATACCAACTTAAAACTACTGTGATTTTGGAAAGGTATCTCTCTGACATATACACTAAAATGGGATTTTAATACTTAATCTTCCAGACCACCATTTCTCTGTATAAAAAAACACTTTACAGATATATGTGTATTATGGGCCTGCTCACATGACATTTTTATTCACAGGTGTCATACCAACCTAGTACTACGGTGATTATGGAAAGGCATCTCTCTGACACAAAGACTAAATGGGATTTTAATACTGGTTTGATGAAATCCTCCAGTGCCACTGCAGCCATTGAGTTAACACCTGATGACACAGTACTGAAATACCAAAAAAACTAATAATGGAAACACTGATCAACATTCACCCATTTTTTTACATGAAACCCCAAACCTAGTACAATGGCAAAAAATGCAGACTCAGATCAGACGCCACTTTTTGCGCCGTCTGATCTGGACCTCCACTTTTTGAGAAAAATTCAGCTTTTTTTTTTTTTAAGTTTTGTTTGTTTGATTTGAGATTTAAAATCCCTGTCAACACTATTTAGGTCATTTTTGAGATGTTGCTTCAAAATTTCTGGCACTTTTACCCAACATTGATATGATATGACATCTCAAGCCCTACCACCTAATGAAACCAATAGGGATAATATGCATGGATGGTCCAACTGGCATCAGTTTACCTGGACAGGCTTAGACCTCCTACGTGGTTTACCAGTACTCATGTGCAGTTGGTTTCAGCTCTGTGTGGAAGCATCATGCAGCCCAATCTATATCTCAAAGCCCCGATGAAGGGGCCATTTTTTAAAAGTAATATTCTAAACAAGAAAAATGCCTAACAGCATTATGGACAGGTTTTTCAGTACAGTTTTGACGTCAGCAAAGCTGCAACCTGCATATGTAGCAAGAGTTGGAAGAAGGCAACATAGCTCGCCTATAGGGACATAAGCTGAACGTGTGAGCATGCATGCATGTATGCATGTGTGCATGCATGCATGTATGCATGCATGTATGTGCATGCATGCATGTGTGAGCATGTTTGTGTGAGCCTGCATGCATGTATGCATGTGTGAATGCATACATGTATGAATGAGTGCATGCGTCAATTGTGTGTGCATGCAAGTGTGTATGTACATGCATGCAATAGTGTGAGCATGCGTGTGTGTATGTATGTGTGAGTGCATGCATGCATCCATGTGTGTGTGCATGCATGCCTGCATGACTGTGTGTGTGCATGCATGAGTGCATGTGTGCTTGCATGCAAGCGTGAGTGGGTGCGTTTATGCCTGTGTGCATGCATACATTAGTATATGTATGTATGTGTGTGTGCATGCATGCATGATTGCATGCATGCATATATGTGTATGCATGCATGTGTGTATGCATAAGTGTATGCATGAATCAATTGTGTTGGTGCATACATGCATGTGTGTGCATGCAAGTATATATGTGCATACATGCATGCATGAGTGTGAGCATGCATGTATGCATTCTGATTCATGTGAGCATGCATACTTGTATGCATAAGGACATGTGTCACTTGTGTGAGTGCATACATGTATGCATGTGCATATATGTATGTGTGTGTGCATGTAGGCAAGAGTGCATGCATGTGTGCAGGCAAGTGTGCATGAGTGCATGCATGCATGTGTGCAGGCAAGTGTGTGTGTGTATGCATGTGTATGTGCATGCATGCCTGAGGGTGAGCATCTGTACATGAATGTATGCATACATGTATGCAGGAGTGCATACCATCCAAAAACACGTCCAAAAGCCATTTTCTTATGCAGCAATTGAAAGAGAACCAAAAAGTACCCCTAAGAAAAAATTAAAAGGGATTTACAAGCCTTTGCATCTGTGCGTTGTACAAAATGAAATTTATACATTTTTGCCAAAAAAAAAAAGAAAGAAGAAATTTTACAAACTTTTTAAAAAAGAAGAATAAAAAAAAAACAGAAAAAAAACATTCCTCCACCTAGAATTGAACCCAGGACCCTCTGGTTCAGAGTCAGGAAGTAAGGGATGTAATACAGAGTAAAAAGCTTGCAAGGGAAGTAAGGGAGGTAATACAGAGTAAAACTTAAATAAACTTAAGTTAAAAAAATGGTAACTTTCAACAAAACTTTTGTCCTTGGTGCCATTAATGGACTGCATATGAAAGAGGTACTATCAACGAAGCAACAGTCCTAATGTGAAAGCAATCCATTGAAGAATAAAGGTAATATATTACTTTGAAAAATGGTTAAACAAATGGTAAACCTCGGACGACGCACGCCCGCCCGCCCGCCCGCCCAACCAGACATCGCTATTCTAAAGGACTGATTTTTTTAAAAAACCCGTCCAATAAAAAACCTGTCCAAAAATTACTCAACCCCACACCCCCAATTTTTTCAACAGACTCTTGTTATATTCATGGTGGAAGTTTCCATTCAGTGCATAATGGGTTAAAATAACATATTCAGTTTCAAGGCACTATTTATCATAGCAATAGATTAGGTCAGATTGGCAATAGACATGATAGACTGGTGATAACTGAAGAATAGTTTTCCTTACTTTTGCATATAAAATATAAAAGTGAAGGCAATGATTAGGAATCGATAAAATTAACGCACACACCCAATATATGAGACACCAAAGGGAAAGAAAAACAAACATGAAATAACTAGACTCTAATGGAATAATCAAAAGTGAAAGCCAAAAGGACAGTTACTTTCCCACAAAATGGCCAATTGGCTATCCAAAACAAAAACCCTCATCCAGCTATATTAGGCATAACTTTGGGTTGTAAATTGTACCTATCAAGTAATCGATTAAAAGCAAATCAGAAATAGTAATCATTTTTGTGTAATTTATCAATCGATTATAAGCTTAATCGTGTCAGCCTTAGTGTCTCCTTATTTTCCTGTTGAATGGTTTTTGTTCCCTTTTACTGACCGGAAGTATTTCAGTTTTTTGGAATAAAAAAAAAACAGCAAGAAATAGATTTTCCTGAAATTTAACCCACTTGCAGATTATTCAATTTCAGATTTAATGATTATCTTCCAGTTTTTCGCTAAATGTATGAATTTTCATCTTTTTTAACCAACTGAATCAACCCAGATTTTTCCCAAGTTTTTCACGTTCATATCCACGCTTTTTGCTGAAAATTGTGTTCCTTTTGTATTTCATCAGAAAGAAATGCGCACAAAGTTTCATATCCATCTAGTATTCAAAGATCAATCAAATCAGACAGGCAGAATCAAATACGATAATTTTCGACTTTTCATCTTTGAATTATAGTAACATCGATTTTTTTCACGGAATTTTTTTTTTTAAATCTTCCTACCCCAGCCTCTGAGATTGGCTACTGGTCATCAATACATTTTAGGGATAACCATTTATGGCCATTTTTTTTATAAAAAATCTGTATACTTTTGGGAGCCATCTTTAAAATGCCATGCCCAAAACCATGTTATAATGAACAAAGAGCAGCTTAAACTAGTGGTCGTTTCATATGATATTTATGAAATGAGCCTTTGGCGAGTTTTATGAATTTCATATGAAATGACCACGAGTGTAAGATTCTGTTTATCATATGACCACTTTAAATTGGATTCATGGCCTTTAAATTTGCTAGTTTTATCACACAAAAATGCATAGCCAAAGTGTAATTACACGTGTGGTCATACAATTTTTGCTACACGATGTTATCCACTGCTTATCAACGACGTCATATGATAAATAGAGGAACTTACACAAATGGTCATTTTATATGAAATATATGAACATCCCTTTGTTACTTTCCAAATTTCAGATGAAAAGACCAGCTGTGTAAGTTTGTGTTTATCATACAAGCAATTTAAGCAGACTTTGGGATCATTGATTCCATTGTGGAATTTTGAAAATATCTGAGGGTCACTGATGAGGCCAATTTGGCTGAAACTAGCTAGTCTGGCCCAGAAAACATGTACACTCCATATTTTCCAGTTCTGTGGTGTATTCCTTGCTTCCAAAGGATAACCCTTTCTAGAACATATTTAATGTCACTACAGCTGGTGTCTGGGAATGTGTGGCGGCCTAGCAAATCTCCCTGCCCTACATCATAGTTTAGTTTATATTTTCTTGTCCTTTGGGATCATTGATTCCATTGTGGAATTTTGGAAATATCTGAGGGTCACTGATGAGGCCTAATTGACTGAAACTAGCTAGTCTGGCCCAGAAAACATGTACAATCCATATTTTCCAGTTCTGTGGTGTATTCCTTGCTTCAAAATGATAAACCTTTCTAGAACGTATTTATTGCCGAAGTATTTCCATAGAAAATATAGTGCCATCACAGACTGCATCATGACATTATGCGTCAGTTATCATGTGTTATTACCTGTGGTTGTTTTATTTTATAACATTTGTTTGGTTGATTTGAGGTTTGACATTACCGTCAACACTGTATAGGTAATTTTGGAGCACTACTTCCAATTTTGTAGGACTTTTACCTGACACTGAGATGAAATGACATCTCAAGCCCTGTCACCCAAGGAAACCAATGGTTTATAAGCCTGGACGGTCCATACATCCCTTTGCCTGGGCAGGCTTAGACCCTCTAAGCGGTTTACCAGTACTCATGTGCATTCGGTTTCAGCTCTGCATGGAAGCATCATGCAGCCAATCCATTTCTTCAAGCCCCGATGGGCGGGGCGTACTAATTTATAACACAACATTATCTACTATACATGTTAAAGTGACATCACATGATAAAGTGACATAAGGATGATATGGTGCACATAAACTTACCTAAGAGCAGCACTAAATATACAGGCAACTACCAGCCCTGGTAAGCCTGGCAAATGGCCAAGGAGATCCAGAAGAAATAGGGGAACCATCTGGAATAAAATAATTGAGCTGTAAAAAAACACAGATCAAGTTCTGTTTGACACAAAGTCTGTGTGTTTGGCATAACGTGATAAGTTCCTGAAATGAACACTCCCCTAAAACCCACTTTATATAGAAAAAAATTCATGGGGATATATATTTTTTCTTATATTTGCTCCAAGACATAGGTTGTTGGTACTTACTAGAACAGCCTCAATGAGGTTGTTCTAACGAGCACACTCAACCTATGTTTGGAGTAAAAATAAGAAAAAATATCACAAATTTTCATCAGAAAAGTAGCCATTTTGTAGATGTCACACGTGTGTGTTATAGTAATGGGCAGTAATTGGAGAAAATAATTAATGCCCTTGTAGACCGCAATTTTCTTTGAACAAGAGGGCCATGATGGCCCTGGATCGCTCACCTGATCCATAGGGTATCAAGTGGGCCCCTGGGAGAGCCATTATTGGCCCCGGGCTATAATATAAATAATCTTGGTAGTGGTCTAAAAGGTGACGCTTCATACCAAATATCAAAGAACAGAGACTTCAGGTTTCAGACAAGATTTTTAAAGGTTTTCCTTATATAAGTCTACATCAACCTTGGGGTCCCCTGGGTGGGCCATTTTTGGCCCCAGGGCTATAATTTGAACAATTGTTGAAGAAATCCATAAGACAAAGCTTCATACCGAATATCAGAGACCTTGGCCTTCTGCTTTCAGACAAGATGATTTTTAAAGGTTTTCATTGCCTTGACTTCTATTTCCTAGGGCTATAATTTGAACAATTTAGATAAAGCTTCACACTAAATATCAAAGACCTGGGCCTTATGGTTTCAGAGTAGAAGATTTTTTTTTAAATTTCCCTATATAAGTCAATGTAAAAACGAAGGGCCCCAGGGCAGAGGCATTTTTGGCCCAAGGGCTATGATTTGAACAATCTTGGTAGAAGTCCACTTGACGAAGCTACACACCAAAATTTCAAAGAACTGGGCCATCCAGTTTTGGAGAAGAAGTGAACAAGACAATGTAAAACCAAAGGGCCTGCAGGTGGGGGCATTTTTGCCCTAAGCCTATAATTTGAACAATCTTGATAGAGGTCCACTAGTTGAAGCTTCACACCAAATATCAAAGAACTGGGCCTTGTGGTTTCAGAGAAGAAGATTTTTAAAGATTTTCCCTACATAAGTCTATGTAAAACCAAACCCCCCCCCCGAGGCTATAATTGAAATTTTTGGTAGAGGTCCACTAGATGAAGCTTCATACCAAATATCAAATACCTGGGCCTTGTGGTTTCAGAGAAGAAGATTTTTGAAGATTTCCCTATATAAGCCTATGTAAAACTAAAGGCCCCCGGGGCCGGGGCATTTTTGGTCCCAGGGCTATAATTTGAACAATCTTGATAGAGGTCCACTAGATGAAGCTTCACACCAAATATCAAAGACTTGGGCCTTGCTGTTTCAGAGAAGAAGATTTTTGAAGATTTCCCTATATAAGCCTATGTAAAACCAAAGGCCCCTGGGAGGGGGGGGGGGGCATTTTTGGTCCCAGGGCTATAATTTGAACAATCTTGATAGAGGTCCACTAGATGAAGCTTTACACAAAATATCAAAGACTTGGGCCTTGCGGTTTCAGAGAAGAAGACTTTTGAAGATTTTCCCTATATAAGCCTATGTAAAGTAGAAGTAAAACAAAGATCAGGAATTGATACAATTAACTTACTCCATCCATAAAAGACACCAAAGGGAAAGAAATACAAACATTAAGCGACCAGACCATAATGGAAACCTAAACAAAGGAAGGCCATATGGACAGTTACTTTCCCACAAAATGGCCATATGGCCATCCAAAATTAAAAGACACAAGTGATACACACAGTAAGTAACAAACAACAACATAAATAAATCGCCACAGAAGAGCCGCCTTGGAACGGTCAGTGGAAGATTTCCACTGGGGGGCTTAAATCGATTTTACGTGGCCACAATCCTCGCCCTTACTTCCGTCGCGATTTAGACAAATAATTTGTTCAGTCCGCATGAAGGCCTCCTAACTCATCAGTGCAACATCTCCGTGAACACAGAAATCAAAGAACCACAGAGGTGAGAGAACGGTGAGGACTTGACAGCAAGAAACCACTGAAATGCTGGAGCAAAAGAAAACCAACAGTTAGACTCTGATGAGCCCGACCAGAGACAGAGCATCAGGCACCAACCAACATTATCTCTTTAATTTTCAATAAGCCTTTACGTTGGAGCCGTCATTGAATCTGAGGCCTGACCCACCGGCGTGCAATTAAAGAGGGAAGCAAAGTTGCCAACCGTGATTGGGTTAACTACCATGCATGCAGTCTGTCGTATAATATCCATGTTGTACCCAATCTTTTTATATCGAAGAATGATTTTATGAAATTGGGTGCTGAAGTCATTGCGGTTATATATTTTTCTGAACTTATATACTAAGTCACCATAAAATTCGGGTTCCGATAGACCTTGTTGCAGAAGAGATTTAAGTCCAATATTGAATTTTGAAATTAAATCAGAATGGCGTCTATAAAATTTTGAAAAGGCTTTGCGTAGTTTATGGTACCGATAACCCTGATTAAGGAGTTTAGCCGTTAATAATTTATTACGAGTGTTGAAGTCAGTTACATGACTACACACTCTAGCAAATCGAATTAATTGCGAAATATAAACGCCATAGGATGGCGCACGAGGAACATCACCATCCAAAAAAGGAAAATTTACAATCTCAAAATCAAAGTCATCGCGTTTATCATAAATTTTGCACGAAACAAATCCATCTACAATAGATAGATGTAAATCCAAAAACGGGGCCTCGGTATCGGAAGAATTTGCTTTATTTAACTGAAGTTCTAGGGGGTAAATCTGACTGATCAAACCATCAAAATAGGTATTATCGATATTTAATAAATCATCTTAATATCTAGAAGTAGAGCTAAAAGCTTCAATAATTTCAGATTGGTTATCAATGGAAAGCGACAAAATGAAGTCTCTTTCATAACAATACAAGAACAGATCAGCCACAAGAGGTGCGCAATTAGTACCCATCTGAATACCCACAATTTGTCTAAATAACTTAGTACCGAATCTAATATAAATATTGTCAAGTAGAAAACCAAAGGCCCAAGGGGCGGGGGCATTTTTGGCCCCAGGGCTATAATTTGAACTATCTTGGTAGAGGTCCACTAGATGAAGCTCCATACCAAATATCAAAGACCTGGGCCATGCGGTTTCAGAGAAGAAGATTTTTTAAAATTTTCAGTAAAAAAATTTATTTTTAGCTCCTGTGACCTAGATGTGCAACAGACCAGAACCATTTGAATAACTTTGAAAGGGGACCACTAAGGATCATTCCTGTGAAGGTTGGTCAAAATCCAATCAGTGGTTTAGGAGGAGATGTTGTTTGAAGAAAAAGTTTACGGATGCACGATGGACCACGGACAAAAAGTGATCCCAAAAGCTCACCTTGTCACTACGTGACAGGTGGGCTAAAAAAAAATGTGGAGGTTGCAGGAATTTTCAATACACAGACTTGTTAGCATGAAGAATTATTATGCCACGAAGAATTAGAAAATACTAGGTTCGTGTCTTTTGATATTATGTTTTATAGGCACAACTTTGAGAATGCTGGTAGAATTGGGAGGCTTACCGAGCGATTCTACATGCATTCTCGAAGCTGAGCCTGATAAACTTGAAACAAATAACACGATATGGTATTCTATTTATCAATTAATACCATTGTACACTCTTACATTTTTATGCCACCGCATTGATTGATGCCGGGGGCATACAGTTTTTAGGTTTTCCATAAGAAAGTGTGTACGTACGTACGTAATCCTGTTAGACTCAGGTTAAGGTTTTTGGTCAGGGTAGAACTTGAGCTCATAGTTTTCAAAACATGCAATGGATGTGGTTCATATTTAGTATGATAATAGATATGGGTCCAAAGTTTTATCCAGCAATACCCCCACACCTACCCATGGTCTCAAGGTCAAGGTCACAGACTTAGAAATTTTTAATGTTTAAGACTCGGGTTAAGGTTTTTGGTCCAGGTAGAACTTGAGCCAATATTTTTCAAACCATGCAATGGATGTGGTTTATATTTAGTATGATGATAGATATGGGTCCAAAGTTTTATCCAGCAATGCCCCCACACCTTCCCATGGTCTCAAGGTCACAGTCACGGACTTAGAATTTTTTAATGTTTAAGACCCAGGTTAAGGTATTTGTACCAGGTAGAACTTCAGCTCATATTTTCTAAACCATGTAATGAATTTGGTTCATATTTGGTATGATGATAGATATAGGTTCATAGTTTTGTTCAGCAATACCCCCACCCATACCCATGACCTCAAGGTCAAGGTCACATACTTAGAAATTTCTATTGTTTAAGAACCAGGTTAACATATTTGTACCAGGTAGAATTTGAGCTCATATTTTCCAAACCATGTAATGAATTTGGTTCATGTTTGGTATGATGATAGATATAGGTTCAAAGTTTCATTCAGAAATGCCCCCACCCATACCCATGACCTAAAAGTCAAGGTCACATACTTAGAAAGTTTTAATGTTTAAGACTCAGGTTAAGGTATTTGTACCAGGTACAACCTTAACTTTTATGATTCATTTGGTTCATATTTGGTTTGATGATACATACAGGTCCAAAGTTCCATTTGTCATACGCCTACCTATGCCTAAGACTTCAAGGTCAAGGTCACAGACTTAGAAATTTTTAAACATTATTTTTTTAAGAGTTCATATTTTGAAAATTATATGCTGGTATTGGGTTTATATTTAGTATGATTATAGATACAGGTCCAACAAGAACTACAGCTATGCATGTGACCTCAAGGTCAAGGTAAGGTCAAGGTCACAGCCATAGAAATTTTTAATATTTAAGTATGTTAAGAGCTCATATTTTCCAAACCATATAATGGATTTGCTTCATATTTGGTCGGATGAAAGATAAAGGTAAAAAGTTTAATTCAACAATTATCCTGCCCTTGCCCAGGACTTCAAGGTCAAGGTCACAGACCTAGAAGTTTTTAATGTTAAAGTTTTAAGAGCTCATATTTTCCAAAATTGATGGATAGGGTTCATATGTGGTATGAAAATAATTATTTTTTCAAAGGCTGAATCGGCAATACCCCTACCTATGCCATTTACCTCAAAGACACTGTTCCAGGTGAGTTATGCTGTCCAATCACAGCTGTGGTTGCAACATGATTTTTTTCCGGGACAGGTGGACCCTGGGCTGGGGCATCTGTGTCGTATTGACACAGTTCTAGTTTTGTCAATTTTTCCAGTAGTCCAGATCATTGAAGTGCAATGTTACATTGACCTGATAAAGCTCACTTGTCCTGAGACAGCATATCTTTATCAGGTCAAAGTGTAATAATGCAATTAATATAGGGAGTAACTGACAAAAACATTAAAAAGCTTGCTTGATAATATATTTGAGATCTGTATACTTCAGTCCTCTATTATTTTTTTTCTTTTTCCTGTTCAACTGTCTTAAAAATGATGCAAGGATAATATTTAAACAAAAGATTTAAAATTATAGTATACTTATGTCTTTGCCAATTTGGTAGCTTAGTCGGATGCGCCTCTGACTGGTGATCAGGAGGACGTGGGTTCGATACCTGTCGGGGTCAGCAACATTCTTCTGTGGGGATTAATCATGGAATCTTTTCTACGGTCATTCTCTCCCTTCTGCTGATCCAAGAAGGGCAGTTGTCACTTTCTGGTGAAAGAATGTGCACTGTACTGGTTAACAGCTTAAGTATAAGCCTGCCCAGGAAATGTGTGGATAGGTAAACTGGTTGGCTCAAAAACGAACTAAAATAATGCAGGCTGGGCCATTAAACTCCCAAAAAAAAAACAAATACTTATGTATTTGAGTGTAATGGGATTTAAGAAACAAAATTCCCTTTCCAAAAATAGTTTCTGTTTGACTAGACTTTAACTTAGATCCCTTTGCACCTCATGCAAAAAGCATAAGTTAAAGGAAGGCTACAAATCCACAGACTGACCAGAGCTCTTGTTGATTATACCATAATTGAGCTATTTGTTTACCTTTATTAAATTGTTCAAGCAATAAAAATTGAGATATGAAATCTTAAACTTTTATCTTAATTGCAGATTAACAAGGTCAGATGAAGAAAATTATATCACCAGCGTAAACTGCTAAATTTCCTGTCCGATATGCAAGAAAAAATGGGCATTGGTCATACCAACCTGATCTCTTTTTGTGATCTGTCCATTCAGCAAGGGGTCACACTGATAGTAGTAGGCATACATTACCATTCCTAACATAGCAACAAGGCACTGATAGAAAATGGAACCAGGCAGTGCCAGCATTAGGGAACTGAAACAACATAAAAGATAGAATTGGTCATTAAAAAGCTTTCTGAATATGTTCTATAAAAGGGTTATCCTTTGGAAGCAAGGAATACACCACAGAAGTGAAAAATATGGAGTGTACATGTTTTCTGGGCCAGACTAGCTAGTTTCGGCCAATTAGGCCTCATCAGTGACAAGGAATACACCACAGAAGTGAAAAATATGGAGTGTACATGTTTTCTGGGCCAGACTAGCTAGTTTCGGCCAATTAGGCCTCATCAGTGAAAATCTGAAATCTCATTTCATATGTAGGATATGAAATGAGATTTAATGAACATCATATGAAGTTCATGAAATGAGATTTCAGTGAGCTTTGTAAATTGTGCACAAAATAGACAATACTGGGAGAATCCATTTCTTTGTATCTTCAGAGTTTTTCATCTTAAAAAAAAAGAACATGACCCAGTTGTTCAAAGCTAATGCAGTGATCAGTAATGGTCATTTACAAAGCTCACTGAAATCTCATTTCATGAATTTCATATGAAGTTCATGAAATGCGACTTCAGAGTGCTTTGTAAATTTTTCACAAAATGTACAATACAGGGAGATTGTTTTTCTGACAGATCTCCAGCTCTGTTTTTTTTTTTTTCTTTCAACACAAAAATCTGACAATCGCCCAGGGGCCAGTTGTTCAAAACTAACGTCATTAGTAAACATATTGTTAAAACTTTGATCATTTAATTTGGCAAATATAGCATATTTGCCAAATTAAATGATCAAAGTTTTAACAATATGTTTACTAATGACGTTAGTATTTTTGCAGAAAAAAATGTGAGCAGAAATGCAGAAGCTGCTCACATTTTTCCAGCAAATATACCAAAATTCTAGATATTGTACTTGCTAGAACAGTTAACAATATGACCATTAACAAGCTCGTTAAGCTAACGATGCTTTGGGCAACTGGCCCCAGATGTTCAAAGCAAATTCAGTGATCTGTCAATGTAATTTCAGAACATTTACCTGTTCTTATTTTATCGTTTTGTTTGTCTGAGGTTTTATATACTATTAAGGTCATTTTGGAGACGTTGTTTCCGATTTAGTGGGACTTTTACCTGACAGTAAGATGAAATGACTTCTCAAGCCCTACCGCCGATATTAACTGCTAGGGTTTAAGGAGCCGTCCGACTCGCATCATTTTTCCTGGGCAGGCTTAGACCTAAGTGGTTTACCAGTACTTAAGTCCAGTCAGTTTCAGCTCTGTGTGGAAGCATCATGCAGCCAAATCTATTTCTCTAAGCCCTGATGGAGTGGGGGGCATGGGTGGGTGGGATTGGGGAAGGGGGCTATTTTATTCTTTCATATGACAAGTAGTTTTGCTGGAAATAAATTACACAAATAACTACAAGATAATTTTGATTGCTGCATGAGGTTTAAAATGACCCTCTTTACCTCAATCAATAATGCAAACTACACCTTAAATCAAACTAAAGTCTGGGCACAGTAGGTTTTCTTTCCTACATGATCCTTTTATTCTGACAGGCCCTTTGGGGTTTAGGTAACTAATGTCTCATTATGACAACACATCCATATGCTAAATGGTGTCTGTTATATCATCGAACTAGCATTTCCAAATGAAAATTGTTGTTATTTCTCTTATTTCTAGTGCAAACATATTAAGGGTGCTAGTATGAAACACTTAATAGAGACAGTTCTAATAAGTACCCTTCACCAGCACGCTTTTTATGCAAAAGAAAGGATTGGGAAAGCTTTAGTTTTAGCTTGGGATAGAAAGTCTGTTCTAACCCTGGTGTTCTTACCCAAAATTGAATATACTCGCGTGTTTGATAAATGCACTGGCTAAATATGACCTCATATGCGCTGTCGTTAAGGTTGACATCACAGTAGCTTACGTGATATTACTAAACATTCCTGTAGTGTCATCACAATATGGCGGACATCGGCAACCGAAATGACTGCAGCATTAAAACTCTGCCCTAAGAAATGGAAGGTATGCCAAAAATAAAAGAATCCTATATGGGTGTGAAGGTTGGATAGAAAAATCGGTCCATGTGGATCACTGTCCGGCATCATGAGGCTTGCCGAGTGACCCTCGGAACGGATTTTTCCATCAACCCCTCTCACCCACATAAGATTCTTACAGTATACTCCACTATATCCTATTTTTATCTATATACAGCGGTGTTCATTACACATGTATTGCATCTCCAAGAAACTGGGTAAAACATGTACCTCAAACAGGTAAAACATGCACCTCAAAATGTCTTACATTTCAGCATGTTTCAGGCTTGGCATACTCATGTAACGCTGCAGCATGGCTTGGTTTGAGGCATATATAGTCATTGTCATCATGGCTCCTCCTACAAACAATGTCCAGAAAGTGTACTTCACTGTAGGGTCTGGATCTGGGCTGAAAATGGATAACATTCAAGTTGAGAATGATAAAAGATATATTGGGAAAATGCATATATCTAAGACAAAGCTATATTTCATGCTTGTTTGTTTGTTTGCTTGTATTGGAATGTAATGGCCGAGGCAACACTATTTAGGTCATTTTTGAACCGGTCAGCTGACCTATCCACACTTTTCCTGGGCAAGCTTACAAGTAAGCGATTAACTAGTACAGTGCACCTTCTTTCTCCAGAAACTGACAACTGCCCTTCTTGAGTCAATGGCAGGGACAGAATAACCATAGCAAAACTTCACAAAAGAATATTGCTGACCCTGGCAGGTATCGAACCCACATCCTCCTGATCACCCAGATGCGCATCTGACTGAGCTACAGAGGCCGGCTTTTCATGCTTGTATGAAATGCCAATTACAGATGAAATATAGAAATGTGTCAATACGACACCGATGCCCCTGCCCAGGGGCCATCTTTATATGGAAACAAGCATTTTGCAAAACATGTTAAAAAAGAGCCATAACCTCAACAGAAATTGGCGTATTTGACCCTAAGTCGAACTTGACCTTTATTGTATGATTATTTACATGTGTTTGTGTATAAATAAGTTCTGAATAATTAGATCCTTTGGAAGCACAGAATACACCAAATAAAGAAAATAGCAGACTCGGTTTAATTGAGTCTGTTCATGACCAGTACTGAAATGTGCAACACCGGCCACGCTGTCTAGCACCGGCTTAACAAGAACTCTATTTTCAAAATATTTCTTAATGAACCCAATGATCCCAAACTTTGGCAAAGGATCAGAAAATATAATCTGCACTATGATGATGTATGTGAAGATTTTTTTCTGCCACCACAAGGCATAATACCAGCTTTGTTTGTTTGATTTGAGGCTTAACGTCCCCTTCAACACTGTAAAGGTCATTTTGGAGATGTTGCTTCCAATTTTGTGCGACTTTACCCGACATAGAGATGAAATGACATCTCAAGCCCTGCCATCCAATGAAACCAATAGGGTTTATTAGCATGTTCTGTCCGACTCACACCGCTTTGCCTGGGCAGGCTTAGATGCTCTAAGCGGTTTACCAGTACTGTCGGTTTCTGTGTGGGTAGGTTTCAGCTCTGCGTGGAAGCATCATGCAGCCCATCTATTTCTTCAAGCCCCAATGGGCGGGGGCTGAACACACACCACCAGCTGCAGTGAAGATTACGGGGAATGGATACACCTTCAGGGGAGGCAACTCCTGCAAAAGATTTTTGTCTCCCATGTCAATAGGGGTCAACTCTTAAAGGCAAGAATTCGCTCCTAAGGAGCGAATTCTTTCCTTTAAGAGTAGACCCCTTTTTCAGTGGGACATAGCTTATAGAAAAGGGAACAGGAAGTCCCCAAAGTTATCTCCCTTTGAAAAATGGCAGAAAAAAATCTGCCAGGCGTTCCCATTCCCCTTTAGTTCTTGTACATGTTGATCTGACACTTTCAATGAGTTCAGTTGCTCAAAAACCACTTTTCGCCTGTGTGGCTCATATCAAGTTAAATTTTGATGGCTCAAACACCAATGTCTGGTTAACCATGACCGTTTCAAACGTTTTTTAATCCGTTAAAAAAAATCCAAAAATTGCAGGTACACTACAACCTGTTTATAAAACTATTAATGTGATCCAAAGCAAAAATGGTGTCAGTTAAACAACCATGTTATATCCAAACAAAAATGTATAGATTATATAGAAAAATGACCAATTATGGTCATTTTTCGATATAATCTATATATTTTGTCGGATCCATCTTGAAACAGTGTTATATCCCTAACTGTGTTATAACGAGCAGTGTTAAAATGAGGTTGCGGTGTATGAATATATTTGAGACAATTTAGGGAGAATTCTCCCGATTTTACAGGGAAAAATATGTTGGTGTACTAATTAGAATTGCAATGAGATGAGGCAATTCTAATTAGTTAACAAAGCATAGTTTTATCTTAAAGACAAAAAAAAATATGCCAATTGACATATAGCTCTATAACAAGCCCTGACTTGGTGTTATGATTAACATTCAGTAGCTCCTGGCTTGAACATTTTCATGGTCTAAACGATGTTCAAACCATTTAAGTGTGCCTGTAGTAAACTCACTCAAAATAGGGCATCCTACTGCCCTTTTTGACTCTGTCTATTACCATCTCTATAGAGCCCACCTCTAGCACACCTTTGATCAGCAATGTTAACATACCAACTGTTATGATGACAACCTGGAAGGCATCTGTCCATACCACTGCTTTAATGCCCCCCTGAAATAAAAATAAGGCAGAGCTGTGGAACTACTATGCCCGACTTATCATACTTATTTTACAATGTCCAACTTATCCTACTTAAGCTTGTCCAATTTTACTATGCCCAACTTATGGTACTTGTCCACTTTTACTATGCCCAACTTATCCTCTTTGTCCAATTTTAATGACTGACTGATCCTACTTGTCCAATTTTTCTATGCCCAGCTCATCATACTTGTCCAATTTTACTATACCCGACTTATCATACTTGTCTAATTTTCCAATGCCCAACTTATCCTACTTGTCCAATTTTATTAAGCCAAACTTATCTTACTTATCCAATTTTCCTACACCCGACTTATCCTACTTGACCAGTTTTACTATGAGAAACTTATCCTACTTGACCAATTTTACAAAGGACAAATGAAAAATTTAAATTTACTTATCCATGGACAAGTATGGTGGAGGTACATGTTACAGATGTATAAATATATCCCTATTTGCACCTCTTTATGTACGGGCCTCCATGGCCTAGTGGGGATGAGCGCCGACTCTTAATCATTAGGTCTCTAACTGCTGTGGTTTGAGCCTTGCTCGGGTTACATGCAAGATGCCCAGTTCTGCACAATGGAAGGTCAGGTGGTATTGGTAAAACAAAACAAAACAAAACAAAAAAAACAAGAGCTGTCACTATAGGTGACCAATGCCCCCACGTGGGAGCCAATTTCTGATTTTTTTTTTTGCAAAATTTCAAGGGGAGATAATTCAGCTAAAATGACAACAGAGTTATGGTCCTTGGTCAGAATGTAGCCCTTGTGATGGTGAATAAGTGTGTGAAGTTTCATGGGGCTAGGTCAAATCAAATACTTTTGAAGTTATAATCAAGGTTAAAGTTTTTGTGACAGACAGACAGGGCAAATACTGTAAGCCCCCCGAATCTAAGATTTTCGAGGGGGGGGGGGGGGGCATAAAAAATGCAGAATTAATAGATCTCTGACATTTGAAAGGAGCTTTCTTTTGGATACATGAAGTTGCTTCCCTGGATTTCAGTCCAATTTTTAAGCAGACACCAGTCTAAAAGGAAGTCATTCGCTACCTCTGGGAATAGAAGATGCTGTGAAATTATCATTGTGCTGAGAAAATGCCCCAAAACCATCCTTCACTTTTTTAACACAACCATATGTCTGTTTTTCACAGGGACAAGTTAAGTTTTCTTCAAACAAGTTAAAGAGGTCCATTTACTTGCAATTGTCCCAAGAAAAGTACAAATTTTGCTATTTCCGCAGCCCTAATTAAGGAATGTACGCATAAACCCTGTTCATTTTAGCACAGTTTAAAGATGGATCCCAAAAATGTATAGATTATATTGAAAAATCATCTACATTAATGTTATTGAAAATCCCTAATCATTTTTATTTCTCAACTTTTTTTCCTGTTGTATGTCGAAATTCACGATCAGAAAATACATCCCACAAGGACGCCTGAAATTCAAGCACTTTTTAAAGACCACCAATGATTTTCAAGTACTTGTCAAAGCCCAATTTATTTTCAAGGACTTTTTAAGACATGCCCAAATTTTTACAAACTCTGTATGATAAATGAGTACATGTCTGTGTAATATGATAAACACAAAATACGGACAAAGGAAGGAAGATATAAGAGGAAACTGTCTTACTATTGCAGTGTACAGGGTACAAACTAGGCCCATCACTAGAACAGAGAACTCCATTGACAGCTCCATCACTGAAATTATACAAACAAAAATACACATACTGTGATCCTGGTTGTTCAAAGCTTGGTTAACTTATCAAACATGTTTTGTTTTTGTTTGAACTGAGATTTAATATTTCCGTCAACACAATTTAGGTCATTTTGGCGACGTTTCTTCCAATTTTGTGGGACGTTTACCCGACATTGAGATGAAATAACAACCCAATAAAACCAAAAGGCTTTTAGCTTGACTTCTAGATATTTGCATGATTTATTAAATATTGACAATACCTATTTCAATGGTTTGATTAGTCAAATTTACCCCCAGAACTTCAGTTAAATAAAGTCCCGAAAGTTGTCTCCATTGTTTTCCCTCATGTTTTTTCAGGGGACATATGTCCTGCTACATGTGCGTAATGGGGGACATTTGACAAATTTTAGGCGACATAAACCTTGGAACTGACACAGCTAGAGATGTTAGGACCTTTTATTAAAGTTTTTGAAGGTAGACAGTACTGTAATATTTTTACAAAATTGAAATGTGAGTCACAGGTAAGGCTGCCACGATTAATCGTATAATCGATTAATCGATCGATAAATTCCACAAAAATGATTATCATTTCTGATTTGCTTTTAATCGATTATTTGATAGGTACAATTTTCTACCCAAAGTTATGCCTAAAATAGCTGGATGAGTGGCAAACAGTGCAGACCCTGATGAGACGCCGCATTATGCGGCGTCTCATCTGGGTCTACACTGTTTGCTCAGGCCTGTCTGTTCAAATATACATATTGTAAAGTGCAACATATGGTAAGGGTCATGCTCAGACAGAAAGGTAGACAGGTATAAAATAATGACAAAAATCCTAGCGATTACTAATCGATTATCGATCGCAATGACATGACGGATAATCGATTATCTTTTCAGCTCCGATTAGCCAGCCCTAGTCACAGGACAATCTAGTCTTATTTGTTATGTGTCCTGATTACTGGTGTGCAGGTCTAACAAAAAGCAGCACCAGTCAGATCGGCCCCACAAAGTTGCGCCTTACATGGTGCACAGGGATCATGTTTACGGGGACATTTGTTACAAAATCGCGCCAAAACACGCCTTTTTGTGCGCCAGGGAAAACCCTGTATCTCCCTTTGAAAAATGGCGGAAAAATAGGCTAGGTGTTTCCATTTCCCTTAAATCAGATTTAACCCCCCACCCCCCCCCCCCCCCCCCCCAGTGGAAATCTTCCACTGACCGTTCCAAGGCGGCTCTTCTGTGGCGATTTATTTATGTTGTTGTTTGTTACTTACTGTGTGTATCACTTGTGTCTTTTGGTTTTGGATGGCCATATGGCCATTTTGTGGGAAAGTAACTGTCCTTATGGCCTTCCTTTGTTTAGGTTTCCATTATGGTCAGGTCGCTTAATGTTTGTATTTCTTTCCCTTTGGTGTCTTTTATGGGTGGAGTAAGTTAATTGTATCAATTCCTGATCTTTGTTTTACTTCTACTTTATTACTAAGGAAGTAAAAACTTTCATCAGTAAATACAGGTTTGTCGCAGACAGCATCATGAGGCGAAGTGCTGAAGTGCAGTTACCATCTGCAATATTACAAGTGTGGTCATATAATGTTTTTGACATGACAATATTCACTTGATAACAGTGCTGTTATATAATAAAATATTATCATATACCCTAAAAATTCGGACACCTTGAGGACTTGCTGTAGTTCTCCTAAAATTTTAACAAATTTGTTTCACGATCCACCAAGGGGTCAAAAAGGTAACGACGAGATGGCAATAAGCACAGACCCTGATCAAACTTCAGGAGCAGTCTGAGCTTTGTCTGCACTGTTTACTTAGGCCTATCTGTCCAAATACTTAGGTTTAGTACAGTAATAAAATAAAAGCTACGAATGTTGCCATCACATTACAGATAGAAACGACTTAATTTTACTGAGTCTTTTCATATCCAGCACTGTCGATTGAAAGGCTGAAATCAAAGGACTAGATATTAAAGGTGGACATTTGATGATAAATTAAGAAATAGATCAGCTCTAACTGTGATTTGTTGAGTAATAAATCACAGTTTGAAGGTCAGTTGTAAAGTAGACAAATCACGTGCGCGTAGCGCGCGTGATTTGTCTACTTACAACTGACCGACAAACTGTGATTTATTACCCAACAAATCACAGTTAGAGCTTATCTATTTCGATTCTAACAGGCTGAAAATCGGCAATAATGCTGTTGTTTCCTTCAAAATCTCACAACTTTACGCCATTGTTAGAAGAAATCCCGCTAAAATTATCGACTGAAACACATGCATTTATATCCTTTTCTAACGTTTTCGATGTGAGAAAATGACGTTACACCGTCCAACGTCAAGGAAATCGACTAGTGACGTCATACATTTTCAGTTTTTAATGACGTCACTCGTCACGCTCTTCCTTGCCGTGATTTGTTGCAGAATAAAACACAGTTATTTTCCATTGCCTATATAGGCGTGCTGTGTTAGAATAAAGGTTAATTTATAAATAAAGGTTACTGACAATATAAAGGTTAATTTGGTTAATTCTTCATAAAATCCTATGCAGTGTGTATTCATTCAAACAGCATGGACGAGACAATCGAAAGAATACCCACAACATAGGTTTATATGGAGAAATAAGGAAAGCTATACTTCAGTTATCACAAAATACCCACCATATAAGGTTTATTTGATGATAAATAAATGATACTTTTTGCCTGATCTTCATTTCCCTAAAAATCTATGTTGTGGGTATTCACTTGAACCCCTCAACAAGGCTCCACAATGTAGGTTAACCCCTTGTAGACGAGTGAACTCTTCCATTGCTATATGTTGAAGATAAGGGCAGCAGGCGATTTATTTATTTTTATTCTATTTTTGACAGAAAATTCTGTTAGCAAGTAGTGCAGACCCTGATCAGATGCCACGTTCTGTGGCATCTGATCTGGGCCTGTGCTGTTTGCCAAGGTACCCCTTTATGGGTTTACCTCATTCAATGGATTACTATAGATAACTAATCTAATTATCCTTCTCTTATCACTAAATTCCCACCTTTTTTGTTGTTATGCAGATTCTTTTGAATAGGGTTGCATTTTCTTACTGACTATAATGAACAACCAATATGAATTGCTTACCTTGACTGAGGGCTAGAGATGGAGCATATAACACCACAGCCATATACAGCAACTGAAAATGTAATACGTAACAACCTGTTAACCTTTAACATGCCAATCATGACAACTGTCGTCTGCTCTGCCGTCTGCCGATTATCTTAAAAGTCATTTTTGCAAACAGTGTGGACCCAGATCAGGAGCAGTCTGATCTGGGCCCACACTGTACGCCTGTGTCCAAAAATATTTTTAAAAAAGTTTGCAAGAAGATTCAGCAGAAGACATAAGCAGCCAACTTTTTCAGATGTTGCTTTTCTCGGCAGCTTAAGGTTTAAGTCAAAGCCAGAACTCTTTTAATCACTGGTAAAAAAATTTAGGTTTCACTCATATCAAGCCGATCGTTAATCAGAGGTGGGCGAAAACCGTAGCACCTAAAGAACAAGAGGCCCATGGGCCACTATGCTCACCAGAGCTCAGGTGGGCACTGCCCAATGGCAGCCATGTATTTTAACATGATATCATTTTAATCCACCAAATGAACCCCCCATGTCCAAATGAGCACCCATGTGGACTCAGGATCTGAAAAATTAGGCCTTTTATGAAGTAGAGGGGTGGGGCATGGACCCAATGGAGCCCTGGTTTGTATCACTAAATGCGTCTTATCATAAGGAACAGGAATATATATGGTTCAGCAGTGGGGATCTGTAAGGCCTCCTAAGTGGTGGAGGGGTTGGGGCATGCCCTGTTGATCCCAGGAAAGCTCAAGATTGTTGTCCCTAAATGTGTCTTATCATAAGGACCAAGCATATACATGTATATGGTTTAGGGTGGGAATCTGAACGGTTTCTGAGATTTGAGGCCCTTTTATGAAGTGGAAAGGATAGGAATGTCCCCTGCGGACCCCCCTACAGTAGGTGTGCTAATAATAAGGAACAAGAACACATATGAGTATGGGGTGGAGATTTGAATGGTTTCTGAAATATTAAGCCTTTTTTTAAATGGAAGGGCGGGGCACATTGCCTCAGCACAAAGAGACCCCAAGGTTGGTGTGACTGAATGAGTCTTATCATAAGGAACAAGTATATGGTTTAGGGGTGGGGATCTGAACTAGTTCTGAGATATATGGCTTTTAATGAAGTAAAGCGATGGGGCATGGCCTGGGCATGCCCCGGGGACTCCCAAGCTGGTGTCACTGAATGCATCTTATCATAAGGAAGATGAATACATGTATATATGGTTTAGGTTGAGGCTAAGAACAGTTTCTGAGATTTAAGGCCTTATGTTAAGTGGATGGGTGGGGCAAGGCCCTGGGAGACTCCCAGGTTGGAGTCAATGAATGTGTCTTATCATAAGGAACAAGAATATATATGGTTTAGGGGTAGCCATCTGTAGGATTTCCCAGATATTGTGAGATTATGAAATGGAGGGGGTGGGGCATGGCCCCAGCACATCCCTGGGGACCCATAGGTTGGTGTCACTGAATGCGTCTTATCATAATGAACAATAATATATATGGTTTAGGGGTGAGGATCTGAACAGTTTCTGAGATATATGACGTTTTGTGAATTGAAGGGGTGGGGCAAGGCCCCGGTGCATCCCTGAGGACCCCCAGGTTGGTGTCAATGAATGGGTCTTATCATAAGGATCAAGAATATATATGGTTTAGGGGTGGGGATCTGTAAGGTTTCCGAGATATTGGGCCTTTTATGAAATGGAGGGGGTGGGGCATGGCCCCGGCGCACCCCTGGGACTCCCAGGTTGATGTCACTAAATGGGTCTTATCATAAGGAACAAGAATATATATGGATTAGGGGTGGGGATCTGAATAGTTTCCAAGATATTGGGCCTTTTATTAAGTGGAGTGGCTTGTGCATGGCCCCGGCGCTTCCCTGAGGACCCCCAAGTTGGTGTCACTGAATGCGTCTTATCAATAGGAACAAGAATATATTTAACGTTTAGGGGTCGGGCTCTGAATGGTTTCTGTGATATATGGCCTTTTATGAAGTGGAGGGGGTGGGGCATGGCCCCGGCACAACCTGGGGGACCCTCAGGTTGGCATAAAAGCATATTGCTGAGAGAATTTTACTCAAGAAACATTTCTATAAAAGTTTTGTCAAAATATCTGCAATGACTTGGCAGTAAATGCCATTTTTCAATTTTCCCCATTATAAGTCTATGGAAACTCCAAGTTGCCATAGCAACCAAACTAATGAGCCAATTTTCATAAAAAAAACACAAACTTTCAATCCCCCTGCCCATGGATGCTACAGATAAAATTTGGGCCCAATTGGCCCAGTGGCTTCAGAGGAGAAGATGTTTAAAAGTGTTGACGGACGACGACGAAGAGGACGCAGACGACAACGACGGACAACTGCCTATCCTATAAGCTTCCCCGGAGCCTTCGGCTCTGGTGAGCTAAAAACCACACAACCTTCCGTTGCAGAACTTTGCGTCTCACATGTGACCCGAGCCAGGCTGGAACACACAGTGGTAAGAGATATAATGCTTAAGAGTCAGCGCTCTTATCTACTCGGCCACAGAGGCCTGTTAAAAATGATGTTATTTCCAAACAAAAATTTTTAGATTATACAGAAAAAAATGACCAATTATTTCTTTTCTATATCATCTAAACATTTTTGGGCCCATCTTTATATTGTGCTATATCCAAACTGTGCTATAAAAACATTATTAATTGACTATCCTGTATTGATCGGAGGTGATCCTAATGAACACCAGGTCAACCAATATTAACTTAGGACAAGTGAGGTATAAACAAGAGGCCCATGGGCCACAATGCTCACCAGATCTCAGGGGGCCACTGCCCACTGGCAGCAATGTATTTTAATTAACCATGGAAGCCCTGTGCCCAAGGATGCTACAGATAAAATTTGGACCAAATCAGCCTAGTGGCTTCAGATTCTGATGTTGCTTGAAGGTGTTGTTGCAGGACAACAGATGACAATTGACAATTTCCCATTTGTGGCAACAAATAGGCCAAAAAGAACATTATTAAAGGAACATTTCTATGAAAGTGTGACAAAATACGTTGAAAAGCATTAATGTCATTGTCAATTTTCCCCATTATAAATCACTGGAAACTCTTAACTTGCCATAGCAAACAAACCAAAGAGTGAGTGAGTAAGTTTTACATTCCACCAATAGCTAAGGTCATACGGAGACGGGACCTTGGTTTAAAGACTCAGCCAAAAGTCTGGAGAAGCCCGGGATCGATCCTGCGATCCCTGGTTTACAAGTCGAGTAGCATAACCACTACACCATGGAGGCTTCTTAACAAACCAAAGAGCCAAATTTCATAAACCAGAGCTCAGGTGGACATGGCCCAATGGCAGCCATGATATGATTTTAATCTACCAATTATAAAGTCTCCCAAACAAACCCTATACCCAAATAAGCACCCTTGTGGACTGTATTTGAAATATTAGATGTTGTATAAAGTAGAGAGGGTGGGGCATGGACCCAATGGAGCCCTGGTTGTTGTCACTAAATGAATCTTATCAAAAGGAACAGAGACATATATGGTTTAGCAGTGGGGATATGTATGGTTCTGAGATGTAAGGCCATTTAAGCAACGGAGGGATTCGGGCATGGCAGATCCAAGAAAAGCCCAAGATTGTTGTCACTGAATATGTCTTATCATAAGGACCAAGAGTATATATGGTTAAACGGTGTGGATCTGAATGGTTTCTGAGAGATGAGGCCCTTTTATGAAGTGGCAGGGAGAGAAATGGCCCCTGCGGACCCCCCCCCCCCCCAAGACGGGGTGATTGAATGTGTCTAATAACAATGAACAAGAATATATGTGATTATAGGATGGGGATTTGAATGGTTTCTGAGATATGTGGCCTATTATGAAGTGGAGTCTTATCATAAGAAACAAGAATATATATGGTTATGGGGTGGGGATCTGAATGGTTTCTGAGATATATGGATTTTAATGAAGTAAAATGGTGGGGCATGGCACCCCGGGGGACCTGCATGCTAGTGTCACTGATTCCGTCTTATCATAAGGAACAAGAATATATATGGTTTAGGGGTGGGGCTCTGAACAGTTTCTCAGATATATGGTCTTTTGTGAAGTCGAGGGGTGGAGTATGGCCCGGGCGCGCCCTGGGTGACCCCTAGGTTGGTGTCACTGAATGTGTATTATCATAAGGAACAAGAATAAATATGGTTTAGGGGTGGGGATCTGTAAGGTTTCTGGAATATTTGGCCCCCAAGTTGGTGTCACTAAATGCAATTTATCATGAGGAAGGAAAATATATATGGTTTATGGGTGTGGATCTCAATGGTTTCTGAGATAAATGGCATTTTATGAAGTGGAGGGGGTGGGGCATGTCCCCGGCACATCCCGGGGGACCCATAGGTTGGTATCACTTAATGCGTCTTATCATAAGGAACAAGAATATATATGGTTTAAGGGTGAAGATCTGCATGGTTTGATAAATGGCCTTTTATGAAGTGGAGTGGTAGGGGCATGTCCCCGGCACATCCGGGGGGACCCCCAGGTTGGTGTCACTTAATGCATCTTATCATAAGAAACAAGAATATATATGGTTTAGGGGTGAGGATCTGAACAGTTTCTGAGATACAAGGCATTTTATGAAGTGTGTGTGTGGGGGGGGGGGGGGGGGGGGGGCGGGGCATGGCCCCGCACAACCTAAGGGGATCCCCAGGTTGACGAAAAAGCATATGGCTACGAGAAGTGTACTCAAAGAACATTTCTATGTAAGTTTTGTCAAAATATCTGCAATGACTTGGCAGTAAATGCCATTTTTCAGTTTTCCACATTATAAGTAAATGGAAACTCTAAGTTGCCATAGCAACAAAACTAAAAGGCCAAATTTCATAAAAAACACAAAACCTGTAAAGGCAAATATGGTGAATATTTTCATAAAGTCACAGCCTCCTAGAGCGTATGGTTTCTAAGGAGATGATTTTTTAAGTATTTTTTTTTCTATTTTTTTTTTTCATTTTGGTTTCCATGGCAACCAATAAAAATGAGCAGTAGGCCTAAAATCATATGGCAGATAGTAGATTGCCTTTGGAACATTTATATGACAGTTCTGTCAAAATATCTGCAATGACTTGGCAGTAAATGCCATTTTTCAATTTTTGCCATTAGAAGTCTATGGAAGCTCCTTCGGCTCTGGTGAGCTAACAAGAATTCCGCAGAAGGCGGCGTCGCACCTGCTGGGGACAAAAGTCATAGAAGCCACAATCAGAATGTTGTTATTAATTGAGTAAATTTCATAGCAGGTGATAGTTGATGTAAAATGTGACAAAGTCACTGGACCAAAAAATATAGGCCATGGTCACCAGGTCCAGGTGCGTGCCAAATCAGTACATTGAGGAGAAGTACTATGCAAAGTTTGGTGGCTGTAGGCCATTTATTTTAGGACATATTGAACATTGAGGTAAAAGTGGCTGGAGTGCATAATATAGGTTAAGGTCACCAGGTCAAGGTACCCACAGAGTAAGTAAATGTAGGAGAAGCACTACCCAAGGTTAGGTGGTTGTAGGCCTTATAGTTAAGAAGATAAGGAATGTCGATCTAAAATGTGTTAAAGTCAACGGAGTGCAAAAAATAGGTCAAGGTCACCAAATCAAGGTACCTGCATAGTCAGTACATCTAGGAGAACCACTATGCAAGATTTGGTGGTTGCAGGACTTTTATTTGAGAAGATCTGGAACATTGACGCAAATTTTATCAAAGTCAATAGACCATAAAATATAGGTCAAGGTCACCAGGTCAAGGTCCTGCAGACTCAGTACATCCAGGAGCAGCATTATGTAAGACTTGATGGTTGTAGCTTTTTATTTGCAGAGATCTGGAACTTCCACATAAAAATTTGTCAAAGTCGCTGGAGCGTAAAATATTGATTAAGGTCACCCGGTCAAGGTACCTGCAGAGTCAGTACATCTAGGAGAAGCACTATGCAAGATTAGATGGTTGTGGGCCTTTTATTTGAGGAGATCTGGAACTTCGACGTAAAATGTGTCAAAGTCAGTGGAGCGTAAAATATAGGTCAAGGTCACCATGTCAAGGTACCTGCGGAGTCAATACATCTAGGAGAAACACTAATCAAGATTTTATTGTTGTAGGCCTTTTATTTGAGAAGATCTGGAATATTGACGTAATTTGTGTCAAATTCACTGAAGCGTAAAATATAGGTCGAGGTCACCGGGTCAAGGTGCTTGCCTAGTCAGGAGCTCAGGGTGATGTTTCATGAAAGGTTTGATGGTTGTTTAGTCTTATAGTTGATTACAATACAAACTTCGACGTAAATGTCGAACTTCGACGTAATGGTAAAAGTCACTGGAGCGCAAAATATAGGTCAAATTCACCAGGTCAAGGTGCTTACAAAGTGAGAAGGTCTATGAGATGTTTCATGTAAGGTTTGATGGTAGCTGAGGTTTGTAAAATAAAAACTTTGATGTAAATGTCGAACTTCGACGTAAATGTCGAACTTCGACGTAATGGTCAAAGTCACTGGAGCGCAAAATATAGGTCGAAGTTACCAGGTCAAGGGGCTTACAAAGTGAGAAGGTCTACGAGATGTTTTATGTAAGGTTTGATGGTAGATGAGGTCTGTAAATAAAAACTTTGACGTAAATGTCGAACTTTGACGTAAATGTCGAACTTTGACGTAATTGTAAAAGTCACTGGAGCGCAAAATATAGGTCAAAGTCACCAGGTCAAGGTGCTTACAAAGTGAGAAGGTCTATGAGATGTTTCATGTAAGGTTTGATGGTAGCTGAGGTTTGTAAAATAAAAACTTTGACGTAAATGTCGAACTTCGACGTAAATGTTAACAGATGGACGGACAACGGATGGATGCACGGACGAACAGACGGAAAATCGGACGCCTATGTCGCACCCTGCTATAAGCAGGTGCGACAAAAATCAATAATCATGTTTTTTTTCATTGTGTCAGTTAATACAAGTAATTTCATACTGCCACAGTTACAGGTCCTCCGTCCGCTGCATTTGGCCCTCGGACCTGTACCCAGGCCAATACGAAATTACTTGATTAATAACATTAGGAGTCATCTGATCTGAATCTACCTGTTTGAATAGGTAGGTGTTATCGTGGTTCAAAAGGACAAACAAAAGATCATACTTACCATTTGAAAAGAAAATGTTATTGAACCCATAAGCCGAATAGTTCTGTTGAATCTGATTTCTAGATACTGAAATTTACAATATAAGAATCTTTGATGAGTGAGAGGCTTAGATAATAAACCCCATACCTAGAAAGGGTTTGCCTGCCCCCGCCCTTGGGGGTTTGAAGAAATAGATGTGCTGCATGATGCTTCCACGCAGAGCTGCAACCGATCAGGACACGATTACTGGTAAACTGCTTAGAGGAAAACTGCTTAGAGGATCTAAGCCTGCCCAGGCAAAGCGGTGCGAGTCAGACCGTCCATGCTTATAAACCCTATTGGTTTTATTTGGCAGCAGGGCTTGAGATGTCATTTCATCTCAATGTTGGGTAAAAGTCCCACAAAATTGGAGCAACGCCTCCAAAATGACATTTACAGTGTTGACAGGGATGTTAAACCTCAACTCAAACAAATCAAAATAGAAAGGGTTTGCATAACTGTGTTTTGATAACAAGTGTGACTGACACCAATTAAACACTGAAGTGTGAAAGTGTGCCTGACAAAATCAGCGTTTGTGTGTATTAGAGAATGGGCTATGGCCCAATTTGTATCAGTGATCGACTTGCTTGCAAAACTTAAACTTCTTGTCACCACTGGTTAACGTAACACATTTGTTTACTTAGCATAAAAAAGAGAAAAAAGCTCTTTAGCAATGGAGACAAAGGGTAAAAGATATTTTTATTTCAAATTGAGAGATGTGCCCTTTTAGCAAGGTGCTGCATGTGAATGTGCCCTTTTTACATGGTTGTTTGTATTTGAAGTATTTTTTTTACACAATTTCACGTGCTGAAAGTGTCATTTTTCATGACCAGCACCATGCCTTTTTTAGGAGCTAGGGGAAACACTAAATTAATCCCAACAAGTAAGTTGTATGCATGCATCTATTTTATAATTGTGCATTTGCATTATGAAGAATAACAAAAACATAAATAACAGCATATAAATGTGAAATATGAACATCTGGAATGCTGACCTCTCATGTATGGGAGTAATACATGCTACTGATTTCAGATCCTTGCCTAACCATCACATTGACAAGTCTGTGAAATGAACACCTCCTAAACTCCACTATACCCTTAAACCCCAGTTTTCTCTATATAAAGTGGAGTCCACTTTATATAGAGAAAACTGGGGTTTAAGGGTATACATTATTTTTCTTATTTCTGCTCCAAGAGATAGGTTGTGGTTACTCTAACAAGCACCCACAACCTATGTTTGTAGTATAAATAAGAAAAATATCATGGATTTTCACCTGAAAAATAGACGTTTTGGATATGTGAACAAATGCGCTATGTCGCCCGGGTGTGCTATCGTAATGATCCATTAAAAGGTATTGAAAGAAATATATCAATAACAAAAGGCAGTGGCTAGCCGTCCGGTACCGGACGACCAGCCAACGAGTCTGCCCATCCGGTACCGGACGACCAGCCAACGAGTCTGCTCGTCCGGTACCGGACGGCTAGCCAACCCACGTAGGAATGGCTAGCCGTCCGGTAGTACATTTAAGTCTATCATTTTATATAGGGTATTAATGCGTGCGTGCGTTTCAAATAATATTATCCACTTTATGGCGTAATAAAAATATTTCTAATTTACTCTAACGTATTCTTATCACCTGTTTGTCACCATTATTTCACTAAATTTCAGTAAGGGACATAATTGTAATTGATGCAATAGACTGCTGTACTCAAAGCCTTGTCCAGGCACTGTGACAGTATATATATATAATATATATATATATTATTATTATTATTATTATTATGTCACTGTTATAATTTCTATTTTTATAGTTTTATTGTTAAAATCTGCAAATGTTTGTCCGATGTTGATGTTGATATTAATTGTGATAGTTTAACAATAAAATTTGGGGAGCATATTTATTTATGTGAAAGGTGCATGGCTGAAATTTCCTGTCTCTATCCCTGAACATAAGTCCCGACCGGTCGGAGAGTGTGTAGCTGATAGATCCAGTACAATGCATATTTATTTAACCTATCAGTTCAACATGGTAGGTATAAAGAAATATCAATTAAGGGTAATTATCTTGTTAGCAGGGCACACATAAATGTAACGATCCAAAACTGCATGAGTAGAGCAATTACCGTAATGACCCTATGTATTGGGACAGATAGGCTTCAACAAATAATGCAGTCCCAGATCAGACTGCTCCTGAAGCAGGGTCTACACTGGTTGCCATTCCATCTGCGCCCTGAAGGCAGTGGCTAGCCGTCTGGACTCTTTGCCGGATCGTGAAACAAATTTGTTAAAATTTAGGAGAATAACTGCAAGTCACCAAGATCCTTATTTCTTCGGATTTTTACGGTACTGCTCAGTTGCTATTTAATTTAGTTGTTTTTCGCGACGCTTGGATCAAACGTTTTAGTGCATGTACCTTCAAGCCGCGTTTACATAGGGAAAGGAAAAGTAAAATATATAAACTTATAAAAAATATTAAGTTATATTACCGATTGGTAGTTACTTAAAAAAAATATTGATAGTAATAATATTAGAAATAAGTAATCACGACTACAGCTTTTATTATCACAGGCATAATTGTTACGACAATCATGCATTACTGATACGGCTGTGTTTATTTGCTTTATTTTTAAAATGATCTCAATGACATTTAAATAGTCTCAAAGTAGGAGCTATAGGAGATTTTTTCGTGACGTACTTCCGGATCTAAAAATAGAACGGGGAAAGCCCTGGCCGTCAACGGCCGTATTGCTTCAAGGCAGTGGGACAGATAAAGTGTTAATAATTACAGCGTAACACAGTGGAATTCTTTTAAACTTTTGGCGAATTCTAATGTAAAATAATGGAAGAAACACTGATACGCTGCCAGGTGTGAAATTTGGGTCTGCACTGTTTGCACATGCCTATCTGTCCCACTACTTACGACCATTACCCACCTAGCAAAAACAAATTGTTTTGGTCCCATAGGGTGTTTAAGGGGAATGGGAACACCTGGCAGACCTTTCGGCTATTTTTCAAAGGGAGTTATCTTTTGGAACTTCCTGTTGGCTTTTCTGTAAGCTCTGTCTCACGCAAAAAAAAAGGTCTACTCTTAAAGGAAAGTCTTCCCTTTAAGAGTTGACCCCTATTGACATAGGAGACAAAAATACTTTTGCAGGAAGTTCCCCTGAAGGTGTTCCCATTCCCCTTAAATCATTGAAGTTCCACAGAATCTTGTAGTGTTGGCTCCCTTGCTTTGCATCAGTTTCAGTATGTTTATTTTTCTGTCTAACTGTCCGTCAGTTCATCTGTAAGTCAGTCGGCATGTCTGTCGTCAATCTGTGTACTTTCAGTTTGTCAGTCAAACCTCTCTCTCTTTCTCGGTCATGTGACATTGAAGTGTGTTGGAGTGGGTGTCGACGGCATGATGTCAAACCAACGTTGACTCGACGCCTGTCCGTCAGTCCACTCATTAGTTTATTTCGACTGTCAGTATGTTTATTTGTCTGTCTAACTGCCCCTTCGTTTGTATGTAGATAGATAGATAGATAGATAGATAGATAGATAGATAGATAGATAGATAGATAGATGGAAAGATAGATAGATAGATAGATAGATAGATAGATAGATTTAAGTTCTGTCCATATGTGATAGCTATATTTGGATAGCGAATAAAACTTATTTTGTCAGTAAGCTTTCGTGAATAACGGTACCTCAAATGGGTCATTCACGAAGATGGATTTTCGTCAATTAAAAACGGATCCAGGATAAATGAATTTCAGTAATAAAAGCAAAATATCATGCTTTCCTTCTCGAGGCATTATTTCAATGTAAACGGGTATATTTTCTCTCAAAATGTCGGAATATTGTTAGCATTTTAAGTTCCGCCAATGCATTTGAATAGCGATGGCCGTTTCAATTGACGGCCAGTGCTTTGCGCATGCGCAAGAATTACGTCATAAACGGAATCCCTAAAACTTCCTATTGAGCATTCAGTACTCCAGAAAATGATAAAAGTGCAATTCAGCATTCATACTCTATATGAAATGAGAAACTAAAATTTACTACCGGACGGCTAGCCATTCCTACGAGGGTTGGCTAGCCGTCCGGTACCGGACGAGCAGACTCATTCACCTTATTTGCATTATCTGCTGGTTCCTAGTCTGAAGGTTGTCAGTGTTGGAAAAGCAGGTAACCAGACCCCCCTGACCTTGAAAGGTCAGGGGGGTCTGGTTACCTGTTTTTTCCAATATTGACAATGTACAAGCTGGGAGCCAGCCAATAATGCAAATATGGTGAATTGGCTGGTCGTCCGGTACCGGACGGGCAGACTCGTAGGCTGGTCGTCCGGTACCGGACGGCTAGCCACTGCCATTACAAAAATGGTACAGAATAAAATAAGAATTACTTCATAAGCACTCGTTAGTTTCAGTCGGTAAAATATTGGAACAATGAAGACGGCAGTTATGATGATAGCGGGTACATTTCCTGTTGAAATCCACCAGTAAATGCCTCCTTCAGAATAAACTTCTGCAGGAGACCCAAGTATAAAAATCGCTGACATAAAACTGGCGAGAAGAGAGAGCGTTACTGGGACAACTTGCAGCTTCTTTCCTCCTGTTAGAAGGACATCAGAGCCAGACCCTCGAGCTTTACGGGTTTTAACAGCATAATAAATCCCAATCCCTGTTGAGACCATTAAAACAAGGATAAAAATAAGGTAATCTGCCCAGTGGAACATTTTCCTGAGATTTAAAAGCGACAGAAACAACAGAAATGTTCAATTCTGCATGGCTCTCATCTAACCGGAAACGTTTTTGTGGTCAGATTGATTTTTTCCGAAAGTTAAAAGCCAGTTATAACGCGGTGCTGAGTAGTAAATGACGGAACGGCACGAAAGAAGTCGGGGGAAAATCATATTCAAAGAGTGCAAGATTTGTTTGTAGAATAGGGAAAATGACGAAGGTACATAATTCCACTAGATGCGTGGGGTCTGTTTGTTTTGTTTGTTTTGAGGTTTAACGTCTCCGTCAACACTGTAAAGGTCATTTTGGAGACGTTGCTTCCAATTTTGTGGGACTTTTATCCGACATTGAGATGAAATGACTTCTCAAGCCCTGTCGTCCAATAAAACCAATAGGGTTTATTAGCATGGACGGTCCGCCTCGCACCGCGGTTCCTGGACAGGCTTAGATCCTCTAAGCGGTTTACCAGTACTAGTGTGCGGGCCGGATTCAGCTCTGCGTGGAAGCATCATGCAGCCCATATATTTCTGCTTCACGGCCAAAACTGGTAGGGAACAAGACAATTCATCGACAAGATAGTTCATCGATACGGTTTTTGGAGACAATTCATCGACACAAATGAAGACAACTCATCGACACTTTTTGAAGACAATTCATCGACACATTATTATGTTGAAATTATACACAAGTTGATAAAATGAAGACACTGTTTTGAAAACAAAATAATCTTTTATCACGTTTATGATCAAAATAACGAATTTAGAAACATTTAATTCAATATTTTGGCTTATTGACCCTTTTAACCACATAAAAGAAAATGTATACGGAACTTGGTCAAATATTATTCAAAACTTTCATAATCAAAATAAAAAAGATGGCAAGTGAAGCTTGACTGTGAGTTACATATATGTTTGCATTTTCCCCCTAAATTTTCAGCATTAAATAAGATTCTGCTCAAATCAAAACGATTCTAACGATAACGCCTAACGTTTATAGGCAGAAATATGAAACGTAAACATAATCCCATTTAACCCATTTAGTACCATATACCCCAAAACGGGTACCCTGGCAAACAGTGTAGGCTCAGCTCAGACGCCACAGAACGCGGCGTCTGATCAGGGCCTACACTGTTTGCAAAATGTTCAGCCATTTTCCAAAACAAATTTAGTAGAAAACACAACCTGACAACCCTACATTTTTAAATGGACTCATGCTATACATAAGGAGGAGGATTCCATTTGGTACAAAAATGGTTAAACTGAACTTTTACCCCTAAAGTGGGATTAATCAAGGTCCATCGCATGGGCTTATTATCTAGATGATAATTCACCAACACGGTTTATATCTCATGATCAGAATTAGGTATCTAAATGCGAATTGTACAAATCTCGAGGCTAAATTATCCTTCAATTCCAGTGGTCGCACTATCAATACTGCCACTACATAGCAATCAGCATCCTAAAAGCTACATGCTATCCTCAGTTACTTTAAGACAGCTCCCCGACAGTCACTGTTTTGCGACATCAAATCAGACGAGGCAAACTATTGCGGTTAAAATGGTCAATAAGCCAAAATATTGAATTAAATTCGTAATTTTGATCATAAACGTGATAATAGATAATTTTATTTTCAAAACATTGTCTTCATTTTATCAGCTTGTGTATAATTTCAACATAATAATGTGTAGATGAATTGTCTTCAAAAAGTGTCGATGAGTTGTCTTCAATTGTATCGATGAATTGTCTCCAAAAACTGTGTCGATGAATTGTCTTGTCGATGAATTGTCTCGATTCCAACTGGTATCCTGCATATTTTTTTCGTCTGCTTCTTATAGACGGATCCAATGTTTTGACACGTGACCTTGTTTACCTGTCATTGCGCATGCGCAAAATTACTTTTCCTTCTGATAACGATCTTTCGTGGTTGGCAAAAAGCCCCTGGTTCCATATAAACACATTGTAAATTGGTTTAATATTACGGGCATATTTTAGCTGACTGTCACAGAAAATCGATCAAATTACACTTTAAATGGGTAGATATATATATTTTAGAGTTCATTCATGCATCTTCCGCATTTAGTCATTCTTTTTGCGCATTTTTATTACAAATAATTAAGAACGTCCCGCCTCGTTACCTGCATAAGTTTAACAGGTAATTATCATCAAAAACATCCTCAGATCTTCTAGAAACCAATAATAACTAGCTAAGAAATGTCTATTATAAAAGTTTTAAGCTCAAATTTGTCGTTTCGAGTCCAAACAAATAACATGTATACAGAAAATAACATCGCATTTACAATGGCGATAAACGGCCAAATACGTTTTTTGCCCACCACCGGTACGTCCCGGCAAATAATATTATTGAGCGATAACGTAGTGTTTGGATGTGTCTATAGCAAATGATTTTACAATAGACACATCCAAAGTCTACGTCACACAAGGTCAAAGATCATTAGCCTCGTTTTATCTGGTGGGCAAAAAAACTTCCGGTTCCATACTCTACCATTGATGTAGCAATAATTATTTTCTGTAATAACTTTGCCACAAACCATGTTTGACATTAAACTGCTTCTTTTTCGTATAAAACTGGATAGAAAATACACATGCTTTAATCTTATTTCCATTCGTCAAATAAAGCGCATCGACTACGTTTTGGTATGATGGTGGATAGTTTTATAACGCTTTTTAGGCAACAAAATGTGCGATAAAATGTCAGAAGAGACTGGTTCTATATCATTTATTACTTCAAAAACACAAACTGACAAGGATCAGTTAATTTTGTGGAGAAGAAATGAGTTTAATCACACGATAAATATTCGAAATTCTCATTGACACTGTACGGCAACAGTCATGTTTTGCCAACCAGATAAAAGAGTACATCTACAGGGGAGGTAATTGGCGCATGCGCAGTGAAATGTAAACAAGGTCACATGTCAAAACATTGGATCCGTCTATAGCTTGAATATCCTTAAAATCTGCTTAGTACCATGACGTAATTATGACGTCATACCAACGTCGATGCGACGTCATGACGTTTATGCAACGTCCCATCTACGTCGGTGCAACGTAGTGACATTGCACCGACGTCACGACGTTGCACCGACGTTGATTTGTGGTTGCCCTGGCGACGTGTGCCTGCTGGGTGAGTTCAGAAACAGCGGATTAGTCTGAATCTGCCGGATACTCTAAACATTTCATAAGAGTATTTCATGGAGTGCGTGCGAAAATGAATGAAGAGAAAACTAATAATAAAAATATGTTCTTTCTTTTTCTTTCTTTCTTTCTTTCTTTCTTTCTTTCTTTCTTTCTTTCTTTCTTTCTTTCTTTTTCTTTCTTTCTTTCTTTCTTTCTTTCACAACAATGGCACATCAGATGTTGCAAAATCAGAACGGCGCAATTTTGTTACATAATCAAAATATTCAGACAGTGTTGACGGGGCGTTAAACATCAAATTAAACAAATAAACAAAATATTCAGAATAGGCTCAGAGACTCTTGAGCATCGCTTGGTCGGCTGTAACCTTTATCGCCGAAAAAAAAATTAAGATGAAAAATTGTGATATTTTGCTTATTTCTGCTCAAAATATAGATTGTTGGTACTCGTTAGATCGAGGCGGTTCAAACGAGTACGCACAGTCTTTATTTTTGAGCAGAAATAAGAAAAAGGTTTACCCCTGTGATACCTGGTTTTACAAAGTGGAGTTTAAGGGGTCAAAATTATATAGGCTGTTTTCGTGATGTCATATATTTCACACGTGTATTCCAGAACACTTATATATAACAGCAGAAGCGTGTTTACCACCCACTAAGATCAGAATTATTCGCGGTGGTGTGTGAAAACTACAACCATCTGTACCAAACAGAGATTCTAGGTGCTCGTAGGAAAATAATGTAAAACCTGTTAACCCATGTTTCCCTATATTAAGCGAGGCTACAGTAAAACCGACATCAGTTGTCAGTTTGTTATTGTCAATATTATTGTAAATAAAGGTTATTTTTAAATTTATGTACGCAATTATATGTTATTTTTGGATGATCTAATTTTATTTTTGGTGACTCCCTATTAATGTGATGATATCAGGCTAAAAAATACCATACCTGCACTGTGTCGACGCTAGCCAAGTGGTAAAGTCACGGGCTTGTAGAGCTGAAGTATGCGGGTTCGAATCCCGCTGGGGAATGTTTTTTCTTTAACCTTTTTTTTTGGCGCCAAAAGCAAAAAATCCTCGATTTTCTCGTTAAGCATGCATTTTTTGTGCTGATATAAATTTTTACTGAACATTCCTTAGTTCATACTCGGTTGCCCTGCTGTTGAAGTGTCGTCATGTGATGCTACTCTGATAGCAGAAGAGACTTTGTCGGCTGACAAAGCGAAGTTTTTTGGTTCTGACAAGTGCAGTTTTGTGACTAACAATCGTTAAACGTTAAAATAACGTATGATCAACATGAATTAAATTATAAATTTCCAATTAATGTTAATTTCAAGTCATGTTATTGGTGTGCCTATTCTTTACTTTTACATGTCACATATAGGGTCTAGGCCAATCAGGTTCCATTGTATCAAATTATGGCATCTTGTATTTCAATTCTCTTGTACATGTACTTGCTGGTGTTTCTTTTTTATTCACTATTATAAATCAAATGTGAAGTTGATCTTTAAAATTGTGCATGACATGTATTGAACTTTAAAATAAATAGATAACCATTCACGAAAAAATAATAATACAAAAATAATAAACAGAATTGAAAATTAAAAAAAGAAATAATAAAAATGTAAATTCTGAAACTATTTTATAAAAAAATCATCAAGAAAAAAATAAATCATGCTTTTAATAGCTTTATGAAAAAAGGTTTTCTGCGAGGATCGAACCTGCGACCCTCAGGACAATCGTTTTAGGAGCTCCAAGCTACTAGTTGCGCTACGCAACTGATCACATCGGCATTGCAAAATTAAGTGCTTTTGTCTTAGAATATAACCCGTTACGTACCTGTGGAAAACACCGTTGTTTGTTATGATTTATAAATAGACGAGTATTTATCAACATTGAAACCATAACACCGACATATTACGGCAGGGTACCTGTAACTTGTGTTATCTGAAATCGTGTTTACTTCTAATCGTTTACCATTTGAGAGAACTGGTACAAACGCAAATCATTTAAACCATTCATTACACTTTCATTCGTAACACATCGAGACATTATTTGTGAACGTTGCGTGTGGTTACAAGACCCCAAAAGTACATGTATGTGCGAAATGCACAACGAACACCCTTGTAGATCCCACTTTAAAAAGTCTCACTGCCCTTCATCATAGTGTAGTTTATATTTTCTTGTCTTTTGGATCATTAATTCCATTGTGGAACCTTAAACATTTTTAGGTGACTGATGGGGGCTAATTGGCCGAAACTAGCTAGTCTGACCCATAAAACTGCACACTTCATATTTTTATTATCTGTGGTGTATTCTTTGCTTCCAAAGTATAACCCTTTTATAGAACATATTTAAGTAGGCGGTTAACAGGGTGTACATCTTATTATCATTACTTCTGCTCAAAAACAGAGATAGTGGGTACGCGTTAGAACCGCCTAGATGAAAACTCACAATCCATGTTTATGCAGTGAAACCTGTGAAAACCGGACACCTCTGAGACATTTATGTTTGTTCGGAATAAACAGGTGTTCTGAGTAAAGAGGGTACGGCATATCGGGTTCGTATGGAGATTGTAGTAGAAATAATAAAATGACAGAGTTTCTTGAGACAGTGACATGAAAGAAAACATATAAAGCAATGCATATATCTGGCACTGGCAAACAAAAATGATATTTTCACATTGTTCAAAGATATATTTTCACATTGTGGATAAAAAACATGAACATGTTGCTTTCACAGTAGAAGCCCGGAATAATTTTTTTGTTTTATTTTTCGTATAAAATTAAAGGTAAATTTACTCATTTTTCGATAAATACCAAAATAATCGATCTCGTGCTTGTTTCACATGTGCTTTGGTTTTCACCTAAACAAGTAAATATTGCTTGTATTTATCATATGACGTCGCGTCTGAGAATATAATAACGCCAGCTATTAAAAATGGATTGAATACGCAATTTAGTTAGATATGCCCCGTATCGTCACACGTACAGCGAACTTAACGACGTTATATTTACTAATGGCGGAATATTGGCGGTTTCGATAAAAAAAATCGTGAAAAAGCGTTTTAAATACTCTCTGATAAATAGAATCTTGCATTAAACGAGTTGAGGAAAAGGGATAAAATGCTCGGCGAAGCCTCGCATTTTTATCCCTTTTCCTCAACTCGTTTAATAGATTCAATAATGCATGAACACTCATGTAAGATCCTCTGTATCTCACATGGCCATGTTCAGAGTTATCAGAGATAGTCAGTATCTCGAATGCATGGGTGAGTTTTCCCAAAGGGCACGATTGTAAATTAAAGGGTCATGATAAAATTCGTATGATATTCTTATCTCTTTGACTAACTAACTTTGAGGTCAGGCCAAAGGATTTTTTTGACGAAAGATGACGATTCGATTGTTTATATTCGGTTAGTAGAAAAAATCTTAACCTTAACATTATATATTCCACTGGGCCACCGTCCTTTCAAAGTCGTTGCAACGGTTAGGCGTTGCATCGACGCTAAAATATTACAGCACCGGTTGTATCATTACGTGAATAAGGCCATTAACCCATTGCATGCGGGAAACCGCTAAAGGGGTACCTTGGCAAACACCGCAGGCCCAGTTCTGACGCGGCGTCTGATCAGGGTCTTCACTAATTGTTAACAGAATTTTCCGTCAAAATAGAATAAAAACGAAATAACAGGCCCGACACCCATTATATGACAAATGGACTTGTCCAACATATAGCAAAATATGAGTCCGCTAGCGTACAATGGGTTATACCCATTTTGTTTCGGAAAACCCAAACCGGATGACTGGTAAACAGAGTTGACCCACAACAGGCGCACAGAACGCGCTGTCTGATCAGGGCCACCACTATTTGCAAAGACTTCAGCCATTTTAAAAGAAAAATTCTAAAAAAAAAATAACTCAACCTTTAACAAGATCGGTTCACGAGAAAAGGTTAATATTTGTGAATCCTTTCACTAACTTTGCTCGTGACCCGATAGTATTCAAACTTCACATTACGATAACACACCCGTGCGACATAGTGCATTTTCTCACATCTCCAAAATGTCTACTTTTCTTATGAAAATCTGCGATTTTTTTCTTATTTATACTTCAGACATAGGTTGTGGGTGCTCGTTAGAACCGCCTCAATGAGGCGGTTCTAACGAGTACTCACAACCTATGTATTAGAGCAGAAATTTAGAAAAATAATGCATACCACCGTAAACCCAAGTTTTCTCTATATAAAATGGTGTTTAGGGGGTCTTCATTTCACAGACTTGTTGGGGTCTGTTGTTTCATGTTTGTGTTTCTTTCCCTTTGGTGTCTCTGATGGTAGCTGTCGGTTAATTGTATCGATTCCTGATCATTGCCTCCACTTCTATTTTGTTCACGTTATGTTTGAAAATTATAAAAAAAATAAAATAAACAAACACAACCTCTAACAAGATCGGGTCACCAGCAAGGTTAAGCTTTGTGAACCCTTTCACTAACTTTGCTCGTGACCCGATAGTATTCAAACTTCACATTACGATAACACACCCGTGCGACATAGTGCATTTGCTCACATCTTCAAAATGGCTACTTTTCTCATGAAAATTCCGGATACTTTTCTTATTTATACTGCAAACATAGGTTGTGGGTGCTCGTTAGAACCGCCTCATCGAGGCGGTTCTAACGAGTACTCACAACCTATGTGTTAGAGCAGAAATAAGAAAAATTATGCATACCACCGTAAACCCCAGTTTTCTCTATATAAAATTAGGGGATAACTGTTTTCAAAATTGTGATTTGGGGAGGTAAATCGGAGGTTTTACGGTCGCAAATTACGTTTTACGGCTCCGCTGACGGTAAATCGGAGGTTTTACGGTCGGAAATTTCGTTTTACGGCGACGCGTCAGCGGAGCCGTAAAACGTAATTTGCGACCGTAAAACCGACGATTTACCTCCCCAAATCACAATTTTGCAATACAGTTATCCCCATTCTAATGCACTTCTACGGTTGTTTTGTTAAAAACTGTAATATTTTGCACAAAACGGCTAGCGCTGTGAGCAGCGTAAAACCAAATGCCAGCCAATGGAAAGCGACGTTACGCGATGACGTCGGGTTTCCGACAGTATATCGCAGAATATACTGTCGCAAATTTTTGACGTTATCCAATCAGACGTCGCGTTACATACGCAAGTGCATTAGAATGGTGTTTAGGGGGTCTTCATTTCACAGACTTGTTGGGGTCTGTTGTTTCATGTTTGTGTTTCTTTCACTTAGGTGTCTCTTATGGTAGCTGTCGGTTAATTGTATCGATTCCTGATCATTGCCTCCACTTCTATTTTGTTCACGTTATGTTTGAAAATTATATAAAAAAATAAACAAACACAACCTCTAACAAGATCGGGTCACGAGGAAAGGTTAATATTTGTGAATCCTTTCACTAACTTTGCTCGTGACCCGATAGTATTCAAACTTCACATTACGATAACACACCCGTGCGACATAGTGCATTTGCTCACATCTTCAAAATGGCTACTTTTCTCATGAAAATTCCGGATACTTTTCTTATTTATACTGCAAACATAGGTTGTGGGTGCTCGTTAGAACCGCCTCAATGAGGCGGTTCTAACGAGTACCCACAACCTATGTATTAGAGCAGAAGTAAGAAAAATAATGCATACTCCCGTAAACCCCAGTTTTCTCTATATAAAATGGTGTTTAGGGGGTCTTCATTTCACAGACTTGTTGGGGTCTGTTGTTTCATGTTTGTGTTTCTTTCCCTTTGGTGTCTCTGATGGTAGCTGTCGGTTAATTGTATCGATTCCTGATCATTGCCTCCACTTCTATTTTGTTCACGTTATGTTTGAAAATTATATATATATAAAAAAAAAAAAAAAATGACTCAACCTCTAAGATCGGGTCACGAGCAAGGTTAAGCTTTGTGAACCCTTTCACTAACTTTGCTCGTGACCCGATATTTCTTTTGTTCCAGCATTTCAGTGGTTTCTTGCTGTTGAGTCCTCACCGTTGTTTCATCTCTGTGGTTGTTTGATTTTCTGTGTTCACAGAGATGTTGTACTGATGAGTTAGGAGGCCTTCGTGCGGACTGAACAAATTATTTTTCTAAATCGCGACGGAAGTAAGGGCGAGGATTGTGGCCACGTAAAATCGATTTAAGCACCCCCCCCCCCCAAGTGGAATTCGTTTCATTAACCGTTCCAAGGCGGTCCTTCTGTCGCGGTTTATATTTTGTCTTTGGGTGTTTGTGTCGCATATATTATTTTGTTTTGGATAGCCAATTGGCCATTTTGTGGGAAAGTGCCTGTCCTTTTGGCTTTCCGCTATTTATGTTTCCATTAGGGTTTGTTTTTCATGCTTGTGTTTCTTTGCCTTTGGTGTCTCTGATGGGAGCTGTGGGTTAATTGTATCGATTCCTGGTCATTGCCTTCACTTCTATTTTTTTCAGTGGATTTCCAAATATACATTCATTCATCGTGTCCTAAAGAATTTTGTTTATTTGTGTTACAGGCATAGTGCTTCAGATTTTCAGTCTAGCTCTGGGATCCCACTCGGGCTGCACACACCTGAACTTGATTGGTAAGAAGTACAGTAAATTGAGTGAGTGTTTGACTTTTACGTCCAACCAACAGCTAAGGTCATACGGAGACGGGACCTCGGTTTAAAGACTCATCCGAAGGTCTGGAGAAGCCCGGGATCGATCCTGCGATCCCTGGTTTACAAAGCGAGTAGCGTAACCACTGCACTACGGAGGCTTCTAAGAAGTACAGTAAAATCCCGCTATTAAGACCACCTAAACTAAATCCTAAATCTGCTTTTAAAAGTTTATTGAGAAGGTTTCAGTCATTCTTTCTATGTGTTTTCTACACCCAATGTCTCCTAATAAGAGACCACCTTTGGGATTGTTCAGAAGTGGTCTTTTCCTAATAAGAGACCACCTTTGGGATTGTTCAAAAGTGGTCTTAAAGACCACTTTTGAACAGTCCCAAAGGTGGTCTTGATATAGGAATTTTACTGTATTTTATTTATTTGAGCCGGTTCATGTGAAAAGGTTTAGAGCTGTTCCTATCCGTGGCGAACAATTTTTCATGACCCCAATGGTGTTCGAACCATTGCAGTTCGTCTGTATTTTGACACAAAATCATAGACAATGACCGTGGGTTTTCGTTCGAATCCCCATAATGAGCATTACGAAAACACGCCTATACAAATACATTGTAAACGTTACCGCCGAAAAAGCGAAAACTTTGAGTGGAAAAATTGTGACATTTTTCTAATTTCTGCTCAAAAAATATATATTATTTGTACTCGTTAGAACCGCCTAATCGAGGCGGTTCTAACGAGTACCCACAATCTATATTTTAGAGCAGAAATAAGAAAAATAAGGTTTACCCCTGTAAATTCCAGTTTTACTAGATAAAAGTGGGGTTCACGGGGTTCAAAATTATATAGCCGTGTTTTCGGGACGAGGACGTGTTAACGTCTGCAAAAGCTCTGTATTTGTATAAAGCATAACTTAGCCTAAAGCATAAAATTTTCATCTGAAAAATATTAGTTCTACACGTACATCGAAAGCTGTCTTTATAACATGTGAGTTTGTTATCTCATGTAAATTTATTATCATATTTGCATTTAAAAGACCAGTAGCAAGACCTATATAAACGGTGTATACCCTGATCAGACGGCTCGTCTGGGTCTACCCCGTTTGACACCCTATTACAGATAACCGTCTCATATGACGTTTGAGAATGTAATAACGCCAAATTTTGTTTGTTTGATTTGAGGTTCAACGTCTCCGTCAACACTGTAAATGTCATTTTGGAGACGTTGCTTCCAATTTTGTGGGACACTTACCCGACATTGAGATGAAATGACATCCCAAGCCCTGCCGCCCAATGAACCAATAAGGTTTTTAAGCGTGGACAGTCCGACTCGAACCGCATTGCCTGTGCAGGCCTAGATCCTCCAAGCGGTTTACCAGTAGTCGTGTGCGGGTCGGTTTCAGCTCTGAATGGAAGCACCATGCAGCCCCTCTATTTCTTCAAGCCCCGATGGGCGGGGCTGTAATAACGCCATGTAATAAATTTAATAATCCACTAGTGGATTAAATATGCAAATTAGTTAGATACGCTCCGTAACGTTACATGTACGACGTCCTTTTTGCGACGTCGCGTTTACTAAAGGCGGAAAATTGCCATTCTTGTTAAACAATCGTGAATAAAATGCATTTTAAATGTCATATGGTAAATAGAATCTTGCATTCGTGCTTATGTGTTATTGAATTTATTAAACTCGTTGAAGAAAAGGGATAAAATGCGAGGCTGTGCCTTTTCCTCAACTCGTTTATTAAATTCAATAATACATGAACACTTATGTAAAATCCTCTATTTATACCGACATTTCATATACATGTAACTACAAATCTCGTTACAGCGACAATTTCAATGGAACGAATCCTTAGCCCAAGATCGGACGGGTCAGTTGAGACATTTAAGATTATTGTATTGATTACGCCAAGAAACAAATGTTGTGGATATATGTTAGAATCGCGTCGCTTCCACAATATATTTTTTTTGAGTAACTGAGTGTAAAAAGTGCTTCGTTACGTATTTTACTCCTTGTCAACATTCTTTAAAGACGCAAAGTCTTTATAATCTTAAAGTGCAAGGAAACAACTACTGTCGTTACAACGAGGGTTTCCTGTAATATTTTGACTATACTCAATATTTATTTACTAGTATTGAAATGTTCAAAATCAAATCTAGAAACTCAGGGATGAAAAAGTTAAGTTCTTATTACATAAGATATGGGCCTTAGAGCTTGATTTCTTGTAAGGTCTCGAAGAAATTTATGGAGCATGATGCAGATTTTGACTTAATTTTCCTTTATATGCCCCGAAGAATTTCGGGGGAGAGTATAGTCGCCGTTTCGTCAGTCCGTCCGTGCGTCCGTCCCGTTCTTGTCCACTTGAATTCTGAGCAACTACTAATCCGATTTCAACGAAGCTTTATGAGAACTTTAGGTGTCAAAGGTGGACGTGCATATTACCTGCATGTTTTGGTCTGGTGATTTTTCTATAGTTACCGCATTTTAATGAATTCTACCCCTTCTTACAGCACATACTTCGTGCCCACGCGAATTCTCTGCATCTAATGGTTGGATTTCAACGCAACTTCATGGAAACTTTAACTATCAACGGTAGAATCGCATATTATCTCCATTTTTTTGTTCAGTGACTTTTCCAATAGCTATGGCCCCTTGATAAATTCCATATTATATAGCACATTCTTTATGCTTACTCTATAACTTATTTACCATTGGGAATATTTTTATGAAACTTAATAATAAAGTGTTCGCATTGTGGCAGTTGTCGCAAACACTGGATTCTTAGACTGTTTTTGTGTAATATAATTTTGTGCATGCGAAAACTTGGTAACCATTTGGAATATCTTGATGATTTTTTACAGCAATGTGCAAGACCTCAAGACAGAGTTCAGAAAAAAAAACCGGTTGCTCCCAGTAGAGTAATGTTCCTTTGAACTTATACCCTTTCTAGCCATGTCCACAACTCTATGATGCTTATATTATTGTCCCTTGATGATTTTATGCAGTGCCTCATAGATAGAGGCCTTCGGGAAGCATGCATCAGTTTCACCGATTTTCTTGTTTACAATGCAGTCCACTCCACTTCGACGTTGAATACGGATGCTAGACAGCAGTTTTCAATGGGATCTGAAATTATACCTTTCACCCCGTAGGGCCTTTACCGAAACAGAAACATATAACGGGTAGATCCCGATGAAGCTGTCTCATATGGAACTTGTTTGCCATCTTGATAACATTTTTACTAAACCCAGTATTTAAGGGGTCTTCGAGCAAATGGAGTCAGTGAAGACACAGCTCAGCCTGGGTAACCACTCAGTTACTCTCAAGCCTTCTCAGCAGGCTTTCAAGTGACTCCTTGTGAAAAAGTAGGAGAAAAGTAGGAGCCTGAGATATTAAAAAGTAGGAGAAAAGTAGGAAAAAAGTAGGAACATGATATAAAAAGTAGGAGCTAATGGACACAAACATACCACCGTATGTCTGACATTTTATCAGTTTTTCATTTTGGGCAGTTTTGTTTGTACATTTGAGTCTAATGTTTTTACATCCAAGTTAGCTGACCCCTGTAAAATATATGTGGCTAACCCATCTAGTACAGTTATTCATGCCTGCAGCTTGAACTTCTGATGCTTTTGTCAAGATTTTGTACCTAGATACTGACATATGGCAAATTATAAATTCAAATGAATTGACGAATTTTGAAAATTTACACTAGTGAGAAGCATCAGCTACAAGTTGTCCAGGTGAAGGCATCATAGCACTGCTACAATGAATTCCTGTCATGTTAAACAAGACAGCATTTTAGTTGCTCACTGAAGTCAAGGCATTAAAGTATTGCTGCAATAAATTTCTGTCATGCTAGACAAGAAAGATCTCGGTTGGTCAATCACTGCAGTTAAGGCATCGCATTACTGCTGATTTGAATTCCTGTCATCCTCCATAAGACAGATCTCTAGTTTTTTGCTGCAAACATGCAATATCATGTAGGCATTGTAGCACTGCCTCAAAGATTTTCTGCCAAGCTCAACAATACAGAACTCTAGTAAGTCACTTCAGTGCAACACAGCACTGCTGCAACATTGAATTCATCTCATGCTCAACATGACATAATGCTACATGATCATTACAGTTAAGGCATTAAAGCATGGCAACAATGAATTACTTTCATAGAATTCTAGTTGGTCAATGCATTTAAGGCAAATTTAAGCAGCACTGCTGCAATGAATTCCTGACATGCTAAACAAGACAGAACCCTAGTGGGTCACTGAAGTTAAGGCATCACTGTACTGCTGCAGTGTATCCCTTTCATGCTCAAGACAGAACTCTAGTTGATCACTGCAGTCAAGGCATCACAGCAATGCTGCAATGAATTTCTGTCTTGCTCAACAAGACTGAGCTCCAGTGGGTCACTACAGTTTAGTCATCAGACCACTGCTGCAATGTATTTCTGTCATGCTCAACAAGACTCAGCTCTATGTGGTAACCGCAGTTAAGTCATCACAGCAAATTTCTATCAAGCTAAACAAGACAGTTAAACGAGACAGTTAAGGCATCACAGCATTCCTCTTGTGCTAAACACAGATCTAGTTGGCCACTGCGGTTAAGGTGTCAAAGCATTGCTGCAATGAACTCCTGTCATGCTAAACAAGATATAGCTCTAGGTGTCAAATGCATGGTATCAAAGAATTGCTGCTATGAATTGCTGGTCAGTTAAGGCCTCAAAAATTGCTGCAATGAATTCCTGGCATGCTTAACAAAACATAGCTGTAGCTGATCACTGCAGTTAAGAAATCAAAGCACTACTGCTATGAACTCCTGCCATGCTTAACAAGACAGAGCTCTAGCTTGGCAATGCAGTTCAGGCATCAAAGCATTGCTGCAATGGATTTTTGTCATGCTAAACAAGACAAAGCTCAAACTGGTTACTGCAGTTAAGGCATCACTGCACTGCTGAAGTGAATTTTTGTCATGCTAAAAAGAGTAGACAGAGCTATAGCTGGTCACCGCAGCTAAGACATCACTGCACTGCTGAAGTGAATTTTTGTCATGCTAAATAAAACAGAGCTATAGCTGGTCACTGCAGTTAAGGCAACAATGGACTGTTGCAATGAATTTCTGTATTGCTAAATAAGACGGAACAGTTTGTCACTGCAGTTAGGGCACGAAACCATTGCTGTTGTGAATGTTCTACCATTTTCAACAAGACAGCGCTCCAGTTGGTCACTAAGTTAAAACATCACTACACTTCTGCAAAAATTCTTGTCATGCTCAACAAAACAAAATTGTAGATGGTCATTGCAGTTTTGCTGTACATCAACATATTCCAATTAGTGATACAGCTAAAAACAAACAGTAGCCAGAATCTTTGAAATTATACTTTGAAAATGTTGAGTGTGGTCACTGCAACTTGTACCTATTGAACTGTTGATTGCAAAGAATGATTAAAATACAATCCGAAATGTTTATAGACAGTCAATCCAATACAGAAGAACCTTAAAATATTTCAGTTGTATTGTGGACAACTACATACATATGGATACCCAAACCCAAATAAGTCTATCAAATCTGTTAAATAATTACTTATCCCTGTAAAAACCAAATAGTTCTACAGAGCTCTACAATCATACCTAGTAGCTGACACCTATTGTTTTATCTGACAGCTGAATGTCGAGGCTTATCAGTCCAAATATAATGCAACAAGATGCATTATACATTTAAGCTGAGATATATGTTATACTTTTAAATGCTTTATTTATTTATTTGGGATCTTATTTTTTGAACAAATCAAAAAAGTAGGAGAAGTAGGAGTTTTTCTGGAAAAAGTAGGAACAAAGTAGGAAGAGAACAAAAAAGTAGGAAAAGTAGGAAAAAGTAGGAAAAAGTAGGACTACTTGAAAGCCTGTCTCAGGGATATTCGTATAGCGCATGGCGAAGGCTCTGAGCAGACTACGCGACTGATCTGAGTCTTCGCTTGGCGTATATGCTTGAATACCCATTTTCGCTTGGCGAGACCCAAAATATTACTAGCGGATTCAAGAAGTACCTACGATCTATATTTTGAAGCAGGAGTATGAAAATAAATGCATACCCCCTGTAAAATACAACAACGACAACAACAACTAAAACAACAAAAACAAGTTTTCTCTATATAAAGTGGGGTTTATAGAACCCTTTAATAGAACATATTTACAAGGGTGTTCTCACGTTCATTTACACTGTGTTTTTAGCTGCTGTATCTCATGCTCACGTCGCTCATCTGAACTTACCGCCCCTGACGCATTTAAAACCGTTGACGCCCGTTGGTAGACGCTTTCTAATACACCATCACCACCACCACGTCGACACTACGTTGCTGTACAAACTTACTGAGTTAACTGTACTGAGCGCCATCAATAAGACCCTCCCAGGTATGTTTTAACCCTTTTTCGTCCTCCTTATATATAGCAGGAGTCCATTGCAAAGTTTAGGGGTGTCAGGTTGTGTTTTCATCAAAATCTATTTGAAAAATGACTGAACTTTTAGCAAGCAGTGGAGGCCCTGATCAGACGCCGCGTTCTGCGGCGTCTGATCTGGGCCTGCACTGTTTGCCAAGGTACCCGTTTAGGGGTTTCTGGTACTGAATGGGTTAATAATGCAATGGGCGTAGCATCATAGCGTATATCACGCATGTGCGTAATGTAAATTAGCTGCAATAAAGAGAAAACACATAAACATGTAGCATATTCCGGGCATTTGGGATCATTAAGTTCATTTAGAATCATTTTGAAAAAGAGTTCTGCTTAAGCCGGCGCTGGCGGGTGTGGCCAATGTTGTACATTTCAGTACTGGTCATGTAAACACTCAATAAAACCGAGTCTGCTATTTTATTTATTTTGGTGTATTCTTTGCTTTCAAAGGATCTAACAGTTAAGAACTCATTTATCTTCACTGCAGCTGGTGTTGTGCCGTGTGGCGGCCGTAAAAATGTCTCCCTGTGAATCATCATAGTGCAGATTACATTTTCAGGTCCTTTGTGATCATTAAGTTCATTTAGAATCATTTTGAAAGTAGAGTTCTGCTCAAGCCGGTGCTGGAGGGCGTGGCGTGCCGTGTGGCGGCCGTAAAATGTCTCTCCGTACATCATTATTGTGCAGATTATATTTTCTGGTCCATTGGGATCATTGAGTTCATGCTCCTTAAAGGGGGCAAATTCTTTTCTGTAAGTGTGGTCCCCATTTGGTAAACGGTAGCCTATTTAGGGTCCAGATTATTATTTCTAGTATTTTCGTTGGTTTGCGTACAAATTATTTTCTCATAGCTACGCCCCTGGCAGAACGCGGCATCTTATCAGGGCCTATACTATTTGCATACAATAAAGTAAACCAAGGGTTAATTCTCCGTTCATGATCATTTTTCTGGCTCAAAGATAATTGACCCACCAGTGCTGTCAGTGCATTGGCTTAGTATGTCGACAATATTTCTCTGTACATTTATATTGTAGATAAACACACATCGAAGTCTCTGATTAGACTGTATACATGCGCAGGCTGTTGGCATATGCTTTCGCAGCTCAGTTCACTTCCAAACATATCTGTTATTTATAAGAAGTTTCATGACGTATAAATAGGTCCTAGGGTAGGCGTCTGGTGTCTCCCGTTGATCTGTCTCATGAGCTACGTCGGTCGGTGTGTGCTCGGAGGGGCATGTGCTGTGTTTGCCGGGTCTTGTCTATCATCCGTTTCGGGTTCAGAACTTTGGGGTTGAGACACACCAATGAAGATTAAATATCAGAAAGGCTTCTGTGTCACTAAATTTGGTATAGTTACGCGTTAATATACTAAAGTTCAGTGAAATTCCGCTATTAAGACCAGCTAAAGTATTGCTATGGTTGCTTTTAAAAGCATACAGTAAAACTCCTATATTAAGACCATATTTGGACTGTTCAAAAGTGGTCTTTAAGACCACTTTTGAACAGTCCCAAAGGTGGTCTCTGAAGACCACTTTTGAACAGTCCCAAAGGTGGTCTCTGAAGACCACTTTTGAACAGTCCCAAAGGTGGTCTCTGACCAGAGGACATTGTATGCAGGAAAGACAAGGAAAAAATAACTGCAATCTACTGAATAAGCGTCTAAAATCAAATTTAGTCGTAATTTTAGGTGGTCTTAATAGCGTGATTTTACTGTATTTTTTAAAAATTTAGAGCTCTTATACCGAATATCCACTTCTTAAAGACCACTTTTGAATAGTTCGAAAGGTGATCTGAATAAAGAAATTTTAATGTTTGTTTGTTTGATCTGAGGTTTAACGTCCCCGTCAACACTGTAAAGGTCATTTTGGAGACGTTGCTTCCATTTTGTGGGACTTTTACCCGACATTGAGATGAAATGACATCTCAAGCCCTGTCGCCCGATGAAACCAATAGGGTTTATTAGCATGGACGGTCCGCCTCGCACCGCGGTTCCTGGACAGGCTTAGATCCTCCAAGCGGTTTACCAGTAATAGTGTGCGGGCCGGATTCAGCTCTGCGTGGAAGCATCATGCAGCCCATATAATTCTTCAAGCCCCTATGGGCGGGTGCCTGAAATTTTAATATACCTGTACAGTAAAATTCCGCTATTAAGACCATTTTAAATGAAGACTAATTCTGCTTTAAAAGCATATTTAAAAGGTTTCATCTATTATTTCTTCATGTTTTCTATGCATAATATCCTCAGCAAGAGACCACCTTTGGGCTGTTCAAAAGTGGTCTCAAAGACCACTTTTGAACAGTCTCAAAGGTGGTCCTAATATAGGAATTTTACTGTTTGTCATTTATTTTCTCTTCAGCTTCTGCAGAAATTGAGAAAACCTGCAGGTTTGGTAAGTATTGTCAGGGCGTTTGCATGCGGTGAGTTGGCCGTGGATCGGACAGGTATTTGTTTTAACTTTATTTTATTTGTATAATAATATGTATTTGCACAATAATGGAGATACAAAACACATGGAATTCAGAAGAAATAAATATTATAAAATACATGTAAATAAATATCCGACTTTACGTAACACTTGAGTTCACTCTGTTTAAAGTAACCCCCGCCCATCGGGGCTTGAAGAAATAGATCGGCTGCATGATGCTTCCACGCAGAGCTGAAACCGACCCGCACACGAGTACTGGTAAACCGCATAGAGGATCTAAGCCTGCCTAGGCAATGCGGTGCGAGTCGTCAGTCCATGCTTATAAACTCTATTGGTTTCATTGGGCGGCAGGGGTTGAGATGTCATTTCTAATTTTTCTAAAACTTAGACTGACTTGTCAGGTGAGGCATGTATCTTAGCGGATTTGGTTGCCACTTTTTGTTATATTTTAAATTTTGCAAGTCTCGCTACTTTGGACATCTCCTTCCTGCGGCCCGGGACTTCCGTGGGGCGTGGGCCATGTTTGCTGATGTTGGCTCGGTGGGGGACGCCTATAAGTCCGCGGGTGGGCGTCTCTTGCCTGATGCCTCCAGTTGACCAGTCTCACGAGCTACGTCGGTCGGTGTGTGCTCGGAGGGGTATGTGCTGTGTTTGCCGGGTCTTGTCCATCATCCGTTTCGGTTTCAGAACTTTGGGGTTGAGACACACTGGTGAAGATTAAATATCTAGTAGAAGAAAAATGCATTTTGAGTGGCCACCATGGTACCAAAATTTTCTTGAGTATATTATTTTAGTACTATATCTGGGCAGTATGAAACACAATATTTCCCATTTTTTAGGTCTTGCAAAACATGTTTTATATCATGCCAACATGCGGTACGCAAGTTCACAAATGTGCCAGTTATGTAATAAGACTAACATTAGGACAATGTTGAAATATTAAAGTATTTTCAGATATAGTCATTAACAGTGGTGCAATTTACATTTGTTTAACTCGTTTCATGCAGGAAACTCATTAATGAAGTATAAATATGATACACACCATGATTTTAACCAGTAATATGGTCCAAAATGGGGCTATGGTAAGCATATTTGGGGCAAGCTTTTCACGAAAAAATTGTTTTAATTAAGTAAACATAGGCAATTTGTATATTGCTAAATAGTAAATACATTATAATGTGTTTTTGTAACCAGCATATGCCATGCACACACCCCTTTCTGGAAGTTTTAAGAATTAAATAATAGATTGTTTGAGAGTTGAGAATTCTTTTCTCTATTTGGCATAGAATGTGTAAGTATAGCCGCTCCAAAAGTGGTACAATAGTGATGGCTGCTTCACAGTAATATTTTCACACAGAATTAGATCAAACTGTGTAGTTTAGCTGCTTAACATGTGCACCAATCTATTCATACACTTTTATCATTTAATATATTAAGTATAGACCATAATGAATGAGCCTCATCATGAGAAAACCTGCAAATTTCATGTATGAACGTTAAATATGCATAGGCCAGTCAAAGTAGCATTGGACCTCAAACAAATTCCTTCAGAAGGGTTTTCACTATTGTCAGAATCAGAGAGGTGTCCTGACTTACAGGAAAAAAATCCCAAAAAATATTCCATGGCGAAATTGAATTTTTGGGGGAAAATGTTCGAAATTTAAATAAAAATCGCCAAAACCAGGAATTAAATTATAAAAATTTCATTCAATTATAGCAACTTTATCTAAATAACCCAAATTAAACTAACTATTGTCAAGTAGCGATAAAAGAAGTTTTAGCTTGATATGTAAATAGAAAGCTGTCTTTTATGGGGTAAAAACTTGGAAATATTGACAAAAAATGCAGAAAATGGGAATAAATTTTAAAAAAGTTACTGGTGTGGATTCTTGAAAACATTTTGTTGTAAAAAGTTTTATATGTGTATAAGTTAACTAAAGGAAAAAAATAAAAAAATTATATGTTTGAAAAGTTCTATTTTTCGGGGTATGAAAATGCACAAGTTTACATAAAAACACCCAAAATCTAGTATTTTCCGGTCAAGTAGAAATTACATTATAAAAATAAATTGTATGATGTCAGACTAATTTATATAGCCAGACGTACACTGACTATATCAAGTAGCTCTCAAAAATCCTTCAGCTTCGTGCCTGCACAGCAATTTGACTTTTTAAAGGCAGAAAATGTAAAATTTTGATAAAAAACATGGAAAATAGGAATACGTTTTTTTTAAAAAGTTAGTGGTGAGGATTCATGGAACTTTTTTGATGTAAAAAGTAAGATATCAGTAAACTACAGGAATGAAATAAATTTTTAGAGATTTGAAAAGTCAATTCTCCGGGTAGGAAAATACACATTTTTACACAAAACCCTCAAAATTCATTATATGCCACCAGTAACACTATACTACTTAATATAGGGCTCTAACAATATACAAAATAGTACAATCTTGTGCACTATAACTTGTCTTTCACTGATCATTATGTGTCCTGCAGGAAGGCATTCATATATATATATATGTCAGAAATATACATACACATACTGTCAGATCATGAACCATCTTATATTGTGCAAAAATGTTGTTTATATCCAACAAAATACTGTTTAAACCAAGATACCGCGGCCCCCGCCCATTTGGGCTTGAACAAACAGATGAGCTGCATGATGCTTTCACGCAGAGCTTAAACCGACCGCACACGAGCACTGGTAAACCGCCTAGAGGATCTAAGCCTGCCCAGGCAAAGCGGTAAGCCTTATTGGTTTCATTTGGCGACAGGGAATGAGCTGTCATTTCATCTCAATGTCAGGTAAAAGTCCCACAAAATTGGAAGCAACGTCTCCAAAATGTCCTATACGGTGTTGACGGGGACGTTAAGCCTCAAATCAAACACACATAGACCCAGATACATTATTTGTTGGGAAGATTTATTTGACAGATTTATTCTTGTCTGATATCTGTAATTTCTTAGCTATATATCAGTTATGCTTCAAGCCAACATGCCCATTTGGAGACAAAGAAGAAATGCATGAAACTATGCACCAAGAATCAGAGAAATATGTTCACTTTTCCATGATAGAAGCCATCAATTTTTGACAATCACAAAGACCAATAAGTGAAAAGACGAACAGGAATTATAGAAGAACATGCAAAATGTTAATAGATCAGAAGCAACATTGAGTTAACTAAATCCATATTCAAACTATAGTAGACCTGTGTTTCATCCTAGATTAATTGTTCTTGTAGTCTGAATTCTGGGCAAAACAATAAGGAAATTGAAAGAAAAATAGTACATGGGACGGGGCAACCATCCAGCTACTGGAAATATGTTTCCTTTCCTTCTTAGCCAGTAACATAATGTTTTTAGATATTTTTTTTTGCATTCAAAATCAAACCGAATACTCGGCAAAACTAAAAGTTTGATTTAACAATATCACCGTGTATCTCGCCATAATCTAACATGAATAAGGACAACAGCAGCAACAAATAGCATTTTCTGCTTATTTCAATAAATATGCAACAAAGTTGCTCAATTAACAACTTTAACTTAATACTGGAGGAAGGAACAGTCAAACAGTTTCAAAGCAAGAGAATCATAATGGTCCTGCATGTATATCCCTCATCAAAGCTAACATATTTGCATACTGAATATTGAAATTTCACATTAACTTTTACAGTTTTTGTTTAAATTTCATCTCCAAGACTGGCAATGTGTCCTGTATTGAGTACCAATACCGTATTTGACAAGCAGTGCTTAAATTTAGACCATTTAAGGACAACAAGGCACATCAATTAATCTCCACAACAATGATTAATTTGAGGGCCACCCAAGGAACATTTGTGTAATCAGCCTGTTACTCTTCCCCAGGTAATACAATTCTACGATTTTTTATAAGATCACCCGAGGATTATTCCTGCACAGTTTAGTTGAAACCCTTGCAGTAAAGAAATTGTGAATGGATGGACGGATGATGGAAATGGTCCCAATTACATGGCATGAGCACACTGTGTTCATGTGAGTTCACAAATTACCCCACTGATGGGGCCATATCTGAACCTAGAGCGGTAATTTGAACACCTTGATGAAGGTTAACTTGATGTAGCTACACATACTTACCAAATATCAAAAGACCTGGGCCTTCTAGTTTCAACGTTGTTTTTAAAGCTTTTCTCTATATGAGTCTATGCAAAATAAGTGACCCCCTGGAATTGGGCCATTTTTATTCCTGGGCTATAATATAAACAATGTTGGTTGAGCAATACTATATAAAGGTATACCAAATATCAAAGGCCCTCTGTTTCATCTGGGCCTTACAGTTTCACAAGAAGATTTTTAAATGTCTGTGTAAAAAAAGTGATTCTGAAGGCGGGGCCCTTGTTGATAACAGTGCTATGATTTGAACAATCCTGGTAAAAGTCAACTAGATGAATATGCATACAAATATCAAGGACATAGATTTTTTTATAGTTTTCCCTATATGAATCAATTTTTTAACAATCTTGACAAAAATTCACTATCTGATGCTATATTTACTCGTACTAAACATCAAAGGCCCGACCCTTCCATTTTCAGGCAAGAAGACTTTTAAAGTTTTCCAATATGGGTCAATGTAAAACAAGTGACCATCAGATGGGACCATTTTTTGACCCCAGGGCTATAATTTCAACAGTCTTAGAAAAATGACAATCAAAGTTACATGGAATGGAATTTTGAATAACTCTGAACAAGATTTAGTGACTTAAAAAATGTCATTTAAGACAATTGAGACCAGAAGAGCAGACGGATGACAGTGACGACCATGGACAGTGACCAGTTACAATAAATAACCAGAAGCCTTAAACTTATGAAAGCTAAATTACATAATACATGTTCATTTTTCATGTTTTTTTTTCTGAAAAAGTATTGTCTTTTTACCCCGAAATAAGGAAATGTTTTTCAAAAGCTTAAAATGTTTCTTCATGCAGTAATCTGATGTAACGCTACATCAAAGTGTTTCCAAAAGCCTTTACTAGATACATGTATTAAAATGTTCGTTTTCCATGTTTTTTGTTTCTTTGGCAAAATTTCCAACAACCTTAGAAAGGAACATTTCTGTGAAGGTATGAAGTTGAAGCATTTAATAGCTGCTTCAAAGTAGTTTGTGCATATCTGGTAATACAAACCAGCTCCGTCAGACATGTATGTACTATGGAATTTTGTTAAGTTATTCCTACATTTGAAAAATATGGTATTTTCGGTAAAATTCAACATTTTCATCGCCTGAAAAATGAAACTTTATAAACATTTCAATATCTTTCTTTGTTTCTGTAGTTAACGGTTATCCATATGTAACTTTTTGCATCAAAACATTTTCAAGAATCTCACCACTAACTTATTCCACATACATTCTCGTTTCCCTCGCTTTTTTTGTCAAAATTTTGAATTTCTCCCTTAAAAGGCAAACTTCTGAGCAGGCACAAAACTGAATGTTTTATAGCTACTTGAGAGTAGTTAGTGCACATCTGGCTATATAAATTGGTTCGACATCATACAGTACATTTTAATACTGTGGTTGCGGACTGAACAAATTATTTGTCTAAATCGCGACGGAAGTAAGGGCGAGGATTGTGGCCACGTAAAATCGATTTAAGCCCCCCAGTGGAAATCTTTCCATTGACCGTTCCAAGGCGGTTCTTCTGTGGCGGTTTATTTATGTTGTTGTTTGTTACTTACTGTGTGTATCACTTGTGTCTTTTTATTTTGGATGGCCATATGGCCATTTTGTGGGAAAGTAACTGCCCTTATGGCCTTCCTTTGTTTAGGTTTCCATTATGGTCTGGCCGCTTAATGTTTGTGTTTCTTTCCCTTTGGTGTCTTTGATGGGTGGAGTAACTTAATTGTATTGATTCCTGATCTTTGTTTTACTTCTCCTTTGCCCAAAAAACTAATGGATTATGAGTGTTTTATATAAAAATGTGCATTTTCCTACCCCGCAAAAATGATTTTTTTTGACATATAAAATTTTTTTTTTCCTGTAGTTAACTTATACACATATATAACTTTTTACACCAAAACATTTTCAAAAATCCAAACCAGTCACTTTTAAAAAAAAATATTCCCATTTTCTGCGTTTTTGTCAATATTTCCAAGCTTTTACCCCCCAAAAAGACAGGTTTATGTACACTTATCCAGCTGAAACTTCCTTTTATTGCTACTTGACAACAGTTAGCTTATTTTTGGCTATTTAAATAAATTTGATATATAATTAAATGCATTTTCTATTATTCAATTCCTGCTGTTGGCGATTTTTATTCGAATTTCGAACATTTTCCCTCCAAAAACCATTTTCGCCAGGGAATATTTTGGCGGATTTTTTTTCCCTGTAAGTCAGGACACCTCACTGATTTGGAAAACAGTGAAAACCCTTCTGAAGGAATTTGTTTGAGGTTGTGGGTCTTTTTGGGCTAAAATGACTGGCCTATAAGATAAGCCTGTGTGTACACACAGTGTAATCGCATCTTTGTTGTTTGCTTTGTGAATGATATACTATGGCTTCTAAAAATAAATTAACTCAGAAAATGCCAGTAGATATTGAAAGCATAGTTAATTTGCCATAACCTTATATTGTGTGGTCAGTTATGGTTAATAAATGCTTTTTTGAGTCATCAGTGTATCTTAAATTTCGAATCCTGTCATTTAACATGGCAATTCAGCAAATTTCGAATAAGCACAACAGTACCTAAATGTATCCCATAATTTCAAAGCTTTTGCAAGACGTAAAAGTTGGGAAACATCTGTTTTCTACCTTCCAATATGTTGATCTTAAAAGGGTTATGGCTTAAATTTTTGGTACTTTCAGACCACCCATTGCTCAATCTCAATAGCTTGGAGCTCTTACTAATCAGAAAGGCCTCTGTGTCACTAAATTATGTATAGTTACGCCTTAATTCATGTCAATGTCGGGTAAAAGTCCCACAAAATTGGAAGCAACCTCTCCAAAATGACCTTTGCAGTGTTGACGGGGACGTTAAACTTCAAATCAAAGAAACAATCAAACGAACTCTGTTTAAAAGGTATACTATTAATGTACTTAATATCTGTTTAAGTTTCTCTTTACAATTTAAGCCAAGGAGAGTGAAAATGTTTGAACTGCAATTTAATTATATTTTGTCGTAAAACACCTGGTCATTCAGACGCTCGGTCTGTCCAGGAGAACTTTGATTTGATAAAGTCTTTCATTCAAGCTTCGTCCGAAAATCATATCCCCTCCAAAACTAGCAGGTCTGTATCTTCAATTCCTTGGATCACACCAGAAATAAGAAGAAAAATTCGGAGGAGAAATAAGATTCATGCTAAGGCAAAAAAGTCGGGAAGTGGTAAACTCAGAGCAAAATTTGAAAACTTGAGACGAGAAATTAAAAATGACATAAAAAATCAGCATGATCAGTATGTAAATAACTTGGTAGGTGATGTAAAGGCGAATCCCAGAGACTTCTACAGATATATCAATAGCCAGAAGAAAGATAGGCAAGGTATCCCACCCCTTAATAAAAGAGGAGGGAACGGGGTCGCTGAATCGGACTCTGAAAGGGCAGAGGAATTGGTTGGTCAATTCAATGATGCATTTAATAAAACTGAGTTCAACGAGGTTCCATTGACTGGAAGATCGGCCCCTTTCATGGAAAATATTGTTGTATCCTCTGCGGGAGTGATCAAATTACTTAAAGGCTTGAACCCTTCTAAAGCTTTAGGGCCTGATGAGCTTCATCCTAGAGTCCTGAAGGAACTAGCAAACGAGTTAGGTCCAGTTTTTGCTCATCTTTTCCAACAATCTCTCGATACGGGTGAAATTCCCAAAGAATGGCTCCTAGCGAACATCTGTCCACTTTTCAAAAAAGGGGACAGGGCTCTTGCTCGTAATTATCGCCCGGTGTCACTGACCTGTGTTCTATGTAAATTGCTTGAACACATAGTCTGCTCAAACATCATGGCCCACTTGGATGAACATAAACTTTTGTCAGACAGACAACATGCATTTAGGAAAAGGCATAGTTGCGAAACTCAGTTGAGCACGGTTATTAATGATTGGGCAAAAATCCTGGACAAAGGGGGGGCAGGTGGACACATTTATTCTGGACTTTGAGAAGGCTTTTGACACCCCTCCTCATGAACTACTTAAATCCAAATTATTTGGTTATGGAATTGGTGGGAAGACTCTTAAATGGATAGATTCCTTCCTTTGCTACAGAAAACAGCGTGTTGTTGTTAATGGTGAATCTTCAGTATGGGCGCCAGTTTTGTCTGGAGTCCCACAAGGGACCGTTCTTGGTCCTCTATTGTTCTCCCTGTACATCAATGATATTTCCACTGATATTGACTCAGAAATAAGACTGTTCGCAGATGACTGTGTTTGTTACCGGGAAATTATAGATACAGATGACTCACTGAAACTTCAGGCTGACATAGATAGATTAGGATGTTGGGCCAGAAAATGGGGCATGAGATTTCAACCAGTTAAATGCAATATTATGCAGATAACAAGGAAGAGATCTAATAAAGTTGAGGCTTCTTACACCTTAGAGGGAACGGTCCTCGAAAATGTGAATTCCATTAAATACCTTGGTGTGACAATTACTCACGATTTGAGATGGAATACACACATTAGCAATATGTGTACAAAGGCGAATAGAACACTTGGTTTCCTGAGGCGAAATCTTCATCAGTGTCCTCAGGATGTGAAAGAAACAGCATACAGGGGACTTGTTCGCCCAATCTTGGAATATGGTAGTTGCATCTGGGACCCAAGCGGAGTGGTCCTAAATGAAGAAATTGAAAAAGTTCAGAATAGAGCTGCTAGATTTGTAACTGGAAATTATTGCTTTGAAACTGGGAGCATGACTGGAATTCTAGGAAAATTAAGATGGGAGTCTCTAAAGAAAAGGAGAAGAGACAGTAGGCTCATACTCTTATACAAAGGTCTAAAGGGTGCTGCCAGCATTCCAACAGATGACCTTGTTCCCCCAGCTAGGCATTGTAGAAAACACCATTCAATGACGTTTCAGACCCTTACTGCAAGAACGGATATTTATAAAGAATCGTTTTTCCCCCGAACCATTAGAGATTGGAATGCCCTTCCCGATTCTATTATTTTGACGGCTGAAGGTGCTGAGGATTGTGTAGCTAAGTTTACATCTTTGGTTAGAGCTAGGGACTAACTTCCCATATCACAGGTCCTGGTGTATGAATGTCATTTGACGTGTCACCAGTAACAATTCTGATTCTGATTCTGACCTGAAACCTTGCAATGCTGTATAACCATCTTACAATATGTACAGTTTCAATAGGAATATCACTTTGAACATAAGATACAACAAGTGTGTGCGTGCGTGCGTGCGTGCGTGCGTGCGAGCGTTATTCCTCATGTGTATGTATACTCTTTGAAAAACGGCCCCGCCAATCGGGGCTTGAAGAAATAGATTGGGCTGCATGATGCTTCCACGCAGAGCTGAAACCGACAGCACATGAATACTGGTAAACCGCTTAGAGGTTCTAAGCCTGTCTTGGTAAAGTGGTGCGAGTCGAACCGCCCTTTTGGTTTCATTGGGCGACAGGGTTTGAGATATCATTTCATCTCAATGTCGGGTAAAAGTCCCACAAAATTGGAAGCAACGTCTCCAAAATGAACCATACAGTTTTGACGAAGACGTTAAAACTCAAGTCAAACAAACAAACAAACTCATTGAAAAATGCTTTATTTTGCAGATATAGACCATACGTCTTCGAGCGACATTAGTAAGTACACGTAATGATGTTTTAATCCATAAATTGCCAATCACGACAATTGTCGTGTGTTTTGTCGTTTGCAGTTTGCTTTAAAAAATCATTTTTGCAAACAGTATGGACTCAGATCAGGAGCAGTCTGATCTGGATCCACACTGTTTGCCTGTATGAAAATATATTTTTAAAAAGTTTGCTAGAGAATTCAGCAGACGACATTAGAAGACGACATTTTAAGATGCATTTTTTTCTCGGCAGCTTACTGAGGGTTAATAACTCATGGCCCCATATGCGTCCCCATATTAGTTTCCGTATTTCTGCACGAAAACAGAAGCCTTCGTGGTGCAGTGGTTACGCTACTCGCCTTGTAAACCAGGGATCGCAGGATCGATCCCGGGCTTCTCCAGACTTTCGGATGAGTCTTTAAACCGAGGCCCCGTCTCCGTATGACCTTAGCTGTTGGTGGGACGTAAAACTAAAGCTCACTCACTCACTCTGCACGAAAACAAAGGAGCAGTCTGATCTGGGTCCACACTGTTTACCTGTATGCAAAAATATTTAAAAAAAAGTTCGCAAGAAGATTCAGCAGACGACAGAAGCAGACGACATTTTCGGGTGTAGTTTTTCTCGGCGTCTTAAAGGTTAAATGAATGAGCATTTGTTGTTTATCTTATAAATTCATTTCCTTTTATTTTGAATTCGCAGCGGCAAAATGTCATTTAAGAGGGAAAACGTCTTCTTTTCTGCGTTTGAAAAGGATAGCAGCCATTGTCACGTGGACTTGTTTTGCAATGAATTCAGGGATGAAATGATGAAACGACTCGAAAGCATAAAATAACTAAAATGCTGAAGCAAAAGAAAAAACAACAGAAGGACTACTGTAGGCCCGACCATCCCATGTGAATACGAAATCTACTCATAAAGAAAAGAATTTGCTCCTCAGGAGCACATTCTTTCCATTTAAGGGGAACGGGAACTCCTGGCAGATTTTTTTCGCCATTTTTCAAAGGGAAACAACTTTTGGAACTTCCTGTTCGCTTGTCTATAAACCCTATCCCACTGAAAAAGGGGATTACTCTTACAGGAAAGAATTTGCTCCTCATGAGCAAATTCTTTTCTGTAAGAGACGACCCCTATTGACATGGGAGACAAAATGTTTTTGCAGGAGTTGTCTCCCCTGAAGGTGAATCCATCCACTTAAGAGTTGACCACTGTGGGTATGGGGGACAACACTGTTTCCCCAGAAAGTGCATCCATTCACTTTGAGACAGGAGTTATTCCCTCTTGTTTTCAGACTTGCTTAAACAACTCTATAAACTTGGTATGAAGCTGTGTACGGTTTGCGATCATTTTGACCATGGAAATGGTACCTGCGACACAGTTGGAGTGTGTCCCCAGACAGCAGTAAGTGTGCTGGGATTTATATCAGAGTTCCATGATTACAGACCACTTTTGAACAGTCTCAAAGGTGGTCTTATAATCGGAATTTTTCTGTGTATATACTGACATTGTTAATTTAAATCCCAAAATAAGCCCAGGCAAACGATGAGTTGTTGTGTACATTTCGCGAGTGCTTTATTCCGCAATTTTATTATTGCTGATTTATTCGCAGATATGTCAATTTGCGAGATATATGAACTGCATATAAGCCAAAACGCGACATGTCATACTTATGGCATGTTTTGCCACAGGAGGTCAAGATAACTTGCGCATCGCTCAGGATTGATCAAATGATTTCGCGAGTGCTTTATTTCGCAATTGTATTCCATATGTTAATTCATGAGTATGAGCCAAAACGTAACTAGTCATACTTGTGTCACGATCAACTTGCGCATCGCCCAGGTTTATCAAAGTAGAAGTAAAACAAAGATCAGGAATCGATACAGTTAACTTACACCACTCATCAAAGGCACCAAAGGGAAAGAAACACAAATATGAAGCGACCAGACCATAATGGAAACCTAAACAAAGGAAGGCCATAAGGGCAGTTACTTTCCCACAAAATGGCCAAATGGCCATCAAAAATAAAAAGACACAAGTGATACACACAGTAAGTAACATGCAACAACATAAATAAACCGCCACAGAGAGACCGCCTTGGAACGGTCAGTGGAAAGAATTCCACTGGGGGGCTTAAATCGATTTTAGATGGCCATAATCCTCGCCCTTACCTCTGTCGCGGTATACACTAATTTTGCTTAGTCCGCATGAAGGCTTCCTAACTCATCAGAGTAACAAAGCCGTCATTGTCACCAATATACAATTCTATGTTAGGCTAACCTGACACAACAAAATGAAGGGTATATCACACACAGTACTTTTTTGGTTTTGCTTTGACCAATGTTTGTTCGCTGATGCTTGCTTTATCGGACACTTTCCCGCGTTTTTGGCTCAATATTTCGCGATGATTTGGTCGTTTTGGGGAATATTACCGTGAACTAAAAATCCTCGCGAAAATAAAATTCACTCAATATATTAGTGAATCAATTCACCTAAATGGGATTGTTTGTTCTGGGCCGACTTTTTCAGGTGTGTTACCGAGGCTACAATAGCGACTACAGTTCGCACAACACAGGTGCTGCTGCCTATTTTCATCCACACGCAGTATACCATGGTTGCTGTAAGCCAAGTTCTGACAAAAACTGTCATTATGTGAGTTTACTTTTGCTTATTTTTGTTTTGTGACTTAAACTTACCGTGACGTCAACAATATTTTGTTTCGGATCTGTGCGAGAAGAAGAAGGCAAAGAAGTAAAAGAAGAAGGGATAGATAAGGAGAGAGAGAGAGAGAGAATTCGGGTTTAACGTCGCTTTCAACACTTTTTCAGTCATATCACGACGGTGTCTGGTTGCGACAGGGAGCTCAATGCTCACTTTTATAGTGCTGCCTCACTGAAGTATCATGTCCCAGACACATTACATGATACCACACCCAGTCACATTATCCTGACACTGAGTCGACCAGTCCTAGCTCTACCCCGTAAATCTGAGTGCCAAGCGAGGAGCAGCTAGTACCATTTTTAACAACTTTGGTATGTCGCGGCCCGGGATCGAACCCGTGACCTCCCGTTCCCCAACGTGACTCTACCAACTGAGCTATCGGGGCCGGTTAAGAGAGAGAGAGAGAGAGAGAGAGAGAGAGAGAGAGAGAGAGAGAGAGAGAGAGAGAGAGAGAGAACTTCAAAGGTTAGTGGCGTTCATCTTCCATCCTCGATCGCGCCTACGTCATAAAACTGGAAAACCTTTATAGCACGTCCCACCACGTGATTATTTTTCGCACAAACATTGTAATTAAAGCATTTTCTACAAATCAAACAGTACATGCCCAGATCAGACACCACAGGGCCCAAATATTGCGATAATAAACATGTTTTTTTAAGGATTTCGTGCTATACGCACTGGGCTGGCACAAGATTGTTTGTCCGAAATTAATGATGGCGCTGAGGGCTAAGAATAGCCCATCTACAAATAGCTCAAACCTGCCAGAAAATAGACCTCTATTCATATCTACAAATTTGCTTTATATCCAAAAAGTTTTGCGTAGTTCTGAGCGGCGTTTTTTTTTTTCATCCCTCAATTTCATTTTTTTAAGTTAAATGAGCAACACCTCGAGAAAAGCTGTTTTATGACATTTGCGAACAACAAAGATGCAGATCAGCCTGCGCATGCGCGCAGTCTGATCAGCACCTTAGTGTTCGCTGATTGGATAGTACAGTTCCTGTTGTGTTGTATGTAATTTCAAAACTATAGCTACCCTGTGTAGCTGAGGGGCTCCGCCAATCGGGGCTTGGAGAAATAGATTACACTGCATGGTGCTTCCACGTAGAGCTGAATACCGACAACAGAGTACTAGTAAGTACTAGTAAACCTTTCAGAAGGTTTAAGCCTGCCCAGGTAAAGTGGTGTGAGTCGGACCGCCCCAATATATAAACTGTATTGGTTTGTTTGGGAGGTAGGGCCTGAGATGTCATTTCATCTCAGTGTCGGGTAAAAGTCCCACAAAATTGGAAGCAACGTCTCCGCAATGGCCAAAATAGTGTTGACGGGAACGTAAAAACTCAGTTCAAACCAACAAGTAGGCCAACAATGTAGCTAGATAGCCGGTTAGTGACTTACAAGCTATGGTGGCAAAATAGAAGTGAAGGCAATCATCAGGACTCGATACAATTGTCTTGCACATTTGATAAGGAAACCCATAGTTTTAGCTTGGGATAGAAATTCTGTTCTAACCCTGGTGTTCTTACCCGAAATCGAATATTCTCGCATGTTTGATAAATGTACTGGTTGAATACGACCTCATATGCGCCGTCGTTAAGGTTGACCTCACAGCACGTTACGTGACGTCACTAAACATCACTGCAGTGTCATCACAGTATAGCGGACGTCGGTAACCAAAGTGACTGCAGTATTAAAAATCCACGCTCAGAAATGGAAGATATGCAAGAAAAGGAATCCAATATGGGAGTGAGGGGTGGATAGAAAAATCCGTCCCTCAGGATCACTGTCCGGCATCACTCGGCAAGCCTCGTGATGCCGGACAGTGTCCCTCGGGACGGATTTTTCCATCCGCCCCTCACACCCATATACGATTCATATATCAAACCTTACATCTCCCATTCAAGACAACAAAGGGAACGAAGCACCAGCATAATAAACCCTGAAAACAGGATCTTACATGAGTGTCCATGTATTATTGAATTTATTAAACGAGTTGGGGAAAAGGGATAAAATGCAAGGCTTCATCGAGCATTTTATCCCTTTTCCTCGACGAGTGAACTTTAACAAATGATTGATTTAGAGAATCTTACATGTTTGTTCATGTAGCATTGCATTTTTTAAACGAGTTGAAGAAAAGAGATAAAATGCGAGGCTTCGCCGAGCACGAATGCACGATTTTTTTATCATATGGCTTTTTAAACGCATTTTATTCACGCTTGTTCTTTACAAATGTCAATATTCCATTTTTTGTAAACGCAACGTCGTTAAGGACGTCGTACATGTAGCGTTACGGCGCGTATCTAACTAATTTGCATATTAAATCCACTAGTGGATTGCCGAATTTAATACATGGCGTTATTACACTCTCAGACGCGACGTCACATTACGTGAACAATCCCGTGAAATGAACACCCCCTTAATCCAACTTTATATAGAGAAAACTGGGGTTTACGGGGCTATACATTATGTTTCTTATTTTTGCTACAAGACATAGATTGTGGCGGTTCTAACGTGCACCCACAACCTGCGTTTGGAGTTTAAATAAGAAAAATCACATTTTCCTCGGAAAAGTAGCCGTTTTGGAGTTATGAAAGACTGCACTATGGCACACGGATGTGTTATCGGAATGATATGATAAAAATCTTTCTTTTTAGCTCAACTGAGCCGAAGGCTCCGGGGGAGCTATTGTGATCGGTCATTCGTCCGTCGTCCGTCCGAGTGTCCGTCCACAATTACTTTAAACATATCCTCCTAAACCACCGAACAGATTTTGACCAAAATTGGCAGAAATTATCTTTGGGTGGTTCTCTCTCAAAGTTGTTCAAAGAATTCAATTCCATACAGAACTCTGGTTGCCATGGCAACAAAAGGGGAAAATAAGAAAAAAACCTTAAAAAATCTTTTTGTCTGAAACAAGAAGGCCCAGGTCATTGATATTTGGTACGAAGCTTCATCTAGTGGACCTCTACCAAGATTGTTCAAATTATTGCCCTGGGGCCAAAAATGTCCCCGTCCCGGGGCGTACTGGTTTAACATAGGTTTATGTATATTATATTTTCTTGTCCTTTGGGATCATTGATTCCATTGTGGAATTTCGAAAATAGCTGAGGGTCACTAATAAGGCCTAATTGGTCGAAACCAGCTAGTCTGACCAAGAAAACATGTACACTCCATATTTTTCAGTTCTGTGGTGTATTCCTTGCTCCCAAAGGATAACCCTTTTATAGAACTTATATAGGGAAAACCTTTAAAAATCTTCTTGTCTGAAACCAGAAGGCCCAGGTCTTTGATATTTGGTTTGAAGCTTCATCTAGTGGACCTCTACCAAGATTGTTCAAATTATAGCCCTGTGGCCGAAAATGCCCCCCGCCCCGGGCCCCTTTGGTTTTACATTGGCTTATATAGCGAAAATCTTTAAAAATATTCTTCTCTGAAACCGCAAGGTCCAGGTCTTTGATATTTGGTATGAAGTTCCATCTAGTGTACCTCTACCAAGATTGTTCAAATTATAGCCCTGGGGGCCAAAAATGTCCCTCGCCAGGACCAACTGGTTTCACATAGGCTTATATAGGGAACTCCTTTGAAAATCTTCTTGTCTGAAACCAGCAGGCCCAGGTCTTTGAAATTTGGTATGAAGCTTCATCTAGTAGACCGCTATGAAGATTGTTCAAATTACAACCCTGGGGCCAAAAATGGCCCTACACGGGGGCCAACTGGTTTATATAGGCTTATATAGGGAACACCTTTTAAAATCTTCTTATCTGAAACCGGAAGGCCCAGGACTTTGATATTTGGTATGAAGCTTCATCTAGTGGACCTCTTCCAAGATTGTTCATATTATTGCCCTGAGGCAAAAAATGACCCCACCGCGAGGCCCACTGGTATTCCATAGGCTGATATAGGGAAAACCTTTAAAAATCTTCTTGTCTGAAATCAGAAGGCCCAGGCCTTTGATATGTGGTATGAAGCGTAATCTAGTGGACCTCTACCAAGATTATTCAAATTATAGCCCTGGGGCCAAAAATGCCCCTGCGTCGGGGCCCACTGGTTTCACATAGGCTTATATAGGGAAAATCTTTAAAAATCTTCTTCTCTGAAACTGCAAGGCCCAGGTCTTTGATATTTGGTATGAAGCTTCATCTAGTGGACCTCTACCAAGAGTGTTCAAATTATTGCCCTGGGGCCAAAAATGCCCCCGGACCGGGGCCCACTGGTTTTACATAGGCTTATTAGCCCCCGCCATAGGGGCTTGAAGAAATATATGGGCTGCACGATGCTTCCACGCAGAGCTGAATCCGGCCCGCACACTAGTACTGATAAGCTGCTTAGAGGATCTAAGCCTGTCCTGGAACCGCGGTGCGAGGCGGACCGTCCATGCTAATAAACCCTATTGGTTTCATTGGGCGGTAGGGCTTGAGATGTCATTTCATCTCAATGTCGGGTAAAAGTCCCACAAAATTGGAAGCAACGTCTCCAAAATGACCTTTACAGTGTTGACGGGGACGTTAAACCTGAAATCAAACAAACAAATTTACATAGGCTTTTATTGGAAAATCCTTTAAAAATCTTCTTGTCTGAAACCAGGAGGCCCAGGTCTTTGATATTTGGTATGAAGCTTCATCTAGTGGACCGTTACGAAGATTGTTCAAATTATAGCCCTAGGGCCAAAAATGGCCCCACGCGGGGGCCCACTGGTTTTACACAGGCTTATATACGTTAAACCTTTAACAATCTTCTTATCTGAAACCAGAGGGCCCATGTCTTTGATATTTGGTATGAAGCTTCATCTAGAGGACCTCTACCAAGGTTGTTCAAATTTTAGCCCTGGGGCCAAAAATGCCCCGCGCCTGTGCGCACTGATTTTATGCAGGCTTATGATAGGCAAAACGTTTAAAAATCTTCTTGTCTGAAACCAGACGGCCCAGGTCTTTGATATTTAGTATGAAGCTTCATCTAGTTCGTCTCTACCAAGATTGTTCAAATTATAGCCCTGGCGCCAAAAATGCCCCTGCGTCAGGGCCCACTGGTTTTACAAAGGCTTTTATAGGGAAATCCTTTTATAGGCAAAACGTTTAAAAATCTTCTTGTCTGAAACCAGAAGGCCCAGGTCTTTGATATTTGGTATGAAGCTTCATCTAGTGGACCGCTATGAAGATTGATCAAATTATAACCGTGCAGCCAAAAATGGCCTCACACGGGGGCACACTGGTTTTAAATAGGCTTATATAGGGATCGAAAACCTTTAAAAATCTTCTTGTCTGAAACCAGAAGGCCCAGGTCTTTGATATTTGATATGAAGCTTCATCTAGTTGACCTCTACGAAGATTTTTCAAATTATAGCCCTGGGACCAAAAATGCCCCCGTGCCGGGGCCCACTGGTTTTATGCAGGCTTATGATAGGGAAATCTTTAAAAATCTTCTTGTCTGAAACCAGAAGGCACAGAGCTCTTTGATATTTAGTATGAAGCTTCATCTAGTTGACCTCTACCAAGATAGTTCAAATTATGGCCCTGGGACCAAAAATGGCCCCGCGGCGGGGCCCACTCGCTCTACATGGACATATTAGGGAAAAACCTTTAAAGTCTTGTCTCAAACAGGACACTGGGGCACGTGCAAAACTCTTAGCTCTTAGCTCAGGTGAGCGATATAGGACCATCATGGTCCTCTTGTTTTTCCTTAGCGGTACAGATACAAGGTCAGTGACAGCAAGAATCATGCGAAAGCCAACTATACTGTGTATACCTGCACCACGGATGTCTGCAACAGGGGTAGTATTTTTTCTATAGTTTATGGTTTTCATAGAGGATCTTACATGAGTGTTCATGTATTATTGAATTTATTAAACTCGTTGAAGAAAAGTGATAAAATGCTCGGCAAAGCCTCGCATTTTGTCACTTTTCTTCAACGAGTTTAATAAATTCAAGCCGAGCATTTTATCACTTTTCTTCAACGAGTTTAATAAATTCAATAACACATGAGCACGAATGCTAGATTCTGTTTATTATATGACATTTAAAACGAATTTTATTCACGATTGTTTAACAAAAATGTCAGAATTCCGCCATTAGTAAGCGCGACGTCGTAAAGGACGTCGCACATGTAACGTTATGGTGCGTATCTAACTATTTTGCATATTCAAGCCAACAGTGGATTATCGAATTTATTACATGACGTTATTGCATTCTCAGACGCGACGTCATATGATAAACAAGTATTTATTATGACAGCTTAAAAAAATATTGCTTTCTAGTTAAAATAAATTGGCGGGCTTAAGTCGGGCGGGCATCGACGGGCTCGACATCGGCCCGATATTCTGGGATGGGCAGATTGACATTTGATGAGAATTGCCCGCGACACATGCAAAATAAACTTATGATATAAATGTTACTTGTCGGAGTGATTAAACACACACACACACACACACACACACACACACACACACACACGCACGCACGCACGCACGCACGCACGCACGCACGTCCGTTAGGATAACAAGCACATGTCAGATTGACCCTCAATGAGCATAACTTGTGAAAATTCCCATTGTGGGACAATCTGACGTGTGCATGTTGTCCTACCGGGCGTTATAACATTCCAGGAAATGTTGTATGCGTGTTTAAAAACTGCTGCAGCCAGTAAGCGATGTTATTTTTTCTTTTTAATCTCTCCTACAAGTAATAATTATAAGTTTAGTTTACAGCGGTCATACACATTTAACTATATGAGTCACCAAATGTGCAATCATCTTGTAAACGACCAAATACATGGATACAACAGTGTATTCCATAAACACATTGTATAAAATAACAGTTTTGTTTGTTTGATTTGAGGTCTAACGTCCCCGTCAACACTGTAAATGTCATTTTGGAGACGTTGCTTCCAATTTTGTGGGACTTTTACCCGACACTGAGATGAAATGACATCTCAAGCCCTGTTGCCCAATGAAACCAATTGGGTTTATTAGCGTGGACGGTCCGCCTCGCACCGCGGTTCCTGGACAGGCTTAGATCCTCTAAGCGGTTTACCAGTACTAGTTAGACTGGAAACAGTCCATTCATTTCCAAAAGTTTTGGAGATCAGAAAGTATTAGAGAGGAGAAATAAATGCATTGCTAATTCAATGGAGAAGATATTGGTTAAACTTTTGGACTGATTCCAGTCTACAGTACTAGTGTGCGGGCCGGATTCAGCTCTGCGTGGAAGCATCATGCAGCCCATATATTTCTTCAAGCCCCTATGGGCGGGGGCGGGTATAAAATAACAGACACACTACCTAAATTTTAACCCTTATCCCGCTGAATAATTAAGTTAGTTTCACCCTTTTCTGACTATGAATCAATCAGATTACTTGATATAATTTATGCCTAAAATTCGCAAACTGAATGTCAAACAGTGTATATCCTGATCAGATGGCTTCGTCAGAAGACATCGGATCTGGATCTACACGGTTTACAAAGGTAGGGCTTTAGTGGCATGAGTCTTCTTGGGGATTTGTGCGGCGAGTGGAGCTGGGTCTTGCATCCTCTCAGTACTTTCACAGCAAAGTCTGCAAACAATAGTTTCAACCCTGAGTATCTCCCTTTTACTACTTACTTATACTTTTAGTTGATTTGTGTGTGTTTTTGCCAAGTGTAATAGAAGTTTTATATGTTCAACACTTTCTATCCAGATATCGGAGGCGATGCCTCCCCCCCCCACCCCCCCTTCCTTCTTTAGGGAATAAATGGAAATTCACAAAAGTATAGCTTCTTTGTGCTGATTTTCATTTGGTCCCTGAAGGGGTCATTGTCCCTATGATTTGGGTAAAAAGGGTTGAACTTGTGTTTTATTCTGTTTTCCATACGGATTCATTGCCAATTTTAATGACAACTGCTTCAAAATGTTTCATCCCCCTTAAGTAGGAAATTCGTCTTTGAGTGTAGGTCCATTTTATTTGGAAGCGCTTAATTTATAGGAAAGCAAAACAAAACGTCCCCCTTAGAGTCTCATCAGAGTATTATAAGGCGCACATCAAACTTTAAAAGAACACCACGCAAACACGCCTATTCAAATATATTGAAAATTTTACCACCAAAAATGACAATTTTCTGATATAATTCTGAGAGTTTTCATATTTCTGCTCAAAACATAGGTTGTGGGAACTCGTTTGAGTCGCCTTGCGGAGGCGAGTTCTAACGAGCACCCACATTTTATGTTTTTGAGCAGAAATAAGAAAACTAATATATACCTCTGTAAACCCAAGTTCTACTGTATAAAAATGGGGTTAATCGGCTCAAAATTATACAGGCGTCTTTTCATGATGAATTATTTCTTTTCAGACTACATTATTCACACCAAGATGGGTGCGTTTCTGGATAAAATTAGTAAGTCTGTTTTAAGAGCATTTTTGACACGAATTTTATATAAGCACGCAGTCATCTTGGCAAGAGTCCGCGAAGATGACCTATAATATAATAGTAGCATAAATATGTTCTATAAAAGGGTTATCCTTTGGAAGCAAGGAATACACCACAGAAAAGAAAAATATGGAGTGTACACGTCCCTGGGCCAGACCAGCCAGCCTCGGCCAATAAGGCCTCATCAGTGACCCTCAGATATTTTTGAAATTCCACAATGGAATCAATGATCCCAAAGGACAAGAAAATATAATCTACACTATGATGTAGGGCAGGGAGACGTTTTACCGCCACCACACATTCCCACACACCAGCTGTAGTGAAGCTAATTATGTTCTATAAAAGGGTTATCCTTTGGAAGCAAGGAATACACCACAGAAGTGAAAAATATGGAGTGTACACGTCCCTGGGCCAGACCAGCCAGCCTCGGCCAATAAGGCCTCATCAGTGACCCTCAGATATTTTTGAAATTCCACAATGGAATCAATGATCCCAAAGGACAAGAAAATATAATCTACACTATGATGTAGGGCAGGGAGACGTTTTACCGCCACCACACATTCCCACACACCAGCTGTAGTGAAGCTAATTATGTTCTATAAAAGGGTTATCCTTTGGAAGCAAGGAATACACCACAGAAGTGAAAAATATGGAGTGTACACGTCCCTGGGCCAGACCAGCCAGCCTCGGCCAATAAGGCCTCATCAGTGACCCTCAGATATTTTTGAAATTCCACAATGGAATCAATGATCCCAAAGGACAAGAAAATATAATCTACACTATGATGTAGGGCAGGGAAACTCTGTTTCCAAAACATAAAGTTATGATTATAATGGGATGGGTGTACCGCTTACTAATGAAATAATTCAATGTTATAAATAAATAAATAAATAAATGTATTTCTTCATTAGAAGTTTTAAAACAAGCATACAGACATGTAAAATTCTTATATAAAGACCACCTTCGGGACTGTCAAAAAGAGGTCTTTAAGACCACTTTTGGATAGTCCCAAAGGTGGCCTCTGACCAGGGGACATTGTGTGCAGAATACACGAAGAAAGAATAACTGCACCTTTTTAAATAAGCTTTTTAAAAGAGAATTAGTTCAAATTTTAGGTGGTCTTAATAGCGGAATTTTACTGTATATAAATTTGTACAGCCTTTATACCTTTAATTCATACTCTATTTCATGTATATCTCTAATCATCAGTAATTTTGTAAGTAAATTATATACACATGAATGGCAAAATTAAGACAAACAACTACTTATTATAGAACAAGTGCATGCCTGCGTGCGTGCGTGCGTGTGTGTGAACAACACTTAAAGACTGACTATCAATCTCAACTTGAGAGCCGCAGACACCGCATTACGCTGACACACCCTTGCGACATAGTCCATTGTTCACATCTCCAAATGACTACTTTTCTGATGAAAATCCCTGAATTTTTTCTTATAAATACTGCAAACAAAGGTTGTGGGTACTCGTTAGAACCGCCTCATTGAGGCGGTTCTAACGAGTACCCACAACCTATGTCTTGGAGTAAAAATAAGAAAAATAATGTTTACCCCCATAAACCCCAGTTTTCTCTATACAAAGTTGGGTGTAAGGGGGTAGTCATTTCACTGACTTGTTCACGTGATGGGTTCAGCTACGTTAAACAGATAGTCTTACAAAGTAACAATCGATTCAACTTTTCAGGACGAGGTATTAGATGTATATCCTTCTTTGCTTGGAGTAACGTATGTAACGTTTAATACTGCCCTTTCCTTCTCTGTAATATTTAATGTGACAGTTTAAAGGTAACATATGCAACATGCCTACTTGGTCATAATGTCCTTAACAGATCAGTATTCGTTTCCAGCATAATATTGATTTGAGCCAGCGCATGACAAAACCTACAATAAGACATGTGCGCCCATCGAAGACTGATCAGCATCGAAGACTGACTATACATATAGTCTAACCAGAGACTTCTCTTGCTGCATAGGGGAGCAATTGGTCCTTAGCTACCCTTAGAGCGCACAGCGAAGACTCTGATCAGACTGCACGGATGCGCAGGCTGATCTGCGTCTTCGCTGGGCGCACATGTCTTATTGTAGGTTTTGTCGTGTGCTGGCTCATTTATGAGCTCGTACACAGCAAATTCATATTATATCGCCGAAAACTACTAATACATACATGAAACCTCAGACTAGTTATTCTGAAAAAGTGATAACGTTTTTTTTTTTTTTTTTGACAAAGTCTTCAAGTACATTCCTCTGAAAATAACGATTTTGATCTGTCTGTCGGAAACCAAACTTCGTCACATATTATCGTTTTTCTTTGGTTGGTTTCGACAGCGTTTGCCGTTTTGTGCAAAAGTCGGGATGACTTCATATGACAGACCTCGCATCCATTAGAAAGTCAATCATTCTGTAAGAGATCAATGGCTTTCTGTCAGTTAAGTGACCTTTCAAGCACACGTGAACTAAATGAGAGGTTAACAGACAGGATTACGGCGTTTCCGAAGCAGACAGAAAGCAGTCTGAAAACCTCGAGACCAACATGAGCACCTCACTAAAGTTAGGCAATCGAGGAAACTAATTTCAGTGACGCCAATTAATCTTTTTTATCATATGACGTCACGTCTGAGAGTGTAATAACGCCATGTAATATTTTCGATAATCCACTAGTGGATTAAATATGCAAATTAGCTAGATACGTCCCATAACGTTACATGTACGACATCCTTAACGACGTCGCGTTTACTAATGGCGGAATATTGATATTTTTGAAAACAGTCGTGAATAAAATGCGTTATATATGTCATATGATGAATAGAATCTTATATTAGTGCTCATGTATTATTGAATTTATTAAACTCGTTGAGGAAAATGGATAAAATGCTCGGCAAAGCCTCGCATTTTATCCCTTTTCCTCAACTCGTTTAATACATTCAATAATACATGAACACTCATGTCAGATCCTCTATGTAATTCATGCGGCACATGTATTAGACTATATACTATACAAACAATGGAAAATTATTTTAGTACAAAGCCAAGAATACCTAACGACACCCCACAGATCAGGTAATTCGTACAAGCACTGACCACATGGCGGCCTATAAAATGGTTGCGACACCACGGCTATGATTTAGTTTGTAACATTTGATTATAATATACGTCTATTTAGAAACAAACGAACAAGATGTCGAGTACAATAGAATAGTAATTTGTTGTAACAATTTGAAGTTGATGGGCACTGGAGTTCTTGGTCACATTGGTCATCTTGTTCGAAAACGTGTGGTACATCGTATGTCGCAAGACACAGGTCGTGTACTAACCCCGCCCCTAAATATGGCGGCCATACTTGCTACGGAAGCAGCACAGAAACAAAACGAGTCACATGCCATACAAGTCATTGTCCACGTAAGTATATCTATAGATCACGGTTGGTTATCTAAATAATGTGGTTGCGGCTTAGCTTTGCACTTAGGGGTGCCTGCCGGTGACAGCGACCCCTGGATCACTGTGAGAAGACGTTGACAGAACGGGGCATGGACCCACCATAAGAAAAATCCATAGCCTCGACCCAGCCTCCCGAGGGGGTGTGGCAAGCGAGAGGTTGGGACGAGGAGTAGCGTTGTGGTTGCGGCCCATGGCTTTGCACTTATGAGCGCTACACTAAAATCCTAGCTGATCAGGAGCCACACCGCCCGAAAGAAGACCACACGAGCGCACGCCAGGACTGGGCATGGATCCACCACAAGAGAAATCCATCGCCCGGCCCCTCCTGAGGGGGGTGAGGTGAACGGGAGGTTAGGACGAGATGTAACGCTGTGGTTGCGGTCCTTGGACTTTGCACTTAGGAGCGTTGCATCAAAAACCTGGCTGATCGGGAGCCACACAACCAAAAGGAGAACGGAGCAACAGCACACTCGCAAACAAACGCTTTTCCTTCAGGAATGCATATAGATAAGTGGGACAAAAATAAGAAACATTACGCCTTATCACATCTCTTTTTATTTTTTCGCAACTTTCGCTTTCGGATAAAGGATGTACACTTAAGGTTACCCAAACAGAATGATCTGGGGGCACTCAAAAGGACCCTTTTGTAAACACCTGACTAGCAGGGAAATCGCAAAAAAAAACAGCCCTCTCTAAGCACACATGGTACCTCTTCTGGCCCTTCCTGGACAGATGAACACGGTCCCTGTCATAGTGCCTGTGGAGGCGGCCATCGCTGTCCCAAATTTGCACTCGGAAAAAAATGAAACGCCGCTTGAGACGCCGGCGAAGAAACTGATTAATCTGACGCCGGAACGCTTCGAATCCAGAAGGGTCGATATTGCTTCGAAACGACCCTCGAGGCAATGCCTCACCAACAAGGCCAGTAATGCCCGCCGCCTCCAGAGACCAAGTAAGGTTCATGATCATCTGTCCGATATGCCCCTGCTGATCATAACTGATATCGTTCCCGCTTATGTGGAGAAGCACCACGTCAGGTTTCCACGCCAACATTCTGTCCCACAAGTCCGCATCATATCTCGACACGCGCATACCACCACGGCCGATAAAACGCACCTCGCCTGGTACATCAAACAGCCCTACGCACTGCTCTTGTCGTTTAATATAGAAAACACCAATACAGCAAATTGCGCCGTGACCGTAATTAAAACGGACGGTCAAGACGACCACATATTTACACAGTTAAGGGCAATTGACTAACTAACTAGGGCATGACTTAGCGCGACCCTGAAGGAAGGCATCAACACACAACCACCCACGCAAAACTAAACAGCATACAACCACCCAAGCAATGCACAAATATGTAGATATAGCGATAGTTGTAGGGTACGAATACCGTAGAGAGGATAGTATAGAAAAAGAGAGATTAAAAAACCTGGGGATAGAAGAAGAAGCAGAAGAAGACTTTTCTTCCAAAAAGTGAATTCAAACATTTTTAACTGTAAATATGAAACATTAAAACAAGATCGCATAGGAGCGCTCGACTGCGCACGTGCGCAGGCGGACGCTTGTATGCGACCTACATGATTATAACAATTTGTACTAACTACGTTGCTAAAGAGATCGGGACACGTTGTCTCGGGCCCTTAAATGGCTAGGTAGGAATACACATTCCTCCTATGGTGTCTTCCTTCACGTAGGATGCGATAATGATATGCAAACATGGCGGCTCAAAATGACCCACTTACGGTCCGACAGAATACGGCATCCTGCGTCGAGGAGGGCACCACTTTTTCATAACTTGCAGCAAATGGCAGAAGAGGGGACTGCCCTATTTTTTTCACATCCTCCGCGATAGGAGTCACCCACTAACTAAAACAGATACAAAGTTAGGCTCGAGGTGGCGGAGGCCGACACACTATGTTATATGTTGTCTGTACAGAACAAACAAAAAAAAAATCACAAAATATAATCTACAAGCACAATCTTACAGGTACAAAAACTGTCCTTCCCAGCAACTGTGAGCGGGTGGGCTTGCCCAAAAACGGACAACACCATCTTTAAAGCACAAGAAAAACAAACAAGACAGGTCCGTGGCGGGGCGAGCACATACGCCCGCATATATACTCAATAAGCTGGGGGCACAGACCAAATAATGTAAAAATGTACATACGTACAAAAACATGCAAAAATCAAATAAAAAGAAATAAAAAAAAAATACCAATATCAAACTTGATTCAAAAAGCGTAGACGACATCCATAGACAGGGTGCTGGCGTGTCGGTGCATATGCGGCTGAAGCTACAAGCTAGAAGAATGAAATGGATGGACTATACAAATAAGCACCACAAAATGGCTAAAAACTTTATGTCTCGAATCCCCTGATTGGATATAAGGTGCATAACACGTAACATGGAAACGTGTATAGCAGTCTTTAGAAACGTCTTCCAAATCGCAATGAAACTTTCAAACAAGATTAACTGCTAAACGATCCCCTTAATGATAAGTTCAAACTCGGAGCCTGCCCTGTTACACAAAACAACCCATACCCCTTTGCGACAAATCGCAAAAACCAAAGGCACAGCACTGCTATAACTTAAACGCAGTGCAATCACGTAGCCAAACCTTTAGAATGGAGTTCCAAATTATTACAACTAATCTACGTTGCACAAAAACAAAGGCTCACATTGGAACTGTGCAACACGTCCACAGCCCTTGAAAAATGAAGCACGCCTAGCCCAGAAACTCAAACAAATAAATATGCCCTTTAGCGACAGGACACATGCACTCCTGAAGCAAACGGGAAGACAAAATATACGCCCCACCGAGACCTTGAAAGGTCACGGCACCGTTTCACAAACCCCTCAGGATGGAGCTCGGCGAATGGCTACAGGGCAAGGGGATGCCCGTGGGTTCGGAGACACCTGAGACGTGAGATGACAAACACGGACGGACGGGGCTGGAGCCGAGCGATGGTCTCCCTGTTCACCGGCAACGGGGAATAGGGGTACCACCGAACGGCTACGGTGTAGTGCCAGCATGGATTCGTTCCCTGGGACCCCACCAACTGACGACCCGCGACACGGGGAAACTGGAAAACAACAACAATTATCTAAATAAACGGAGCCGCTGGCTCCGCATTTAAAATAGTATGTGGAAATTCCGGATCACGTGCTGCTCCGAAGTTGTAGCGCGAAAACAACATTTAAAAAAAAAACAAAAAAAAAAAAAAAAAAAAAAAAAGAAGCGCAAGGTAGGTGCTTCCTGTTTTCATTTCTTTCCCTTCTTTGAATGGTATTATCAAGAAAAACGAAATGCTATTCGACCGCTATGATCGTGTACCGATGAAATACGCAAGGGGCATTGAGCGATGCCCCAGAGGACACGCATTGTGTAACCTTCCGAAAGGCGACAAAAACAGTTAATTTTTTTCTTTAACAGATGATTTCCTGAGCGTATATTTAGTAAGACTGACTAATCGGAGCTGAAATGATAATCGATTATAAATTATGCAATTGTGAACGATGATCGATTAGTAATCGCTGAAGATTTTATCATAATTTTACCTTTCTGGTTTGACTCTTATCATTTGTTATATAATATCATATGTAGTTCGACAGATGGGCCTTAGCAAACAGTATAGACCCTCATCAGGGTCTGTACTGTTTGCCACTCATCCAGCTATTTTAGACACAACTTTGGGTAGCAAATTATACTTACCAAATAATCGATTATTAGCAAATCAGTAACGACGATCAGTTTAGTAGAATTTATCGATTGATTATTCGATTATCTGCTTAATCGTGCCAGCCTTACTTATACCAGTGGAATACCAAAAGAAAATTATTACTATGCTCAGAAAATCTAAGGGGTGATCTTAGAGGAAGGAATTTGTCTCCCAAGAATAGCAATTCTGTCATTTTAGAGCAACCCGCATGGCATACAGAACAAAAATTAAGGGCCGTCTTCAAAACGACAGTATTCGTTCCCTCGGTTTGTTCTTTAAAAGGGTTATCTTTTGGAAGCAAGGGGTACACCCTAGAACTGAAAAGCATGGAGTGTACAAGTTATTTTTTGTTTGGTGGGTGGTGGTGGTGGGGGGGGGGGGGGGAGAGAGGACACCCAAGTCTCAGCCAGTTAGGCCCCATCAGTGACCCTCAAATATTTTCAATACTCCAGAATGGAATCAATGATCCCAAAAGGACAAGAAAATATAAACTACACTATGATGAAGGACACGGAGACTTTTTACGGCCACCACACATATCGCCTAACTACTGGCCGTTGTAACGACATGCATTTATTTGCTAGATTATTAATTATTCTTGTTTATTTCCATTTATCCGTCTAATCTTGAGCTTGAGGTTTGTTCTATAAATGTTACCGGCCGTTCTATCGAATGTCGGTATAAAGAAGCATTATGAGAACACGTCTATTCATATACATTGTAAATTTTAATTACGTTAGACCCACCTCTTCGAGGCGTTTCTAACGAACATCCATATTTTAAAGTCGAAAAAAAAAGAAAAATAAAGTTTACCCTTGTCAAACCCAGTTTTACTAATATAAAAGTGGGGTTCAAGGGGTTAAAATTATAAAGGTGTGTTTCCGTGATGCTTGACTGTGTCATGGTCGGCGAACTATTTCGTTTGCAAATGTATCAATACATGCATAATGAAGTCTGAGCCTTTGTTTCCGACCTTATTTTCATATCACAGGAAATGGTCACTGGAGCTCTTGGGGCAAATATTCAGGGTGTAGCAAAACTTGTGGTGGGGGCTACAGAACACGTCATAGGTCATGTGATAACCCTACACCAGCGTACGGAGGCTCTAGCTGCAATGACAGCAGTAGCCACAAAGAACACTGCAATACTAATGCCTGCCCAGGTAACGTCATTCCATAATAGTAACCCCACCTCTTTGAAGCAAATCTATTGTAAAAAGGCAGTTCCCTCCACTTTGAAATAATGAGCCTGTATTCAGCAAGCACCTGCTAAGCTAGTCTGGCGTCGCGTGCATTATTTACGTGACGCCATGAACGTCGGAATGACGTGAAAACGTGCTCGACGTAATGTCTGTCACACATTAAAAGCGGATGCCCACTCTCATCTGAGTCTTCGCTGGGTGCATATGAAAATTGTAGGAAATGCACAGGTACATTTTTCAGTGGAAACAAGGTCTGCCATTACATACGCAGCAGAAGATTCACATGTAATGTCAAGCCTTATTTACTGTAAAAACTTTTCTTATGCACTTGCGTATGTAATGCGACGTTTGATTGGATAACGTCAAAAATATGCGACAGTATTAAACTGTCGGAAACCGGACGTCATTATGGAACATCGCTTTTCATTGGGTAGCATTTGGTTTTACGCAGCTCACTGCGCTTGCCGCCTTGTGCAAAATAGTACAAATTTTAGCTTAACAACCGAAAAAGTGCATTAGAATGGGGATAACTGTATTGAAAATTGTCATTTGGGGAGGTAAATCGTCGGTTTTACGGTCGCAAATTACGTTTTACGGCTCCGCTTACGCGTCGCCGTAAAACGAAATTTCCGACCGTAAAACCTCCGATTTACCTCCCCAAATGACAATTTTCAGTACAGTTATCCCCTAAATATCTGTATTGACAATTGTCATTTGGTGAGGTAAATCGTCGGTTTTACGGTCGTTTATTCCGCCGATTTACCTTCCCAAATACGCTCTCGCCCATCGGGGTTTGAAGAAATAGATGGGCTGCATGATTCTTCCATGCAGAGCTGAAATCGTCCGCACATGAGTACTGGCAGACCGCTTAAAGGATCTAAGTCTGCCCAGGCAAAGCAGTGCGAGTCGGACCGCCAATACTTATAAAACCTATTGGTTTCATTGGGCGGCAGGGCTTGAGATGTCATTTCATCTCAATGTCGGGTAGAAGTCCCACAAAATTGGAAACGGCGTCTCAAAAACGAACTATACAGTGTTGACGGGGACGTTAAACCTCAAATCAAACAAACAAGCAGTTACAATCCCTATAACAATTTTGAATACAGTTGTCCCCTTATTTTAGAGATCAGGAGCCAGTTGTTCAAAACTAACGATGTCGATAGTTAACATATCGTTAAATTTTTGCTCACTTAAGGGGAATGGGAACACCTAGCACATTTCCGCCATTTTTCAAAGGGATATAACTTTTGGGACTTTCTGTTCGCTTTTCTATAAGCCCTGTCCCACTGAAAAAGGGATCTACCCTAAGGAAAGAATTTGCTCCTCGGGAGCAAATTCTTTCCTTTAATAGTCGACCCTATTGACATGGGAGACAAAAATACTTTTGAAGGAGTTGCTTCCCCTTAAGGTGTACCCATTCCCCTTAATCTGACAAATATGCTAATATTTTGCTGGAAAAAAATGTGAGCAGCTTTGCAAAAATAATGCTATATTGGATGTTGAACTTGCTATAACAGTTAACAGTTCGATCACTAACGAGCTCATTAAGCTAACGATGCTTTGGACAACTGGCCCTTGATTGTCGACTGCTCAATGGATTTATGTAGCAGTTTAAGCGTTGAAACATTGGCATTAACCAATTGTATGTGGGAAACCCCTAAAGGGGTATCTTGGCAAACAGTGCAGGTCCAGATCAGACGCCACAGAACGCGGTGTCTGATCTGGGCCTACACTATTTGCTAACAGTATTTTCCTTAAAAAAAATAGAATAAAAATGGAAAACATTGGCCTAACACCCCTTATATGGCAAATGGACTTGTCCAACATATAGCAATGGAAGAGTCCATTAGCATACAATGGGTTAAAATCATGATAAAGACAAACATCATTTTCTTGCTAATCAGCAAAGCCGGGTTATTAACGTCCTCGGAAAAAAGCCCGGTTACTTTTATTCCAAAATTTATGAGACATACATGTATAACCTTCGCGCTTAGTTAAATGCTATAAAACTCGGGTCAAGGTTAGGTGCCGTCTCTTAAGCCACTGCATCGTCTGTTATTTTTAAAACAACCATGAATCGCACATTTTTGTTGCACAATATTCGCTGTGATGTAGCTTAAGGGGAGTGGGAACACCTGGCAGTTTTGTCCGTCATTTTTCAAAGGGAGACGACTTTCGGGATTTCCTGCTGGCTTTTCGTTAAGCCCTGTCCCATTGAAAAAAGGGTCTACTCTTAAAGGAAAGAATTTGCTCCTGACATGGGAGACAAAAATACTTTTACAGGAGTTGTCTCCCAAGAAGGTGTTCCCATTCTAGGGATAATATCATAAAATGTTCTTTTTTCATGAAAATGTTTGTGTTTATAAATGCGCGTAGCAAGCAAAATATATATGCAGACTGTTTCTCGTACTAATTTACAAAAGAATTCTAATGATATTCCACAGTCAGAGAATTATTTCGCTTTTAAACACAGTTGATGGCAATTTTACTTCTTGGTCCAAATGGACAGCGTGCTCCGTAACCTGCATGAGCGGCGTTAAGTCCCGTTCCAGATCGTGCACCGCTCCTGCTCCTGCTCATGGTGGTAAACCATGTAATGGCACCACCAAAGAAATACAACCATGTGATACGGGTGCTTGTCCAGGTAAGAGGCTTTGATTGTGCTCCTTCCAATTATGCCCCCCCCCCACACACCGAAGGGGAGGGGAAGGGGGCATATTGTTTTTGGTGCGGACCCTGTCGGCGTGACACTTTCTTGTGTGCAAGATATCTCAATAACTACAGGGCGGATTTTAATCAAATTTGCATGGGTATAACATTGGAACAGGATGAAGAACTGATTAGGTTTTGGTGACCTTGATCTTATTTTCAAGGTCACAGCCGTGCTAAACAAGTCAAATTTAGGTTGTGTGCAGTATAGGCCAATCTCAGGAACTACTGGGCCGTCCAGTGAACACAAAATACTTCATATCTAAATTTTAATTGTATTTAGAAGACATTTCATACGGTCGGACAAAAGCCAAGCATCACTACAATAAAGATTCAGTGTTACATATCCGGTACCTAGTGTTCTCACTTGATTTTGAATATTTACAGCAAACAGAAGTAATATAAGAATCCGATATTTGATCGAGGCATTTGATCGAGTGCCTCGGAAAGTGATCTGGTGGGCACTAAGAAAACTTGGAGTGGACGAGTGGATTGTGCGACTGGTCCAAGGGATGTATGCTAATGCTCGGAGCCGTGTCCGTGTTGGTGATGGTTACAGTGAAGAATTCGAAGTGAAGGTGGGTGTTCATCAAGGCTCTGCTCTCAGCCCACTGCTTTTCATCATTGTGCCTGCACCTCATCCTGGAAGAGAGAAGGCTCCGCTGGTATGGACATATGGAACGATCCAACGGTGCAATCAAGACTGCCTGTGGCCTTGTCATGTGAGTTCCGCTCTGGAGACCCCTGGGAGGACCTGTATGCTGATGACCTTGTCATCATAGCTGAATCCCTTTAGGAATGTGTCAGGAGGCTCTTAAATTGGAAAGACGCAATGAAGGCGAAAATGCTGAGAGTGAATGCAGGAAAGACAAAGATCATGATCTGTGGCTCAGGTCTGGACCTCCTGCAGAGTACAGGCCAGTTCTCAGGCGCTGTATGTCGCACTGGAGTGGGCAACAACAGTATCTTTTGTAATGGCTGCAAGTTCTGGGTGCACAAGAAATGCAGTGGGCTCAAACGCTTGATAGAGGACCCTGATTACAGGTGTACACGGTGCCAAGGAACTGCACGACCCTTAGATGGCAGACCACAGAAGGAAGTCCAAGTTGGATCCGACAAGCTGGAGGTTGTAGCTTCCTTTTGTTACCTAGGTGATATGCTCTCAGCAGCGTGGGTGCGACCTTTCAACCACATCACGTGTGAAAACAGCCTGGTAGAAATTCAAGGAGTTGCTACCAGTTCTCTCTTCTCGCCACCTCTTGTTCAAGACACGTGGCCGTGTGTACAGCTTTTGTGTGCGGAGCGCAATGCTCCATGCCAGTGAGACATGGCCATTGACAAAGCCAAACCTCCAACGTCTTCAGCGGAATGACAGGGCAATGATCAGACAGATTTGCAATGTCAAGCCACAGGACACTGTCACCATCAGGTCCAGTAAGTTACTTGAGTGCCTTGGCATTGAGGACCTGCACCGCATCCTGGAAGAGAGAAGGCTCCGCTGGTATGGACATATGGAACGCTCCAACGGTGCAGTCAAGACTGCCTGTGGCACACAAGAAGGTGGAAAGCGGGGGCCTGGAAGGCCCAAAATGATCTGGAAGCAGCTGGCAGAAAGAGATTGCAGAGAATGGAGGCTCTCTGCTATCGATCCTCATGATAGACAGGCCTGGGGATCTGGTGTAAGATCTGCCATGCGTGCAGCAAGCCAGCTACCTGGAAGGGGGCCCACCTATGTGGACATTGCCCCTGTACCTGCACGTTAGTCAAAAATCCGTTGTTGATGATGATGATATGGTGTTATGTTGTGGAAGACGCACAATTACGCTATGGCATATTTTTGCTAGGTCAGTTAAACCTTATTTTAATTAGTCTCCCTTTGAAAAACGTCGAAAAATATTCCATATAATATCTGCACGTCTAAACCCTATTCCTTCTCAGTTATTCAGATGAATAATAGAAGGGAAGTCAATGATCAGGAAGTGATACAATTACCTCACACCTCCCGTCCAAGAGACAGAAAGATAAGAAACAACTTATTCACAAGTAAATGTCATAAGCGAAAAACCAAAAGGACAGTTTCTTTCCCACGAAATTGCCGAACGGCCATCCCAAATAATACGAGTAGTACATACATGTAAAGATAAACAATAACAATAATAAACCACATCAGAAGTTCCGCCTTGGAAAGCTCAGTATATTATTTTACTTTGGTGTGTGTGTATGGTCGGGGTGGGCTTTAATCGATTTAACGTTGCCGCAATCCCTTGTGTCTGTCGTGGTTTAGACAACTTATTTGTTTAGTCCGCATGAAGGATTTCTAAATCATCAGTGCAACATCTCCGAGAACATAAAAATCAAACCAATACAGATGAAACAAAGACGAGGACTCGACAGCATGAAATAACTGAAATGCTGGAGCAAAAGTAAATCAGTAGCTAGACTGGTGGACCCGATCAGAGATAGAGCGTCCGACACCAAGTTTACGTAGGTTTTTAGGCCGGAGCCATCAAAGAGTCTGAGGCCCGACCCGCCGGCGTGCAATTTACAAAGGTGACAACCTACGTCATAACAGAGATGTCGTACCCATTTGAGAAGCGGACATATTGGTGTAAATATGGTAGATAAAATGCTTCAAACTAGATATAAACATTACGAGTCTTCAAAAAAAAAAACTTCAGCTGGTAACGAACAATATTTGCATCTCATCGCTGAGCTAATTTCACTCAGAAACATTGAAAAGGCTTCGATAGCTTCGCTGGCGCTGTAAACAATGGTAGTTCCGACATCATTGCAAAATCAGCTTGTGTCGAATTACAAGTATTTAAAGACACATTTTATTCCTTATATAAAAGGGGTGGCCTGTCTAATGATCTCCAATAAACATTTCCTTCGGACCATAGTGCACTTCAAAGGCTTATCTTATCTAAGTGATTATGAGGTGATTATGAGCAGATTTCTTGTTTAATAGGGGGCTCAATAAGGGCACTTGTGTGATAGTATAATTTACTGAGATTGTTTCCAACAACATAGTGTTTAAATTACTTCTTTTTTATTTTAAAATAAAGTAAAGGAAAACACTGATATCCATTGTTTCCTCTACACAAAAGTGCAAAGAAGTAAACAAACAAGGTAAATGAATTGATTAACCTCAAAATTTAATCAATCAATTTACCTATATTTATTTATAATTATTTATTTATTTATTTTGGTTGGTAGTATGTGATACATAAATCATATAATGTGTAAAACATTAGCATTTTATAGTTTCAGTCAAGATGGAACTATACAATGTTCTTTGCTTTAGACACAATCGTATCAGAAGAGAGAGAGAAAAAAGAATATTTCTAAGATTTAATTTTTCATCTTTTCAAGTTTAAAACTAAAATAACAAACACAATTCAATTTATTTTTCTTATTTATAATGCAAACATAGGTTGTGGGTACTCGTTAGAGCCGCCTCATTGAGGCGGTTCAAACGAGTACCCACAACCTATGACTCTTTGAGACGATTCTAACGAGCACCCGCAACCTATGACTTGGAGCAGAAATGTATAAAATAATGTATACCCCCTTAAACCCCCATTTTCTCTATAGAAAATGGGGTTTAGGGGATGTCCCTTTTTCCTCAAAAACGTATATTGTGTGTCCTCGTTAGAACCGTCTCATGGAAGCAGTTCTAACGAGCAGTCACACTGTAAAAACAAATTGTGGGTACTCATTTGAACCCTTTCGCCGAGGTGGTTCTAATGAGTACCCACACTATATTTTTAGAGCAGAAATAATAAAGTTATCAGGATTTTATCTGGAAAAGAATCATTTTTGGTAAAAAAAAAATTAACAATATATTTGAATTGGTATTTTCTGTAATGCTTATAAATAATGGCTACTAAATATAAAATCGGAAAAAAGTGCAGTTTTTTCTTCCATGCAAATCAAAATAAGGACTTAGGTGTAAATGAATATATGTCATTTGTCAAAGTCATATCCCTAGGTAATTTATCACCCTCTCTTGGTCCCCTACCTTTATGACAGCCTGAATACCCCAAGTGTATTACATCTCAAAACTGGATTCTTCAATAAGCGGTCATTAGGATGTTATGTAATCGAAAAATGTGTCTTTAAAGAAAGAGCCACATTTCTGAGACAGATTTCAGTATGTTTGATTCTTTTATGACCTAATGCACCGACTGCGCCTACTCGTTGTGACAAATGCCTTTTGTGTAGAAAACGCCGGCAAAACTACAATGGTTATGACATCACTGAGCGTAGGTTGTTCCCCTGCATTTAAGAGGGAAGCGAAGTAATCAACATTGATTGGGTTAACCACCTGTCGTATAACATTTATGTTGTACATATCCAATCTTTTTATTTCGAAGAAACCTAGTCTTCGCGGTTTTCGACCAATAAGACACAAATCGACCTACTCAGCAACACAATACAAGTAAGTCTTGGAAGTTTAGATATAGAAACCAGGCTCGTGAACGAGTTCGTGAAATGAACACTCCAATAAACCCGACCTTAATTAGAGAAAAAATGGGATTTACGGGGTATAAATTAGTTTTCTAATTTCTGTTCCAAGACATAAGTTGTAGGTACTCGATATAACCGCATCAATGAGGCGGTTCTAACGAACAGCCACAACCTATGTTTGAAGTAAAAATTACAACCAGAAATTCAACTTCGGTGAAGTTGATGTCGCACCTGCTCCCCACCTGCCTCACACAAAAAAATAAAAGTTTATTTAAGGCAGAAGAAATGAATATAGGGCTTTGAGAAGAATCATTAGCCTATACATGTGAGGTAAATAACTGACTAAGTTCCCAATGTAATAAAATAAACTAAAATGATCCAAGAATTATATCCAAAGCACATGAACATCCTCATATCATGGACTGAGAAAACACATGCTAAGTTTCAAAACGATTAGTATAAAACTGTAAGAGGAGTTGTGATGACGCGGTACCTATCATATATCAATTGAAGGTTAACAATGACTAAGTTCACAATGTGGAAAAAGTGACAAAAATAGATCCGAAGATAAGTCCAAACCACATGCACAGCCTCATGACATGGCACAAACACATGCAACGTTTAAAAACGATTAGTATAAAACTTTAAGAGGAGTTGTGGTGACAAAGAGGTACCTCCTGTATATCAATTGAAGGTTTAAAATGACTAAATTCACTATGTGCAAAAAGTGGAAAAAATATTCCAAGAATCATGTTCAAGCCACATGCACATCTTCATACCATGGCAAAGGCACATGCAAAGTTTAAAAAATAATCGGTATAAAACTGTAAGAGGAGTTGCGATGACAAGAGGCACCTATGGTATATAAACTGAAACTTAAAAATCGCTAAGTTCACAATGTGCAAAAAGTGAAACAAAAATAATCTGAGAACCAGTGCTTCAGCTGAAGTGCACGACCCGCCGGATGCTTTTAGCTTTATGAGTGTTACCATATATGGGTATGGCGGCCATTTTGGTCATGTGACCTGGACCTAAAATGGTTCCTTCAATAAATGCGCCTTATCGTAAGGAGCAAAAATATATCGTATACTTTAGTACTGTATTCTGAATCCTTTGCAGGATAAAATGCATTCTCACTTTTCCAATACAGAAGCATATGTGTCAAAGTTTGACCTAGGCACAAAGAAGGTCAAGGTCAACCCAGGGTCACCATTTTTGCAATTTATGATGGACCTACGTCCCAGATGCTATTTATCAAGTTTCGTGGAAATCTGCCCAGTGGTTCTGGAGAAGACTATTTTTAAAGGGTTTTTACCATATATGGCTTGGCGGCCATTTTGGTCATGTGACCTGAACCCCATGAGCAAATTTTGGTTTCCCCCATCCCATAGAGGCTCCATATGAAATTTGACTGCAATCGGCCCAACGTTTCCGAGAAGAAGCAGTTCGAAAATTTTCCTTTTTTCGCCTCGGCGAGGCTATACTAAATGGAATGTAATATTTCGCAAGTTCATTGGTTAGATCTGATTGATATCTATCAGTATGCCAAAAATTGTTTAAATATTCCAAGCGGTTAAGTCACTATCACCAATTTTCACAAACGGGTTACGGACGGACAGACTGACAGACTGACAGAATGACACGGTGATTTTAGGACACTCTTAGAAAATCAACCGACTTCAGTCGGTCGCTTTTTCTGCGGGTCGTGCAATTATGTCGAAACCACATGCACATCCTTATACCATGGCGAAAGCACCTGCAAAGTTTCAAAATGATCGGTATAAAACTGCAAGAGGAGTTGCGATGACAAGAGGTACCTATCATATATCAATTGAAGGTTAAAAATGACTAAGTTCACAATGTGAGAAAAGTGATAAAAATTGATCCGAAGATAAAGACCAAACAACATGCACATCCTCATACCATAGCAAAAACACACACAAAGTTTCAAAATGATCAGTATAAAACTGTAAGAGGAGTTGCGATGACAAGAGGTACCAATCATATATCAATTGAAGGTTAAAACTGACTATTACATAAGTTCACAATGCGGAAAAAGTGACAAAAATTGTTCCGACAATAAAGTCATAACCACATGTGCATCCTCATACCATGGCAAAAACACACGCAAAGTTTCAAAATAATCGGCAGGAAACTGTAGGAGGAGTTGCAATGACAAGAGGTACCTATCATATATCAATTGAAGGTTAAAAATGACTAAGTTCACAATGTGAGAAAAGTGATAAAAATTGATCCGAAGATAAAGACCAAACAACATGCACATCCTCATACCATAGCAAAAACACACACAAAGTTTCAAAATGATCAGTATAAAACTGTAAGAGGAGTTGCGATGACAAGAGGTACCAATCATATATCAATTGAAGGTTAAAAATGACTATTACATAAGTTCACAATGCGGAAAAAGTGACAAAAATTGTTCCGACAATAAAGTCATAACCACATGTGCATCCTCATACCATGGCAAAAACACACGCAAAGTTTCAAAATAATCGGCAGGAAACTGTAGGAGGAGTTGCAATGACAAGACACCCACTGTAAAATATTGACGGAAAGGCGGACGGACAACCGGACGGACGGACGGAAACTTGCACGCCTATGTCTTCCTGCTAAAGCAGGTGCGACAAAAATATCATAGATTTACATCATTAGCCATTTTGGAGATGTGAAAAAATGCACTATGCTGCACGGGTGTTATCATAACGAGGTATTTTTCGAATGTGTTTTTCTGTCCAAACAGCGAGCACTCTTAGGTGCGGATCAGACTGCGGGGATTCAAGAACAGTTTTTCATATGACCTGGGTCATTAACCAAACGTTGTTAACAGCGTCAACGCCTTTATTTTGTTCCATGTTTAACATGCAACGGTCGGGAAATATAAACATAGAAATAATTTCTGAGGGAGTGTTTGAGTTTTACGTCTCACCAACAGCTAAGGTCATACGGAGACGGAACCTCGGTTTAAAGACTCACCCGAAAGTCTGGAGAAGCCAAGGATCGATCCTGCGACCCCTGGTTTACAAGGCGAGTAGCACAACCGCTGCACCATGGAGGCTTCTAAAACAATTCTGAAGATGCTTTATTCAATTTTCTGTGAATATTCAGAAAACTGATAAAGATTAAAAAGAATTTCACACTTGGGACTATTACATGTAAATAAATGGGCCCCGTCAAGCGATTTTGGTACTTATCGACTATGCGAGCAGCAAAGGTTCAGGCGAGCCTGCGCATCCGCGCAGTCTCGCCAGAACCTTCGCTGCTCGCTCATACAAGCAGTGAATCAAGAGGAACCTTCAGACAGAAAGCCATATCCCTGGCCCCTCTGAATGGCTGGGCATGCGCAGTTAAAATTTGTCATGACGGAATGCTCGAAGACCCAAATTCGCTTGGCGGGGCTCAAATATTGGTATGACATGATTACTCCTGTGAGATACTATGTACTTCCATTATTCATAACAGTCTGGTCTTCCTGGTTCTATGGTGAATGTTCTGTAACATGCGGAAATGGTACCACCGACAGAGTGCGTCGCTGCAGTTCTGGTCATGACGAGGACTGTCCAGGCTTAGCCGTCGAGCACGTGGGCTGTAACAATGGACATTGCCCCAGTAAGCATTGATTAATACTATTCTTATATGTATAATGTGACGAACAAGATTGTTAACCAGGACTTACAATTGTAACATTCCAGGGACACGTTCTCATGGACGTTAAGAAGGGCTATAAAACCAAGATAGAAAAGTATAAACATTAAATGCCAAGACAATTTTCTATCTTGGCATTACAACTTTACTTAACAAACAAACAATGCTATTATACAACCCCCCAACACCGCAAATGAAGTTTTGTGGGGGATGGGGTATACTGCATTCATCTTGTCCATGCGCGCGTGCCTCAATCCGTGCATCCATCCATCCGCATACTTTCTGAAATCTACAGTCTGCGTTTACCTACCGATTTCCACCCAAACTTCTTATATGGCTTTGCATCCATAAGACCTCGGACGAGTTCAATTATCATCAAAATCCGACGAGTATCATGGGAGTTACAGCGCTTTATTCTTCAAATAGTGCTGAAATTAGCCGTTTCCAGACTCTACAGTCTATGTTTCCCAACAGATTTCAACCAAACTTCATATGTGGCTTAATTTGCATCTATGAGGGATTAGATCATCGTCAAAATCCGACGCGTATCATTGGAGTTTCGGCCTTTTTTTCTCAAATAATGCTGAAATTAGCCGTATCCGGACTCTACAGTCTAAGTTTCCCAACCGATTTCAACCAAACTTCATGCATGGCTTTGCATTTATGAGGCCTCAGATGAGTTCGATCATCGTCAAAATCCAACGCGTATTATGGGAGTTACGGCCCTTTGTTCTTCAAATAGTGCTGAAATTAGCCGTTTCCGGCTCTACAGTATATGTTTCCCAACCGATTTCAACCAAACTTCAAGCATGGCTTTACATCTATGAGGCCTCAGATGAGTTTGATCATCGTCAAAATCCAACGCGTATCATGTGAGTTAGGGGCCTTTGCTCTTCATTTTGCAGGACCTCATTTCTGGTAAAAAAAGTTCTATTTTGGCTGATACCAGTTTCCACCTGATGCGGTACGAGTATTTTTAAGGATTTTCAATTGTTTTGCTTGACCCTTATCCTGCAGTGTAAATGAACCCCGCCAAGCGAATTTGTGTCTTCGAGCATTCCGCCATGACAGATTTTAACTGCGCATGCCTAGCCATTCAGAGGGGCCAGGGCTTTGGCTTTCTGTCTGAATGTTCCTCTTGATTTACTGCTTGTATGAGCGAGCAGCGAAGGGTCTGGCGAGACTGCGCGGATGCGCAGGCTCGCCTAGACGATAAGTACCAAAATCGCTTGACGGGGCCCAAATGCAGATGAGATGGCAGATCTACACTGTTTGCCATACAGTTGTCAACAGAATACGTACATCATATCAAGTGATCAGTTAAGTCAGAAACAGTAAAATTCCTCTTTTAAGACCACCTTTGGGACTGTTCAAAATTGGTCTTTAAGATCACTTTTGAACAGTCCAAAAGGTTGCCCCTGACCAGAGGAAATTTTGTGCAGAAAAAAAAACGAATAAGAATAACTGCACCCTTCTAAATGAGCTTTTTAAAGGCGAATTAGTCTTGGTTTTAGGTGGTCTTAATAGCGGAATGTGTAATGTATTCATCAAAATGAGGGTTAAAATTGTAGTTGATGGTTCTTGGGCGCCTTGGGGCAATTGGAGTGCGTGTACACTGACTTGCAGTGGGGGGCAAAGGTCAAGGTCTCGCACATGCGACAGTCCTATTCCGCAGTTCAACGGTGCTGACTGTCCAGGAAACGGAACGGAAGCAGAAAGCTGCAACAATCAAAACTGTCCAGGTACCACGTGAGAGCGGAATTTATCAAGTACCCCCTATATCAACTGAATTGTAGCACACTGACCTGATAAAGATATGCTATCTCAGGACAAGTGAGCTTTATCAGGTCAACATGACATTGCACTTCTATGAATGAACCGGTCTACTAGAAAAATTGGCAAAAACTTTTATTATTACTGGAAATAACAAAGGGTCAGCTGATACAAAATATATCGACCGCCGGACTGAGGACCATCGATTGCTAATACAAGAGTGTACAAGGGGATAGACTGATAAATAGAATACAAGATTCGTGTCATTTGGTATCAAGTTTATCAGGCTCGGCTTTGTAGAATTGAAGAATCGCTCGGCAAGCCTCGCGATTCTACAAGCGTTCTCAAAGCCTTGCCTGATAAACTTGATATTAAAAGACACTCACCTGGTATTCTCTATGTATGTGTGTTGGGTAGGGAATATTAAATAATTCAATCAAATTTTGCGAAGCCCTGCACTTTCTCTTTAGAGAAGGTTTTTGATTAGTTCACGATTTGAGATACATGCAGGTTTCTTAGGGTGTCTGCTTAATCTTAATTTTGGTTCGGAGTGAGGAGTACCTGCATGCAATGAGTCCTTGCTCTACCACTTTAGGAAAAGTGTTACAGTTGATTTGTTTGTTGTTTGATTTGAGGTTTCACGTCCCCGTCCCCACTGTAAAGGTCACTTTGGAGACGTTGTTTCCAATTTTGTGGGACTTTTACCCGACATTGAGATGAAATAACATTTCAAGCCCTGTCGCCCAATTAAACAAATGGACGGTCCGACTCGCAACACTTTGCCTGGGCAGGATTAGATCCTCTAAGCTGTTTACCAGTACTCGTGTCTGGTCGTTTCAGCTCTGCGTAAAAGCATCATGCAGCCCATCTATTTCTTCAAGCCCCGACCAACTGGGCGGGGGGCCTCGAACTTCAATAACTGTTAATATGTTTGTGGTCATGAAAATTAGTTCGAGATAGGGGTTTCGCCTCCCGCCCATCGGGGCTTGGAGAAATTGATTGGGCTGCACGGTGCTTCCACGCAGAGCGGAAACCAACCGCGCATATGAGTACTTGTAAACGTCTAAGCCTGCCAAGACAAAGTCGTGCCTGTTGGACCGTCCTTGCATATAACCTTTTTGTTTCATTGGGTGACAGGGCTTGAGAAGTCACGGGTAAAAGTCTAACAAAATTGGAAGCGACGTCTCCAGAATGACCTTAATAGTGTTGAAGGGGACGTTAACCCCCGAGTCCAATCGAAATAGAGGGTAGTTCGAATGAAAGAGGTTTATCCATAGTGCAAGGTCATGAGGCAAGATGGAGATCTTTCAACGGTATCGTTTTGATCTTCTGTAAAATAAAGATATGTTGTGTGTACTTATTAGAATCGGTTCTAATAGCCTATAATGAGTACAAACACCGTATCGTTTCAGAATCAAATTAAGAGCGAGTGTGTGTTTGAATTTTACGTCTCACCAACAGATAAGGTCATACGGAGACGGGACCTCGGTTAAAAGGCTCATCTGAAGGTCTGGAGAAGCACAGGATTGATCCTGCGACCCCTGGTTTACAAGGCGAGTAGCATAACCACTACACCATGTAGGCTTCGAATTAAATTAAGACAATCTTCACGAAAACACGCCTATATAATGTTGACACGCTTGATCCCACTTGTCTATGAAAAAACTGGGGTTTACAGGGGTGAACCTTAATTTTCTTATTTCTGCTCTAAAATATAGATTGTGGGTATTTGTTAGAACCGCCTCGATGAGGCGGTTCTAACGAGTACCAGCAATCTATATTTTGAACAGAACCAAGGAAGCTATCACAATATTTCAGTTTAAATTTCGTTATTTTCCGGTGGTAAAATTTACTATGTATTTGTATAGGCGTGTTTTCGCAATACTCCATAAAATATCAAAGTATATGGATATTGGTCTATTAGAAGAGTTCTCTAAGGACTCAAGGGCTATCTCAAATAGCCCAATGTGAACGAGCCAACCATTTTTGAGTTTTTAAACCATAAAACGTCAATCTCGACAACTGTCGTCTGCTTTGTCGTCAGACTTTAAAAGTCATTTTTGAAAGTTGATTTATAAAATCAAGTTTCTGTGTCATTTCATTTCTACTTCCGGTACTGGTCCGCGTCACTCCACTTCCGCTGTTCGTTCGCTGCATAAAATAGTCCAAAGGAACTCTTAAAAACTAATTTTGCAGGCACGGAACGTGTTTCAAAATATTTCATTTTTTCGAGACTTTACACGGATTGAATATAAATTGGCTCAAAAAGACATATTCTGAACAGAAAACAATACTCTAGGACTATTTTCCTACGCGCTTTCCGATGATATTTATGTTTACTCTTTCATCCCTGAGTTTCTGAACAGGACTCTTCTCGCTTTAATTATATTCTTATAGAAAGGGATTTCTGATTAGTTCACTCACATGATGGCAGTTAAACAGTGAATATGTAGATTCTAGCGAGACGTGCTAGCTACGTGTCGTAGGATCTACAAGGTTTGCATAGATACAGTGTATTTCTACCTCGGCGTCTGCACCGGTCTACAGGGTTAAAAGGGTTAGCTCGCTTCTCTGTGATTATCAGTAACCGACTAAACAACCCATAACTGACCGACATCAAACGCAGTTATATTCACCTGCTTTCGAGAGCTCTAATTACAAAATAATTTTGAAAGCTGTGAGTTTTACATCAAGTTCCGTACTTTTAGCAAATAGTGAAGACACCGATCAGATCATTATGTGGCCTCTAATCTGTCTAAACTGTTTCCGAATGTCCCAGTATTGAAACAATTGGCATTTATTTTTTGGAAAACACGTATTTTAATTCGCCTTTGGTAGTCGAAGTTCGCTAAACGCGGCGTCTGATCAGGGTTATAATATCTAAATCTAATGGTTTATGTCCCGACGCCCGAAGGAACGTAGCTCCAAGCGGCTGCACAACGTATGTGCATCGTCGTATCAACCCAACGTTGATGCGACGTTGCTAAAACGTAATGTGCCCGCTAGGAGAACTTCTCTGTAAGATTATTAGCAGATGGGACCAGCACAGAATGTACTGAGCTAATTTAGAAACCATGAAGAAATTAGCAGACAAGTTTATCTTTCTCTCTTTCTTCCTTTTTTTCTTCTTCGTGGGGGTAGTTGGGTGAGGCACAGGTGATGTGTATCTTGTGTCACTGGGGAGTCCAGCTGATACTGACTTACATTTGGGCAAAGCCTGCTCTCCTTGCAGCAGGTAACAGTAGATGGTGAGTGTTGATATTTCTTCTGTTTCTACACTTCCATTCACTCTATCCCTCACTTTCATCTCCTCTGCTATCTCTTCTATCTCTTTCCCCCCTTTCTCTTGGAGAAGACAAAATGATCCACAAGGGTTGACCTGTCGTCAAACTCAAAACAATCGATGAATCATTTTTATTTTCTTCGTCGAATTTTTTAACCCTCACAAAATTTCTAGATAATTGCTTGATCTACGACTGGCATTGTTACCATAATAATTATTCCTCATAAATCAACTTTCCTCAGTACATTCAGTACTTTGATTGCAAATGGTGTTTTTTGTTTGTTTGATTTGAGGTTAAACGTCCCCGTCAACACTGTAAAGGTCAATTTGGCGACGCTGCTTCCAATTTTGTGGGACTTCAACTCGACTTTGAGATGAAATGACATCTCAAGCCCTGCCACCCAATGAACCCAATAGGGTTTATAATCATGGACGGGCCGACTCGCACCGCTTTGCCTGGGCAGGCTAAGATCCTCTAAGCGGTTTACCAGTATTTGTGTGGGGGTCGGTTACAGCTCTGTGTGGAAGCATCATGCAGCCCATCTATTTCTTCAAGCCCCGATGGGCGGGGGCCGAGTGCAAACAGTGTGGACCCAGATCAGACTGCTCCTCAAGGACCAGTCAGATCTGGGTCCAAACTGTTTGCCTGTATGCAAAAACATTTTAACTAGAAAAAGAGTCCATAGGACACAGATGCCCCCGCCAAAATGTCATTCAGAAAAAGGGTATATATGTAATTGTAACAGGTATAGCATGAAGTTATTATTAAGTTAGATATCATTTTCAAGAGAACAAGAGTTCTTCCTTGCCCATGACACATTGTCCCAACGCCATGCATGCACCTGTAAAGTTTCATAAATAAATGTATATTCCAAATAGTTTAGGAATTATGGCCCGGACACAATTTACTATATGGAACTAAGTCAAGGGCCGATAATTCAAAAACCAAAAACGCAAGAGTTGCCTTCCTTGTTCATCACACATCGTCTCAATGCCATGCATGAACCTGTAAAGTTTCATAAATATATTCCATACGGTTTAGGAGTTCTGGTCCGGACACAGTTTACTGCAAGGAACTAAATCAAGGACAGATAATAAAAACAAACAAAAAAGCAAGAATTGTCTTCCTTGTTCATGACATATCATCTCAATGGCATGCATGCACATGTAAACTTTCAAAAATATATTCCATGTGGTTTATGAGTTATGGTCCGGACACAGTTTACTATAAGGAACTATGTCAAGGGCACGTAATTCAAAAACCAAAAAAGCAAGATTTGTCTTCCTTGTTCATGACACATCGTCTCAATGTCATGCATGCACCTGTAAAGTTTCGTAAATATATTCCATACGGTTTTGGAGCTATCGCCCGGACACAATTAACTATAAGTAACTAAGTCAAAGGTAGATAGGGTTATGGCCCGGACACAGTTTACTATAAGGAACTAAGAAGTCAAGGGCAGATAATTCAAAAACCAAAAAGCAAGAGTTGTCTTCCTTGTTCATGACACATCGTTATGACCCGAACACAGTTACTATAAGGAACTAAGTCAATGGCAGATAATTCAAAAACCAAAAAAAACAAAAGGTTGTCTTCCTTGTTCATGACACATCGTTATGGCCCAAACACAGTTTACTATAAGGAACTAAGTCAATGGCAGATAATTCAAAAACCAAAAAAAAAACAAAAGTTGTCTTCCTTGTTCATGACACATCGTCTCAATGCCGTGCATGCACCTGTAAATAAAAATCAAAAATGAGTTCCTTTAAGAGCAATGAAAACATTCATAAGAAAGAAGATGGGTCATACTACGTAGTTTCGGCTAATAAAGCCTCATCAGTGACTCTGTTACGATCCGGCAAAGAAAGCCAGAGGAAACATACTGCAATTTTGCGAATTTCGAATAGGCAGTCGATTCAAAGACTAATATAAATCAAAATGGGGTCGAAATAATTAAAAACCTGTCTAGAATATGAGTCTAAACCAATAATTTATTTCCGATTTCTCAGAATATTCACGCTGATCTCAAAGGACCAAAAGTAAAATATAAACTGCACTATGGTTGATGTACGGGGAGACGTTTTACGGCCGCCACACGGCACAACACCAGCTGCAGTGAAGGCAAATAAAAATCAAAAATGAGTTCCTTTAAGAGCAATGAAAACATTCATAAGAAAGAAGATGGGTCATACTACGTAGTTTCGGCTAATAAAGCCTCATCAGTGACTCTGTAACGATCCGGCAAAGAAAGCCAGAGGAAACATACTGCAATTTTGCGAATTTCGAATAGGCAGTCGATTCAAAGACTAATATAAATCAAAATGGGGTCGAAATAATTAAAAACCTGTCTAGAATATGAGTCTAAACCAATAATTTATTTCCGATTTCTCAGAATATTCACGCTGATCTCAAAACTATATTCCATACGGTTTAGGAGTTATGGCCCGGACACGAAGTGGGATGAACGTACGGACGGACATGACACATCGTCTAATTGTCATGCAGACACCTCCAAAGTTTCATAGGTTTAGGAGTTATGGCCCGGACACAGTTTACTATAAGGAACTAAGTCAAGGGCAGATAATTCCAGAAACCTAAAAAGCAAGAGTGGTCTACCTTGTTCATGACACATCGCCTCAATGTCATGCATGCACCTGTAAAGTTTCAAAAATATATTCCATTTGGTTTACGAGTTATGGCCCGGGCACAGTTTACTATAAGGAACTACGTAAAGGGCACATAATTCAAAAAGCAAGAGTTGTCTTCGTTGTTCATGACACACCGTCTCAATGCCATGCATGCACCTATAAAGTTTTATAAATAAATTCCATATGGTTTAGGAGTTATGGCCCGGACACAGTTTACTATAAGAAACTAAGTCAAGGGCAGATAATTCAAAAACCAAAAAGCAAGAGTCGTCTTCCTTATTCATGACACATCGTCTCAATGTCATGCATGCACCTGTAAAGCTTCATAAATATATTCCATACAGTTTAGGAGTTTTGGCCCGGACACAGTTTACTATAACGAACTAAGTCAAGGGCAGATAATTAAAAAAAAAAAAAGCTGTCTTCCTTGTTCATGACACATCGTCTCAATGCCATGGATGCACCTTTAAAGTTTCAAAAATATATTCCATATGGTTTAGGAGTTATGGCCCGGACACGAAGTGGGACGGACGTACGGACATCGTCTAATTGCCATGCAGACACCTCTAAAGTTTCATAAATATATTTCATACGGTTTAGGAGTTATGGCCCGCACACAGTTTACTATAATGAACTAAGTCAAGGGCAGATAATTCCCCTTCCGCTATTCTTCGAATAGGCGGGGGCATAAAAAGTTTGCAAGAAGTTTCAGCAGTTGACATAAGCAGACAACATTTTCAGATGTAGTTCTTTTTCTCGGCGTCTTTAGGGCTAAGACAGGGGATAACTGTATTAAAAATTGTCATTTGGGCAGGTAAATTGGCGGTTTTACGCGTTAGCGGAGCCGTAAAACGTAACATGCAACCGTAAAACTGTCGATTTATCTCCCCAAATGACAAAATAATAGTTATCCCCATTCCAATGTATACCCCGTCATTCAAAAAATGGCGGTGTATTATGTTATACCCTGTCCGTCCGTCTGAAAGTGCCTCACAGTTTCGTGTCCGCTCTATAACTCTGATATCGTATGAGATATTTTCACGAAACTTCACCGATAAGGAGAGTACTATGAGACGACGGGCAGAACATATGAACCATAACTCTGATTTTCCTACTTTGGAGTTGTTGCCCTTTGAACATTGAACATAGCCATTTCTGTCATAGTTTCGTGTCCGCTCCATAACTTCGATACCTTTAGAGATATTTCCACGAAATTTCACAGATATGTAGAGCTCCGTGAGATGACGTGCAGAACACATGAACCATAACTCTGATTTTCCTACGTTTGGAGTTATTGACCTTTGAACTTTGAATATAGCTGCTGCTATTAGTTTCGTGTCCGCTCCATAACTGATACATGAACAAACACGGACAAACTAATAGCAGCAGTTATATTCAGAGGGCAATAAATCCAAAAGTAGGAAAATCAGTGTTACGGTGAATACCGTGAGCAGAGCCTTTGGCTGCACTAGAATGACAAAAGCACAGTTGGTCGATTTTCTTGGACATAGAGGCAGCATCACAGATCGAAATGTTAGTGTTAATATTTGTGATTTACTTCCAGTATGGAGTGACTACTACGCGGTGACCTCTTGCTCTGTGACATGTGGGAATGGTGTTATTATGCTGCAGAGAAACTGTACCTATGCCACTAAAATTACCGACTGCGTTGGTAGTCCTTATAACGAGAAATCATGTTCTAATCCACCATGTGTGTGAAATTGAGGAGTAAATGCATTTCCAACCAGCTTTCTGTTTTCCGATTATTCTTGTTTCCGCAGATAGTAATTTTGCCAACCAATTTACATTAACCCTTTTAGTACCAAATGGACTCTTCCTCCTTTTATATAGCAGGAGTCCATTTCAAAATTTAGGGGTGTCAGGTAGTGTCTTCTTCGAAATTTATTTGGACTGAACTTTTAGCAAACAGTGGAGGCCCTGATCAGACGCCGCGTTCTGCGGCGTCTGATCTGGGCCTGCACTGTTTGCCAGGGTACCCGTTTAGGGGTTTCTGGTACTGAATGGGTTAATATTAGCCTCCGTGGTGTAGTGATTATGCTACTCGCCTTGTAAACCAGTGGTCGCAGGATCGATCCCGGGCTTCTCCAGATTTTAAACCGAGGGCCCGTCTCCGTACGACCTTAGTGTGAGTGGGCTGTAAAACTCAAACACTCACTCAATTTACATTAACACCCCCGTGTGAAATAGTGCATTCTTTCTTTTCATAGGTTGTGTGTGGTCGTCAGAGCAGAAATAAGAAAATTATTGTTTCCCCCCGCAAACCCCAGTTTTCTCTGTATTAAATGGGGTTTAAATGGGTCTGATAAAGAGGGCACTTATCACCGAGACAAGCATCAAATGATTTATGCGAGCCTCTGCTGTGGAGGCATGTCATATCACTCAATGGAACACCCTGCAGCATTGCTATCTTGGGCCGAATGACAAACAATCGACCCAAAAGGCCCACCCTCTTGAGAACGTCATTCACCCCATGAGATTTTGAATTGGAACTTTCCATGCTTGTATTTTGGCACCTCCATTCTTGTAAAATATGGGGCTTAGTCAAGAAACATTAAGAGGACGCTAATCTCACCAGGATCTACACTGTTTGCATAAATGATAAGCATCTGTACTGGTGTGTTGAAGATAAGTCTGACACTATTAATCGTATAATCGATTAATCGATCGATAAATTCCACAAAAATGATTATCATTTCTGATTTGCTTTTAATCGAATACTTGATAGGTACACTGTACTACTCAAAGTTATGCCTAAAATAGCTGGATGAGTGGCAAACAGTGCAGACTCTGCGGCGTCTCATCTGGGTCTACACTATTTGCTCAGGCCTGTCTGTTCAAATATTCCAGTGGTAAAGTGCAACATATGGTAAGAGTCATGCCCAGACAGAAACCAGACAGGTAAAATTATGACAAAAACATTGTGATTACTAATCGATTATCGATCGCAATGACAGGACTGGTAACCGATTTTCTTGCACACCAGACAAGGAAATCCGTGATTTTACCCTGGGATAGAAATTCATGCTCTGACCCTGGTGTTCCGACTCCAAATCGAATATAATCGCGTGTTCATGCGCGTCGTCGTCATGCGTGACGTCACTAAACATTCCTGTTGTGTCATCACAATATGGCGGACGTTTGTAACCGAAGTGACTGCAGCATTAAAAATCCGCGCTAAAACGGAAGGTATGCAAGAAAAAGAATCCTATATGGGTGCGAGGGGTGGATAGAAAAATCCGTCCCTCGGGATCACTGTCCGGCAAGCCTCACACCCATATAAGATTCTTATAATATTTTCTGTTCCGGTTAGCCAGCCCTAGTTGAAGATAGTTTCTGGTTTAACCCTTTTCCCACTGAATAATTAAGCCACACCCATTTCTGACTTTGAACCAATCAGATTACTTGATGTTATTTATTCTTTCAAATTCACAAACTGAATGCCAAACAGTGTAAATCCTGATCAGAAGCAGTCAAGATCTACACTGTCTGCAAAGGTAGGTTTTGTTTGTTTGTTTGTATTGGAGTTTAACGGCCCTGTCAACACTATTTTAGGTCATTTTCGAGCCGGTCAGTTTACCTATCCACACTTGTCCTAGACAGGCTTATACGTAAGCGATTAACCAGTACAGTGCACATTCTTTTGCCAAAAACTGACAACTGCCCTTCTGGAATCAGCGGAAGGGAGAGCATGACCATAGAAAGGATTTCAATATCAATCTCCACGAAAGAATGTTGCCGACCCCGGCAGGAATCGAACCCACTTCCTCCTGATCACCAGTCAGACACGCAACCGACTGAGCTACTGAGGCCGGCGCAAAGGTAGGTGTTACTGTGAACATCAGCACAAGACTAGAATTTGTTTTTCTACAAAAACACAGATGTCTCCCCCATTTTTGACTGCTAAGTATAACCTTGACATTGGAGGTATTGAGCTGGGTCTTGTGTGCAACACATCATCTAATGAAGATGAACATTTCTGCATAGTAACTTTTAAAATGTTCATAGAAAAATAAAAAAGTTATTGGCCGTAAACAAAAAAAGCACTTTTTTACCTTTGACCTCTAAGTATGGCCTTGACCTTTGCGGTACAACACATCGTCTCATGATGGTTAACATTTCTGCCAAGTAATTTCAGAATCCATCAAAGAATAAGGAAGTTATTGACTGTCCTTTTTTTTACCTTTGACCTCTAGGTATGACCTTGACTTTGGAGGTATGGACCTTGGTCTTGCACATGACTCATGGTCCAACTTTAAAGCCTCTAGCTCCAACAGTTTTTGAGATATCTTGCTGACAAGATTTTATTAAAAAAAATTCAAAGAGCAATAACTCTTGAAAGGGGCATAATCCGGATAAGAAAAAAATACGTGTCAGCTTATTTTCCATTAGGTATGCATAAATGAAATTTCAAAACCATAGCATACACAGTTCTAAAGTTATGCTATGCATCACTTTTAGTCCTGATTCATTACAATGGGCACAAATTACCAAAATGACAAAGGGCCATAACTCGCAAAGTATTTTTCGGAATTTTGTCAAAAGTTAATCAGTTCATATACTCATCACCACCAATATACTCAACAACTTTCAAGGCTCTAGCTCCAATAGTGTTTGAGATATTTTGCTGACAAGATTTTATCAAAAAAATTTCAAAGGGCAATAACTCTTGAAAGGGGCATATTCCGGACGAGAAAAAAAATACGCGTCAGCTAATTTTTCATGAGGAACCCATATATGAAATTTCAAAACCCTAGCATACACGGTTCTAAATTTGTGCTATACATCACTTTTAGCATACATTACAATGGGCACAAATTACCAAAATGACAAAGGGCCATAACTCACAAAGTGTTTTTTGGAATTTTGTCAAAAGTTAATCAGTTCATCTACTCATCACCACCAATATATTCACCAACTTTCAAGCCTCTAGCTCCAATAGTTTTTGAGATATCTTGCTGACAAGATTTTATTAAAAAAAATTCAAAGGGCAATAACTCTTGAAAGGGGCATAATCCTGACGAGAAAAAAATACGCGTCAGCTTATTTTCCATCAGAAATGCATATATGAAATTTCAAAATTATAGCATACACCGTTCTAAAGTTATGCTATGCATCACTTTTAGCATACATTACAATGGGCACAAATTACCAAAATGACAAAGGGCCATAACTCACAAAGTATTTTTCGGAAATTTGTCATAAGTTAATCAGTTCATCTACTCATCACCAACAATCTATTCACGAACTTTCAAGGCTCTAGCTCAAATAGTTTTTGAGATATCTTGCTGACAAGATTTTATTAAAAAAATTTCAAAGGGCAATAACTCTTGAAAGGGGCATATTCCGGACGAGAAAAAAAATACGTGTCAGCTAATTTTCCATGAGGAATCCATATATGAAATTTCAAAACCCTAGCATACATGGTTCTAAAGTTATGCTATGCATCACTTTTAGCATACATTACAATGGGCACAAATTACCAAAATGACAAAGGGCCATAACTCACAAAGTGTTTTTCGGAATTTTGTCAAAAGTTAATCAGTTCATCTACTCATCACCATCAATATAATCACCAACTTTCAAGGCTCTAGCTCCAATAGTTTTTGAGATATCTTGCTGACAAGATTTTATTAAAAAAAAAAAAATTCAAAGGGCAATAACTCTTGAAGGGGGCATAATCCGGACGAGAAAAAAAATACTTGTCAGCTAATTTTCCATGAGGAATCCATATATGAAATTTCAAAACCGTAGCATACACGGTTCTTTAGTTATGCCATGCATCAAAAGCTAAATGGACGGACGAACGGTGGAACGAACCAGAACCAATATGCCCCTCAAACTTTTTCAAAGTTGGGGGCATAATAAGAAAGTTATTGACAGAACACAAAAAAGGCCCTTTTTTACCTTTAACCTCTATGTATGACCTTGACCTTTCAGGTATTAAACTGGGTCATGCGTGCAACACATCATCCCATGGTGGTTAACATTTCTGCCTAGCAATTTCAAAATCCATCTAAAAATAAGAAAGTTATTGACCAAACACGAAAAAAGGCCCCTTTTTTACCTTTGACCTCTATGTATGACCTTGACATTTTAGGTACCAAACTGAATCATGCATGCAACACATCGTCCCATGATAGTTAACATGTTTGCCAAGTAACTTCAAATTCTATTTAAAAATAGGCAAGTTATTGACAAAACCCGAAAAAAGGCCCCTTTTTACCTTTGACCTCTAAGTATGACCTTGACCTTTGAGGTAACAACCTGGGTCATGCGCGCAACACATCACCTTATATTGGTTCACATTTCTGCCATGTGATTTCAAAATCCAACTCAAAATAAGAAAGTTATTGACCAAATACGAAAAAAAGGCCCACTTTTTGACCTTTGACCTCTAAGTATGACCTTGACCTTGAGGTACCGACCTGCCTCATGTGCACCACACATCGTCTAATGATTGTTAATAATTATGCCAAGTAATTTTAAAATCCATCTCAAAATTAGAAAGTTATTGACCAAATACGAAAAAAAGGCCCCTTTTTTGACCTTTGACCTCTAAGTATGACCTTGACCTTTGAGGAACTGACCTGCCTCATGCGCACCACACATCGTCTTATGGTTGTTAATAATTATACCAAGTAATTTTAAAATCCATCTCAAAATAAGAAAGTTATTGACCAAATACGAAAAAAAGGCCCCTTTTTTGACCTTTGACCTCTAAGTATGACCTTGACCTTTGAGGTACCGACCTGCCTCATGCGCACCACACATCGTCTTATGGTTGTTAATATTTCTGCCGAGTAATTTTAAAATCCATCAAAAAATAAGAAAGTTATTGACCGGACACGATTTGCCCATACATATATACATACCAACAAACTTCCAAGGGAGATAATTCAAAAAGTATAAATGCGAGAGTTATGGTTCTTGCGCACTGCACGTCGTCTAATGCTGATTAATATTTATACGAAGTTTCGTGACGATAGCTCTAACGGTTTTCAAGTTACAGAGCGGACACGAAAGTGTGACAGACGGACAGACGGACAGACGGACAGACAGACAGACGGACAGACAGACGCCCGGGGGAAAAACAATATGTCTCTCCGAAAACAAATTTTTCGGGGGAGACATAATTAAATGACATGTAAACACTTGCGGGTCAATAAGTGTGACGTCATCAACAGATTGAGAAAAGGGTCCTAACCGCGAAGGCTGTGGCAAGCCTGCGCACAGGTGCAGCCCCACCAGAGCCTCTACTACTCACAGCATTATAGGAGATTTTGAGATATAATGAAATTCCACTATTAACTTATTAAGACCACCTAATAGTAAGACTAGTTCTGCTTTAGTTTATAGTTTGCATTTACTCTTTGTGTTTTCTGCATAAAATGTCCTCTTGTTAGAGACCACCTTTGGGACTGTTCAAAGTGGTCTTAAAGAGCACGTTTGAACAGTCCCAAAGGTGGTCTTAATATAGGAATTTTACTGTACACGATGCCATCACGATAACAAGTCTGTGTAATGAGCACCCCTCTAAACCACTTTTAAATAGAGAAAATTAGGGTTTACAGGGGTGTATTTACATTTCCAGTGTAAAGTCTAATGTAAACCTATAGAAAACAATTGCGTTCATACTTCCATGAACTCATCGAATCACATGATTTTCAGTGACGTTACATGACGTCATTCTAAGCCATTTTTCCCTAAGGGCGTTGATGATGTCAACGCTGATTCGCTGTTTGTAGAAAAACAGCTTGTAGAAAAACAGCGTGTAAATGTTTTTCAGCTTTAAAAGTTTGCCCTACAAGCATGTTTCGCCCAGTGATGAGGGGCAAATAATGTAAATATAAAAATAAACTTAATTTATTTGCTTTTCATAAAGTATGAAAGACAGTGGGTTGCTAGCAAAGTTTACATGAAACCCTTCGGGGTTCATTTACTTTGCACGCGACCCACTGCGTTCATACTTCCATGAACTGCAGAAAAATAAATTTCATGTCTTAAATACATTATTTTTCTTATTTCTGCTCCACGACATAGGTTGTGGGTACTCCTTAGAGCCGCTGCACCGGGTCGCCGCCTCCTTGAGGCGGTCCTAACGAACAACCACAACCTATGTTTGGAGTGTTAATACGAAATACATCAAGAATTTTCATCGGAAAAATAACCATTTTAGTTATGTGAAAGGATGTTTGTTTGTTTGAATTGATGTTTATTGTACCCAGTCAACACTATTTAGGTCATTTTGTAGACGTTGCTTCCATTTTTATGGGACTTTTACCCGTCATTGAGATGAAATGACATCTCAAGCACTGCTGCCAAATGAAACAGCATTGGACGGTCGGGCTCACACCACTTTGGCAGGGCAGGCTTAGTCCTTCTAAGCAGTTTATCCCTTCTCACGTGTGGTCAGTTTCAGCTCTTTGTGGAAGTACCATGCAGCCCAATCTATTTCTCCAATTTTGTGGGAGTTTTACCCGTAATTGAGATGAAATGACATCTCAAGCACTGCCGCCCAATGAAACTGCATTGGACGGTCCGACTCACACCACTTTGCTTGGGCATGCTTAGTCCTTCTAAGCAGTTTACCTGTACTCATGTGTGGTCAATTTCAGCTCTGCGTGGAAGCACCATTCAGTCCAATTTATTTTTCCAAGCCCCGATGGGCGGGGGCGCTATAAAAGAATGTACTTTATCACATGCATCACGAAAACACGCCTATATAATTTTGACCCCCTTGAGCCCCACTTTTGTATACTAAAACTGGGGTTTAGGGGGGTATACCTTATTTTTCTTATTTCTGCTCTAAAATATAGATTGTGGGTACTCGTTAGAACCGCCTCGATGAGGCGGTTCTAACGAGTGCCCACAATCTATATTTGGAGCAGAAATAAGAAAAAATATCACAATTTTTCATCATTAAATTTTCATTTTTTCGGCGATAAAGGTGGCAATGTATTTGTATAGGCGTGTTAGGGTAATGTGGGAGTGTTGTCTTAATTACCATGTGACAGTTTGTGAATCTAGTGCTCTTAGCTGACTGCATGTCCATTTAAGGGGAATGGGAACACCTGACAGATTTTTCTGCCATTTTTCAAAGGCAGACAACTTTTGGGACTTCCTGTTCGCTTTTCTATAAGCCTTGTCACACTGAAAAAGGGGTCTACTCTTAAAGGAAAGAATTTGCTCCTCTGGAGCAAATTCTTTCCTTTAAGAGTTGACCCCTATTGACATGGGAGACAAAAATACTTTTGCAGGAGTTGCCTCCCCTGAAGGTGTTCCCATTCCCCTTAAGTAACGTAAATTGGAAAATGCAAAGAGACCCTTTCTTAAAAGCAGTCTAATTTCACAAAACAAAGAACATGTATAATTCCATTTTTTTATTCTATTTGTAAACATCAAATAAATACAATAAATGTAAATATAACTTCATGTTAAAGTGTACAGTTAAATTACTGATGCAGGGCCACTATGAACGTGTGGTTATGTCCCATAATGATTTGTTTTGTATGTTTGATTTGAGGTTTAACGTCCCCATCAACACTGTAAAGGTCATTTTGGAGTCGTTGCTTTCCAATTTTGTGGGACTTGACACTGAGATGAAATGACATCTCAAGCCCTGCCGCCCAATGAAACCAAATGGGTTTATAAGCATGGACGGTCAGACTTGCACCGATTTGCCTGGGCAAGCTTAGATCCTCTAAGCAGTTTACCAGTACTCGTGTGCGCGTCGGTTTCAGCTCTGCGCCGAAGCATCATGCAGCCAATCTATTTCTTTAAGCCCCGTTGGGCGGGGGCCGAAAGTGCCACAATGAACGAGTGGTTAAGTGTGCAGACAATTCAAATTTCCAGGAGGCACATGTCGCTAGGGCAACGCCAATCAACGTCGGTGCAACGTCATGATCGACGTAGATGTGACGTTGCATAAAGGTCATGAGGTTGTAACGACGTTGATGTGACATCACAATTACGTCATGTGCCTACTGGGAATTAGGTCTGTCACCACTGTGAGGTCAAGCCTCACTCGGGTCACGTGAGAGGCCTAGTACTGCAATGGCATGTCAGATGATTTTTCTCCAGATACTCTGAAGTTTGCCCGTGTGATTAAAAATCGACTCAATATAAGTGAAATACTCTGAAAGTACCATAAAACCGGAATTAAAAACGGAAAATACACATGCAAAAGGCAAACACTGGAAAAAAAAAAAAAAAAACAACACAAAAACTGCTAAAGGAGAATGGGCAAACAATCATCAAAATAACAAATCCGTGAAACGAGGACCCCCTAATGGGTTACTGGGTATACATTGTCTGCCTTATTTGTGCTCAAAACCATAGACTGAGGGTACTCGATAGAACCGCCTCATTGAGGCGGTTCTAATGAGCACCCACAATCTAAGTTGAAAGCTGAAATAAGAAAGATGTGATCATTTTTTACTAGTATGTGTCGCTTCTGACACCATGTTGGACGCCATTATTTCAGATGGACATGTTTTCCTAATGCATTAGGAGACAAAACTTCTGTTTCAAAACCTGTTTCTGTTTCAATCAGGGAAAGGAACTTCGCCTCAACCTCTTTATAACACTATTGTTGGGGTCCAAAGTAGATGTCATGTTCGTTAAACAACTGTTATATCCAAACAAAAATGTGTAGATCATACAGAAAAATAACCACTAATGTGCAAGGGCTCCACTGAGCCTGGGCAGGCAACTTAAAGGGCTAGGGCCATCGTTAAAATTATTTGTTTGCCGTCGCCTAATAATTTTCAAGATGGGTAGTTAGGTAGGTTTTTTTTTATTTAATAAATTTTATTTATTGCATCTTCTACAAAATGTATTTAGCTTAATTCATTTTTCTTTCAATACTTCTATTTACACATTCTAGTTTAACATCACAAATACAATTAAAAAGAAATACAATTAATGGACCATTACATAACACACCGTATAACCCGCTGCGGAGAAGACAGATTACTGCCTCGAAGATAGATCACATGAAAGGCTTCGTGGAAAGGGTAAGTGAAGTTTTTTCATTAGTATAAATCGAGAAGGCAATCTGTTGACTTTTGCTGCTATTGGAGAAGAAACTGAATGCCTGGAGATACCACAGCAACATTCTGACTATATTTCTAAACCAGATAAGGCTATTCCAGTTCGTTGAAAAATAGTTTCAAAGAAAATCGTATGAAATTCTTTTCTTTCGGCGTCAAGTGTACGTCTACGGAACAAAATATGTTACATTCACTTGCTCACGCCAAAACTACTCCTAAATGACCATACATTTTTGTTTGAATATCAAAGAGTTTTTTAACCAGCACGTTTCAACTTCAGTGTTATGAGGGGGTAATGTTATACACAGTCACCTGATGCTATCAGTTTCAGACAATCGACCCAGTGGTTCTGGAGATTTTTTTCTTTCAGTTTCACCACATAAATACATGGTGGTCATCTTGGCCATGTGACCCATTACAAAAACACACCCATGCGACATAGTGCATTTTTTTCACATCTTCAAAATGACTACCTTTCTGATGAAAATCTGTGATATTTTTGTTATTTTAACTTGAAACATAGGTTGTGGGTACTCGTTAGAACCGCCTCATTGAGTCGGTTCTAACGAGTACCCACAACCTATGTCTTGAAGCAGAAATAAGAAAAATAATGCATATCCCCATAAACCCCAGTTTTCTCTGCATAAAATGGGGTTTAAGCGGCTGTTCATTTCATAGACTTGTTCACGTGATGAGATGTTTTCTTACAGTGTCACCACATAAAAGCATGGTTGTCATCTTGGCCATGTGACATGGACTACTCGAACAAATTTTCACCCCCAATTGCCAAGAGGCTGCATATAAAATTTAAACGAAATTGGTCCAGCGGTTTCGGAGCAGAAGTCCTTTGAAACTGCAGGAGGACGACAATAACAAAGATGGAGGCCTACCTACCTATAAGCTCCTTGCCATCACGCAAACATGCGTACATAATTTTTACCCCCCCTTATGCAGTCAAACTTATTTTTCATATTTCTGTTCTAAAACATAGATTGTAGGTACTCATGGAGGCGGTTCTAACGAGTACCCACAATCTATATGTTGAGCAGAAATAATAAAATATGACAATTTTCCATCTTAAAATTTTCATTTTTTCGGCGGTAAAATTGACGATGTATTTGTGAAGGCGTGTTTTCGTAATGCGAAGCTTTGTCTCAGGCAAGCTAAAAACCTCAATAAATATATTATTAAATTAACACAGTAACAATTAACGTTAAAACTACATTAACAAATTTACAATAAAACTAGTTCATCAATTAAAATGAATTGTAAAATAATGCAAACATTTATTAACAACTAGGAGTTATTATCCATTTGAAAAAAACTCCTGCTTCAAATAATACAGTCTTATATAATTGGATGTGTTTCAAGACTGTTTCAAATTCTAAAAGTACTTTACCTGGCAATCCACTGCACTCAAATTCTAAACGTACCACACCTGACACCTCTCTGCCTTCTAAATACAGTAGAACTTCGATGGCTCGAACACCGATGGCTCGTTTACCATGGCTGAGTCGAACCCGTTCTTTAGTCCCTAGGGAATTTCTGTACGTAAGAAATAGGGAGAGTATAAATGAGGATATTTTCGTCTTTTATCTTGCAAATGTATGCTGTGTGTACTCATTAGAATCGCCTCGATGAGGCGATTCTAATGAGTACAGACAGCATACATTTTTCATTATAGAACCCAGAAAACGATGTCCTAAAGTATGTCGTTATGCCTCCTGGCATTAGCACTCAGTGGCTCGAACTACCCCTGTCTTGAACAGATTTTCGTGGTCCCAAAGGTGTTCGAGCTATCGAAGTTCGAGTGTATCCTGGCTGCAGCATGTAAAAGTTGCAATAATTGACCCATGTATGATCTTGTCTGACCACCCTAAAAAAATCCTACCAGACACTCTTCTGCACTCGAATCCTGGCTGGAGCACTGGAAAGTGCCATGGTCATAGCAACAGGTAACTGAAGTTTTCCTTATTGCTCCATAAAAGCCTATGTATGGGTACTCATTAGAACCGCCTCAGCAAGGCGGTTCGATGAATACCCACAACATAGTTTTCTGTAATTTCTCCAAAAAAAAAATATATCAAAATACTTACCATATCTGTTGCTCTGTTGCTATGATGGTACATGTATATGTAATTATCATCTGATGTCGCCTCTGAGAATGTAATAACACCATGTAATAAATTCTCTCCCCTCTGCTGATTCAAGGACAACTGCAGCTTAGTAAACTGACCAGATCAATATTGCTTAAGAAGTGTTGACTGAGCCGTTAAACAACAAATAGTCTGATCTACGTTTTTTCATTACTTTTCTATTTTTAAGACTAGATATTTCCTACATATAAAACTAGATAAGCTAAGCTAAAAAAAAATTATGTCGCAACATGCAATTCCAGGGGAGGATATTTTCCTTATTTCCCCCACAAATATCTTACATGTATATTGTGAGTATTTGTTTACAAATACCCACAACATATGATATGTTTCTAATAAGAAACTAGAAATGAGTCAGTATGACAGGGATGCCCTCAACAAGGGCCATCCGCACCCAGCAAAAAAAAAGCTTTTTGTGAAAATTGATGTAGAAAAAGTGTCATTTCTCCCATAAGAACAGCAGATTTTGTCCTACATCAAACTGGACCTATATTTTATGATTATAAACATGTGCATGAAAAAATATGGGTCCAATACTTATCTTGTCAAAAGATTCAGCATAATAAGGCTCGATATTTCATGTGAATCGTCTGCCCAGCACATGTAAAGCCAATTATTTTCTTTGATAACCAAAACATGGTATCAAGAAAACTTCTTTCTTTGATAATTTAACCCTTATCCTGCTGAACCCGGATATGTCATATCTTTCAAACAATGCAGATCCAGATCAGATGGCTTCTGATTCAGGATCTACACTGTTTGACATTCAGTTTATGAATTTGTTAGGAAAAATTACATCAAGTAATCTGATTGGTTCAAACTCAGATATGGGTGTGGCTTAATTGAATACTCAGCAGGAAAAGGATTAAAATTTAAACAAGAGGGCCCAGAGGGCCCTGGTTCGCTCACCTGTGTGTCACTGTCTCGATTACTTTCTATTTAAAGCTTTGGTGGCCATCTTGTTCATCAGCAGAGTGATTTTAGCTTATTTGGTAGGGAGTAACCTAGGCAACATTCATGTGAACTTTAAATCAAATTTGCCTTAGGGTTTAGGTGGAGTTTCCGTTTGAATTAATACAATATTTTTTTCTATTTTTAGCTCCGATGGCCATTTTGTTGATAGGAGCGGGATCATTTTAGCCTTTTTGGTAGAGGGTCATCTAAGCAACACTGTCGCAAGGAACCTACATGCTGTATCTCAAATGCTTCAAAAGTTAAGACAAAGTAGGTCAAAGGTCAAGGTCATGGGTCAAAAGTTTTGAATGGTTGAGAAAACCTTGTCACAAGGAACATACATGCCAAATATGAAGGCACTATCTCATATGGTCCAAAAGGTATGATAAAGTAAGTCACATGTCAAATCTTTATATGAGTGGGAAGGCCTTGTCACAAGGAACCTACGTGCCAAATATGAAGGCTCTATCTCAAACGGTTCGAAAGTTGACAAAATAACGTACTTTTTTCATTTTTCATTTGACATGACCCATATTCGAGATATTGTCCAGATGATCATTCTGAGCAAGTTTTATGATGAATTGACTAAAACTGTGGCCTCTTAGAGTGTTCAAAACGTTTTTCTATGATTTGACCTACTTCTTGACCCGACATGACCCATATTCAAAAGTGACCCAGATATTGTTAAGATGATTATTCTGATCATGTTTGATGATGATCGGACCAAAATTGGGGCCTCTAGTGTGTTCACAAGGCTTTTCAACAATCTGACCTACTGACCTACATATTGACCAGACATAACCCATATTCGAAATTAACCGAGATATTGTCATTTTGAGCAAGTTTGATGATGATATGACCAAAACTGTAGCCTCTAGTGCGTTCAGAACGTTTTTCTATGATTAGACCTACTGACCTGCTTTTTGATCTAACATGACCCATATTAAACTTGACTGAGATATTGTCAAGCTGATCATTCTGGGCAAGTTTGATGATGATCGGACCAAAACTGTGGCCTCTAGTGTGTTCACAAGGTTTTTTTCTATGATTTGACCTAGTGACCTACTTTTTGACCCGACATGACCCGTATTGAAACTTGACCCAGATATTGTCAAGATTATCATTCTGAGCAAGTTTGATGTTGATCGGACCTTAACGGTAGCCTCTAGTGTGTTCACAAGGTTTTTCTCTGATTTGACATACTGACCTCCTTTTTGGCCCAACATGACCCATTTTCGATCTTGACCAAGACATTGTCAAGATGATCATTCTGGGCACGTTTGATGATGATTGGACCAAAATTATGGCCTCTAGTATATTCACAAGGTTTTTCTATGGTGACCCGACATGACCAATATTCAAACGTGACCAAGATGTTATCAAGATGATCATTCTGAGCAAGTTTGATGATGACTGGACCAAACCTGTGGCCTCTAGTGTGTTCAGATAGTTTTTCTATGATATGACCTACTGACCTTTTTTTTTGACCATACAACCCCCATATTTGAACTTGACTGAGACATTGTCAAGATGATCATTCTGGACAAGTTTAAAAATGATCGGACCATAACTGGCCTCTAGTGTGTTCACAAGGTTTTACTCTGATTTCACCTATTGACCTACTTTTTGGCCCGAAATGACCTATATTCGAACTTGACCGACATATTGCCAAGATAATCATTCTGAGCAAGTTTGATGATGATAGGACCAAAACTGTGGCCTCTAGGGCATTCACAAGGTTTTTCTATGGTTTGACCTACTGACCTACTTTGTGGCCCGACATGACCCGTATTCGAACTTGACCCAGATATTGTTAAGACGATCATTCTGAGCAAGTTTGATGATGATCGGACCAAAACTGTGGCCTCTAGGGTGTTCACAAGGTTTTTCTATGATTTGACCTACTGATCTACTTGTTGACCCGACATGATCCATATTCGAACTTGACTGATATTTTGTCAAGATGATCATTCTGAGCAAGTTTGATGACGATCGGAGCAAAACTTTGGCCTGCAGAGTGTTCACAAGGTTTTTCCATGATTTGAACTACTGACCTACTTTTTCACCTGACATGACCAATATTCACACTTGGCCAAGACAAGGCAATCATTATGAGTAAGTTTCATGATGACTGGACTTAAAATGTTGCATCTAGAGTGTTCACAAGGGTTTTTATGATTTGACCTACTGACCTCATTTTTGACCGGACATGACCCATATTCAAACTTGAACAAAGGAGCCAAGATCTTATGGTAGTTTAAGTTGTATGCAAATTTGGTTAAGATCAAATTATAAATGAAACGGCTTTTGTGCAGATAAAACCAAAGTAGGCAATTTGTGCCCTTTCAGGGGCCATAACTCTCGAACAGATGATGGGATAGGGTGGTTCAACAAAGGAACCAAGAGACTGTAGTACTTCAGGTTGTGTGTAACTTTGGTTAAAATTATATCATACACATAACAGCTATCATGCAGACAAGACCGAAACAGCCAATTTTTGCCCTCTCACGGGCCATAACTCTGGTACCCTTGATGTGATATGCCTGATTCAAGAAAGGAACCAAGATCTTGTGGTGGTACAAATTGTGTGTAAGTTTGGTTAAAATCAAATGATAAATGAAACGGCCATTGTGCAGACAATACCAAAATAGGAAACTTTTGCCTTTTCAGAAGACATAACTCTGGTACCCATGATGGGATATGGCTGGTTCAAGAAAGGAACCAAGATTTTGTGGTGGTACAAATTGTGCGCAAGTTTAGTTAAAATCAAATCATAAATGAAACAGCTATCATACAGACAAGACCGAAATAGACAATTTTTGCCCTTTCAGGGGCCGTAACTCCGTAACACATGATGGGATATGGCTGGTTCAAGAAAGAAACCCAGATCCCATGGTGGTACAAGTTGTGTGCAAGTCTGGTTAAAATCAAATCATAAATGAAGATGCCATCGTGCGGACAAGAACTTGTTTACGCACGCACGGACGGATGCACGCACGGACGACGGATGCAATGTGATTACAAAAGCTCATCTTGTCACTACGTGACAGGTGAGCTTAAAAAAAAGGTGAGATGCCATTCAATTCCATTTTGTTTATTTTTTTTTCGCAGAATATCAAACTTGATATTAATTTTCATGTGAATCATTTGGGCAGACAATTCAAATGGATGTAAAATGTCTGTCATCTGATTTTCTGTAAAATAAGAATATTAAGAGTTGTCGCAGGATAACATAATTTGTCTGTATCATGCCTTGTCTACCTTTCTTTTCACATAAAGACGTGAAAGGTTATTTTTGAAACTGCTCTTACATGAAGTATTCTTGTATGATTTTATTCCAAATACAACAACCAGGTATGAACATTCATCATCATAGACATCTGATTATTAAGTAAAATCACTGACCCATGAAATATCACACTGGCCTTCATATATTTATGAGATCTTTTGTCAGGTCACATTGAACATATAATCCAGTTATGACATTCTCCATCTTCCAGTTATACGGCAAAACACTGAACTACATATAATTTATGTCAATCATCAAGTCACATGGACATTGTATAAACCGCTTAGAGGATCTTAGCCTGCCCAGGCAAAGCGGTGCCAGTCGGCCCATCCATGATTATAAACCCTATTGGTTTCATTGGCCGGCAGGGCTTGAGATGTCATTTCATCTCAATGTCTGGTAAAAGTCCCACAAAATTGGAAGCAACGTCTCCAAAATGACCTTTTCAGTGTTGATGGGGACGTTATACCTCAAATCAAACAAACAAACAAACATGGACATTGTATTCCTTGCATGGCATTGCTCAATTTATTACTGAACCATGAAAAATAGTTATATTTTGAGGTCAATCATTGGGTCACATGCAACTGACACTCCAGGTATGACATTTGTTAATCAAAAAGTCTTCGAGTTATAAGACCAAATCACTGACCTTTGAAATATATGTCACACAGTCTGTGACTCAGATATATTTACGACAGTAATCAGGTCACATGGAGCTTATAATCTTATTATGACATGTCTCCATCAAACAGTATTCAAGAAAAACAGAACCATGAAATACAATGTCAATTATCTGATTACATGGAACTTATATTCCATGCACGGCATTATTCTATCAAAAAGTATTCAAGATACTGAACCATGAAATACAGGTCTCACTGGCCTATATAAACAATCATTCCAGGTATAACATTTCTCCATCAATAAGTCTTTAAGTTAAAAGACAAAAGCATTGAACCATGAAATATAGGTCACAATGACCTAGATATATATTTTATGTCAATATTCTAGTCAGGTGGAAGTTATAATCAATACTATCCAAGATATCAGGCAAAATCACTGCACCATGGAATAAATAATAACAGTGATGTTAATATATCCAAGATATGGCATTTCTCCAACAGATAGGCTGTGAGATATAGCTAGTGCAATTTGACATGAGACTGAAGGCCTTTATTTCCGAAATTTCACACCCGACTAAATGCATATATTTATCTTCGGCGTTTTTCGAAGAGACTGATATTGTATCCAATACATAGTAAATGGGTCGCCGCCATTTACGAAAAAATAAGAAGTTTACGAAAAACGATCTATTAGGTGATATCACTGATTATTTATGTCATTCTAATGTCAAATAAGTTAAAATCACTGGATCATGAAAAGTCAGTCACCATGACCTCCACTCTTTTACACTTAACCAATGAAACATAGTTTGCTGATGTATAAACCCACTGTGTTTTAGCTCGTTATCTTAATGAAAATGCATATACATGTAACACATACATGTAACAAAGTTGTACTAGATTTTGACTGCTGGTCTCATCCCAAGGCATGAACCTTTGGGATATCAGTTACCCACGTTCTAAATATGAAAGTTCTGTGATTGAGAAGTGACTGTCAATATATGAGCATTTGAAAAACTTCAACCCTTAAGATGCCATGAAAAACTGCATCTTTATGTCGTCTACTGCAAAATCTTGCAAACTTTTCAATCATATTTTGGCATACAGGCAAACAGTGTGAACCCTGATCAGATTGATCTGGGGCAACAATGTTTGCAAAAATGACCTTTAAATGTAAGCAGCAGATGACAAAGCAGAGGACGAGTGTTGTGTCTGACATGTTAGGGTTAACGCAGTGTGACAGTAAGGCAATTGTGAATGCGAACAACCAGTGCAACAGCAATAGCTCTCCTTATATTCCTTACAGGAACTAAAAGATGGATATCCTCTGCTATGACATTTCTTGAGTTTTAACCGAAAATTTTGAGCAGACAGCAATCTATTTTTCAGCAAAAGTAAAGCTTCGAATTTGTTGTGAACTGGCTACTGGGCAGATGATTCACATATAATATCAAGGCTTATTTCTGCTGAAAAATAAAAAATCTTGAGCGGACAGCAATCTATGTTTATTTTCATTATTTTTCAGGAAAAATAAGGCTTGCCTTTCTTGTAAATTGTCTGCTGGATGCTGAGCCTAATTTTTGCTGGAAATAAAAAAAAATACTTTGAAAATGCCGTCCGCTTAATGTGCTTAGCCCTATCTTCAACATCACGTGAACAAGTCGTGAAATGAAGACCCCTCTAGACCCCACTTTATATACAGAAAACAGAGGTTTACTGGGGTATACGTTATTTTTTCTTAATTCTGCTCCAAGACATTGGTTGTGGGTACTCGTTAGAACCGCCTCATTGAGACGGTTATAACGAGCACCCCCAACCTGTTTTGAGCATTTATAAGAAAAATATCAAGAATTTTCGTAAGAAAAGTAGCCATTTTGGAGATGTGAAAAATGCACTATGTCGCACGCATGAGCTATCATAATGAGTAAAGCTGACACGATTGATCGTATAATCGATTGATCGATCGATAAATTCCACAAAAATGATTATCATTTCTGATTTGCTTTTAATCGATTACTTGATAGGTACAATTTACTACCCAAAGTTATGCCTAAAATAGTTGGATGAGTGGCAAACAGTGCAGACCCTGATGAGACGCCGCATTGTGCGGCGTCTCATCTGGGTCTACACTGTTTGCTCAGGCCTGTCTGCTCAGATATACATATGGTAAAGTGCAACATATGGTTAGAGTCATGCTCAGAGAGGAAGCCAGACAGGTAAAATTATGACAAAAACCTTAGCGATTACTAATGGATTATCTATCGCAACGACAGGGCTGATAATCGATTATATTTTCAGCTCCGATTAGCCAGCCCTAATAATGAGGGTTAAGGGTTAACAGCTTTCTCTTCCTCCTCCTCCGTAATATGCTTAACTAGATGATTTTCGTATCGCGTCTGCCATTTAAACTTCTCCCCGCACTGATTACAATTAAATTTATAACCACTCTCTCTAAGGTGTGAACCCCTATGAGTCTTCAAGCTTCCACGTGTTCCGAACACTTTCTCACATATATCACAAGGGTACTTCCTCCCGTACTCATGTTCTTCAACATGTTCAGAATACGTTTTCTTTGTTGCAAACCTTTTCCCGCAGATACTGCAATGATACGGTTTCTCTCCTGAATGTTTCCACACATGGTTTTTGAAAGCTGTCTGATCACTGAAACTTTTCTCACACACCTCACAGTGATGTGGTTTCTCGCCTGAAATGTGAAAGATCAAAGAATGCATCAAAACTTCTTTTAATACAGTTCACTATAACAAGGTTTTAACAAGAGCTTTCAGTATAAGTGAGCAATGCCCCCGTGGGAGCCAATTTGAGAAAAAGGCGCAACTCCTTCGAAAATGATAGGACCAACGTGAAAATTGTGTTAGGCATCCCTTAACCTCACAAGGAGTGCATGTCCAAAGTTTCAGCTCAATCGTTGGAGAAATGTGGAAGTAGTTTGCATCACAAAAAGTGCGGACTTACAAACGCACAAACTCATAAATGCACAAACCCACAAACGAACAGTGCAAAAACTATATGCCCTCATACGGGGGACATAGTTACCTGTCTCTTAACCGCCCCACCCATCGGGGCTTGAAGAATTAGATGGGCTGCATGGTGCTTCCACGCAGAGCTGAATCTGACCACACACACGTACTGGTAAACTTCTTAGAGGATCTAAGCCTGCCCAGACACAGCGTTGTGAGTCGGACTGACCATGCTTATAACCCCTATTGGTTTCATTGGACGACAGGTCTTGAGATGTCGTTTCATCTAAATGTCGGGCAAAAGTCACACAAAATTGGAAGCAACGTCTCCAAAATGACCTAAAAGGTGTTGACGGGGACGTTAAATCTCAAATGAAACAAACAAAAATCTTTCTCTAGAACGTATATAACACAGTTAATGAACAAAAATCTGTAATAATTATATAGAAAAATGATCGTACAAAGGGCAAGTTTGTGGTCTGTCCTCTTCACTTAGACCAAGTTGTTCAAAGCATCGTCAGTTTAAGGAGCTCGTTAGTGGCAAATTGGTAATTGTTCTATCCATAACAATATGTAATTCGTTGTTATTTTTGTTGAAAAAATGTGAGCAGATTTTACAAATGCAAAAGCTGCTTACACTTTTTCAGCAAAAATAATAGCATTTGTTTGAATATAGATTGAACTTCAACACTATTTAGGTCATTTTGAATGCGTTGCTAATTTTTGCTGGAGTTTTACCTGACATTGACATGAAATGGCATCTCAAGCCCTGTCGCCCAATAAAACCAAAAGGCATATATGCATTAGACATTCTGACTCACGCAACTGTGCCTGGGCAGGCTTCGTCCTTCTAAGCGGTTTACCAGTACTCATGCGTGGTCAGTTTCTGTGCTGGGTGGGAGCATCATGCAGACAAATCTATTTCTCTGAGCATTTTTTGCCATATTTAACGATCAAAGTTTTTATGATATGTTAACTTAAACTAAAGTTTTAACGGTATTTATTCGCGTCTGAGAGTGTAATAATGCCATATAATAAATTTGGTATTCCACTAGCGGATTAAATATGCAGATTAATTAGATACGCCCCGTAACATTATGATGGATGTCTTTAACGACGTCACTTTTACTAATGGCACAATATTGACATTTTTTGGCACAATCGTGAATAAAATGCGTTTTAAATGTCATATGATAAACAGAATCTTGCATTCGTGCTCATATATTATTAAACACATTTCCCAATGGCCCTATATCGCTCACCTGTGCACCAGAAAATCATTAGTGTAGGAGACCACTTGACATTGCTACATACTAAATATATAAGCTCTGGGCCTTATGGCTTCGGATAAGATTTTTGAAGATTTTTTTTTTTCAGTCTAAGTCTATAGGAGCTAATGAGCCCTGGGACGTGGCCAATTTTGACCGAAAGGGCATGGTTGGCAGGATTTATGTAGGGGACCGTTTAATGTTGCTATATACTTAAAATCTAAGGCCTTATGGTTTCATAGAAGAAGATTTTTGATTTTTTTTTCCATTATAAGTCTATAGGAGCTGATGAGCGCGAGCGTCGCCAATTTTGACCCGAGGGGCAGGGCTAGCAGGATTTATGTAGGTGACTATTTTATGTTGCTATATACTAAATATCTAAGTTCTGTGCTTCACAGTTTGAGATAATGGGATTTTTTAAGCTTTTTTCCATTATGAGTCTATGGGATCCCCCGGGGAGTGGCCCATTTGGACCCCAGGAGCATGATTGACAGGATTTATGTAGGTGACCACTTGCCATTGCTACATGCTAAATATCTAAGCTCTGCGCCCTGTGGTTTCGGAGAAGATTTCTGAAACTGTTTTCCATAATGAGTCTATGGAAGCAAAGGGGCCCCGGGGCGTGGCCCAGTAACCCCAGGGGCATGATTGGCAGGATTTATGTTGGTGACCACTTGCCGTTGCTACATGTTAAATATCTAAGCTCTGGGCCTTGTGGTTTCAGAGAAGAAGATTTTTAAAGCTTCTTCCATTATGAGTCTATGGGAGCTAAGGGGCCCTGGGTCATGGCCCATTAGGAGCCCAGGGGCATGATTGGCAGTATTTATGTAGGTGACCACTTGCGTTGCTATATTTCAAAGCTCTGGTACCTGTGGTTTCAGGGAAGAAGATTTTTGAAGCTTTATTTCCATTATGAGTCAAAGGGCGCTAAGGGCCCCGGGGCATCGCCCATTTGGACTCAAGAGGCATGATTGGCAGGATTAATGTAGGTTACCACTAGATTATCCATTGTGAGTCTATGCGAACTAAGGGGCCCCAGGGCGTAGCCCATTTGGACCCAAGGGGCATGATTGGCAGGATTTGTGTAGGTGACCACTTGCCGATGTTACATGCTAAATATCTAAGCTCTGGGCCCTGTAGTTTCAGAGAAGATTTTTGAAGCTTTTTTTTTCCATTGTGAGTCTATGGGAACTAAGGGGGCCCCGGGGTGTGTCCCATTTGGACCCCAGGGGCATGATTGGCAGGATTTGTGTAGGTGACCACTTGCCGTTGCTACATGCTAAATATCTAGGTTCTTGGCCCTGTTGTTTCAGAGAAGAAAATTTTTGAAGCTTTTTTCCATTATGAGTCAATGGAAACTAAGGGGCCACGGGCGTGGCCCATTTGGACCCCAGGGGCATGATTGGTAGGATTTATGTAGGTGACCACTTACCGTTGCTACATGCTAAATATCTAAGCTTTGGGCCCAGTGATTTCAGAGAAGAAGATTTTTTAAGCTTTTTTTTATTCATTATAAGTTTATGGGAGCTAAGCGGCCTCGGGGTGTGGCCAATTTGGACCCAGGTGCATGATTGGCAGGATTTATGTGGGTGACCACTAGACATTGTTACAAGCTAAAAATCTAAGCTCTGGGCCCAGTGGTTTCAGAGAAGAAGATTTTTCAAATTTTTCCCATTGTAAGTCTATGGGAGATATATGTTGCCATGGCAACCAGAATTCCAATCTGATCAGTCCCAAAACCTTATGCAGTCTTTCCCCCTACCTGATGATACTTCTCATGAAATTTGATCAAGACTGGCCATGGGGTATTAGAGATATACTTATTTGATATTTTTACGGACGCACACACGCACGGCCGGACGCACAACGGACAAAATGTAATCACAAAAGCTCATCTTGTCACTGCGTGACAGGTGAGCTAATAAAATGCTGGGAGAAGTCAAGCATTTTATCTCTTTTCCCCCAAATCGTTTAATAAATTCAGTAATACATTAGCACTCGTATAAGATCCTCCTAAAAGCATCTTTTAGCAAATACCATTAGCCGGCCTTGGTAGCACGACTGTAGATCAGGCGGTCGCAGAATAGATATCTGCCAGGATTGGCAACATTCTTTCTTGAGACTGATCATAAAATCTTTTCTACAGTCATTCATTCCATTCCGCTGATTCATGAAGGGCAGTTGTCAGTTGCTTGCGAAAGAATGTGCACTGTAGTTTAACGCTTATGTATAAGCCTTTCCAAAAAAAGTGTGGATAGGTTAATTGACAGGCTCAAAAATGGCCTAAGAAGTGTTGAATGGGCCCTTAAACTCCAATAAAAACAAAACAAATAGCATTACAGTCGCACTTCGATGGCTCGAACCCCTCTAGCCTTGAAGATTTATTCGACATAGCAGTAGTTCGAGCCACTGAGGGTTACTGCCAAGAGGCATAGCGAGATACTTTTGAACATCTTTTTGATGTTCTGTGATGAAAATGTATGCTGTGTGAACTCATTAGAATTGCCTCACCGAGACGATTCGAATGAGTACACACAGCAAACATTTGCAGGATAAAAAACTAAAATCTTCTTAATTATCCCCCACTATTGCTTATGAAGAGGATTTCCCTAGGGGCTCAAGAGCAAGTTCGACTCAGTCATGGCAAACGAGCCATCGGTGTTCGAGCCATCTAAGTTCTACTGTATAAGGAAACTTCCCTGCACAGATCTATTTGTTGCCTTCATGAAAAGCATAGTATCGATGGACTGATTGTAACGGGCGTTATTGACATAAATGTGCACATCTTTCTTCCACTGAGGGTCATTTTGCGCTATACCCCAAAAAGGAATTGGGTGCTGAGTTTTACGACCCACCAACAACTAAGGTCAAACAGACAAAATCGTCATCACGTGAACAAGTCCGTGAAATGAACACCCCTCTAACATGTCTAATAAGTAGAAGTAAAACAAAGATCAGGAATCGATACAATTAACTTACTCCACCCATCAAAGACACCAAAGGGAAAGAAACACAAACATTAAGCGACCAGACCATAATGGAAACCTAAACAAAGGAAGGCCATAAGGACAGTTACTTTCCCACAAAATGGCCATATGGCCATCCAAAATAAAAAGACACAAGTGATACACACAGTAAGTAACAAACAACAACATAAATAAATCGCCACAGAAGAGCCGCCTTGGAACGGTCAGTGGAAAGATTTGGAAAAACCCCACTTTAGATAGAGAAGACAGGGGTCTAAGGGGGGTAAACTTTTTTTTCTTATTTCTACTCCAAGACATAGGTTGTGGGTACTCGTTAGAACCGCCTCGATGCGGCGTTTCTAACGAGTACCCACAACCTATGTTTGATATATAAAAAAGAAAGATATCACGGATTTTCATCAGAAAAAAAAAAACATTTTGGAGATGTGAAAAAATAGCCATCGGAAGAGATGGCAAATCCCCCGACCAAAAGCCAATATGGCCTTCAGAAGATTGTTCACCAATAGAAAGTGCACCAGAATTAAACCAGCAATATAGCACAAAAGTATTGCAGTTATGACCATCACAAGATTATACTGTCAGGGGGAATAACTAAAAAACCAGGGCATTCAGAAATGTGGTTCTTGCGCATGACATGCCTGCTTAAGCTCATGTATTTCTGTACAAAGTACCATCAATATGTCTCAAAAGGAATTAGAGATATGGTGATCACAAACTGGTCATACTGTTATATTGGAAGGGTAGATAACTCGAATACCACAGCACCAACAGTTGTGGTTCTTGCACATGACATCCCTTCTGTACCTTGTATACAATTGTGCCAAGTTCATTCAATATATCTCAAAGGGTGTTGGAGTTATGGCCATCACAAAGTTATATTGCCAGGGGAGATAACTAAAAAACCAGAGCACCCAGAGTTGTAATTCTTGAGCATGACACACCTGCTTAACCTCATGTACATCTGCATCAAGTACCACTAATATGTCTCAAAGGGTATTGGAGGTACGATGATCACAAGGTTGTCATACTGTTATATTGGAAGGGGAGATAACTCTAATATCATAGCACCCAGAGTTGTGGTTCTTAGGCATGAAGCGCTGTCTCAACGTTGTATACAATTGTGCCAAGTACCATCAATATATCTCAAAGGGTATTGGAATTATGGCCAACACAAGGTTATATTGTCAGGGGAAATAATTAAAAAACCAGGGCACCCAGAGTTGTGGTTCTTGCACATGACACACCTGCTTAACCTCATGCTAAGCTAGTCTGGCGTCGCGTGCATTATTTACGTGACGCCATGAACGTCGGAATGACGTGAAAACGTGCTCGACGTAATGTCTGTCACACATTAAAAGCGGATGCCCACTATGACCTGAGTCTTCGCTGGGTGCATATGAAAATTATAGGAAATGCACCGGCACATTTTTCAGTGGAAACAAGGTCTGCCATTACATACGCAGCAGAAGATTCACATGTAATGTCAGGCCTTATTTACTGTAAAAACTTTTCTTATGCACTTGCGTATGAACTGCGACGTTTGATTGGATAACGTCAAAAATATGCGACATTATTAAACTGTCGGAAACCGGACGTCATTATGGAACATCGCTTTTCATTGGATAGCATTTGGTTTTACGCAGCTCACAGCGCTAGCCGCTTCGAGCAAGATTACAATTTATTCTAACACAGCGCGCCTATATAGGCAATGGAAAATAACTATGTTTTATTCTGCAACAAATCACAGCTCGGAAGAGCGTGACGAGTGACGTCATTAAAATTCCCAATTTATGACGTCACTAGTCGATTTCCTTGACGTTAGACGGCGTAACGTCATTTTCTCGCATCGAAAACGTAAGAAAAGGATATAAATGCATGTGTTTCAGTCGATAATTCTAGCGGGATTTCTTATAACAATGGCCAAAGGTTGTGAGATTTTGAAGGAAACAACAAAGGTATTGCCGATTTTAAGTGTGTTAGAATCGAAATAAATCAGCTCTTGTCTGTGATTTGTTGAGTAATAAATCACAGTTTGTCGGTCAGTTGTAAGTAGACAAATCACACGCGCTACGCGCTTGTGATTTGTCTACTTTACAACTGACCTCCAAACTGTGATTTATTACTCAACAAATCACAGCTAGAGCTGATCTATTTCTTAAACAAAACTGAATAAGTGCATTAAAATGGGGTAATCTGTATTGACAATTGTCATTTGGTGAGGTAAATCTTCGGTTTTACGGTCGTTTATTCCGCCGATTTACCTTCCCAAATACGCCCCCGCCCATCGGGGTTTGAGGAAATAGATGGGCTGCATGATTCTTCCATGCAGAGCTGAAACCGTCCGCACACGAGTACTGGTAGACCGCTTAAAGGATCTAAGTCTGCCCAGGCAAAAGAGTGAGAATCGGACCGCCAATACTTATAAAACCTATTGGTTTCATTGGGCGACAGGGCTTGAGATGTCATTTCATCTCAATGTCGGGTAGAAGTCCCACAAAATTGGAAACGGCGTCTCCAAAACGAACTATACAGTGTTGACGGGGACGTTAAACCTCAAATCAAACAAACAAGCAATTACCACCCCATAACAATTTTTAATACAGTTATCCCCTTATTTTAAGAGATCAGGGGCCAGTCGTTCAACACTAACAATGTCGTTAGTTAACATATCGTTAAATCTTTGCTCACTTAAGGGGAATAGGAACACCTAGCACATTTTCCGCCATTTTTCAAAGGGAGACAACTTTTGGGACTTCCTGTTAGCTTTTCCCACTGAAAAAGGGGTCACTCTTAAAGGAAAGAATTTGCTCCTGAGGAGCAAATTCTTTCCTTTTATAGTTGACCCTATAGAAATGGGAGACAAAACTACTTTTGCAGGAGTTGCTTCCCCTGAATGTGTACCCATTCCCCTTAATCTTGCAAATATGCTAATATTTGTGCTGAAAAATTGGATGTTGAACTTGCTATAACAGTTAACAATTTGATCACTAACGAGCCCATTAACCTAACAATGCTTTGGACAACTGGCCCTTGATTGTCGACTGCTCAATGGATTTATGTAGCAGTTTAAGCGTTGAAACATTGGCATTAACCAATTGTATGTGGGAAACCCCTAAAGGGGTATCTTGGCAAACAGTGCAGGTCCAGATCAGACGCCACAGAACGCGGTGTCTGATCTGGGCCTACCCTATTTGCTAACAGTATTTTCCTTAAAAAAAAATAGAATAAAAATGGAAAACATTGGCCTAACACCCCTTATATGGCAAATGGACTTGTCCAACATATAGCAATGGAAGAGTCCATTAGCATACAATGGGTTAAAATCATGATAAAGACAAACATCATTTTCTTGCTAATCAGCAAAGCCGGGTAATTAACGTCCTCGGAAAAAAGCCTTACTTTTATTCCAAAATTTATGTGACATACATGTATAACCTTCGCGCTTAGTTAAACGCTATAAAACTCGGGTCAAGGTTAGGTGCCGTCTCTTAAGCCACTGCATCGTCTGTTATTTTTAAAACAACCATGAATCGCACATTTTTGTTGCACAATATTCGCTGTGATGTAGCTTAAGGGGAGTGGGAACACCTGGCAGTTTTGTCCGCCATTTTTCAAAGGGAGACGACTTTCGGGATTTCCTGCTGGCTTTTCGTTAAGCCCTGTCCCATTGAAAAAAAGGTCTACTCTTAAAGGAAAGAATTTGCTCCTGACATGGGAGACAAAAATAGTTTTACAAGAGTTGTCTCCCAAGAAGGTGTTCCCATTCTAGGGATAATATCATAAAATGTTCTTTTTTCATGAAAATGTTTGTGTTTATAAATGCGCGTAGCAAGCAAAATATATATGCAGACTGTTTCTCGTACTAATTTACAAAAGAATTCTAATGATATTCCACAGTTAGAGAATTATTTCGCTTTTAAACACAGTTGATGGCAATTTTACTTCTTGGTCCAAATGGACAGCGTGCTCCGTAACCTGCAAGAGCGGCGTTAAGTCCCGTTCCAGATCGTGTACCGCTCCTGCTCCCGCTCATGGTGGTAAACCATGTAATGGCACCACCAAAGAAATACAACCATGTGATGCGGGTGCTTGTCCAGGTAAGAGGCTTTGATCGTGCTCCTTCCAATTATGTCCCCCACCGAAGGGGAGGGGAATGGGGCATATTGTTTTTGGTGCGGACCCCGTCGGCGTGACACTTTCTTGCGTGCAAGATATCTCAATAACTACAGGGCGGATTTTAATCAAATTTGCATGGATATAACATTGGAACAGGATGAGGAATTGATTAGGTTTTGGTGACCTTGACCTTATTTTCAAGGTCACAGCCGTGCTAAACAGGTCAAATTTAGGTTGTGTGCAGTATAGGCCTATCTCATGAACTACTGGGCGGATTTTAATCAAATTTGCATGGATATAACATTTGGTCAAACTGAATAACTGATTACATTTCTTGGCATTGACCTTATTTTCAAGGTCACAGCGGGGCTGTTAAATTAAGCTTATTTTGAAAGGGGTACGTGGACGGGAGGAAGTGTGTATGTGTGTGTGTGTGTGTGGGTGGGGGGGGGGGGCACATCTGCTTACTCAGAAAAGAAGTCTAGTTTCATTAATGTTGTGTGCACAATTGACGGCAACGATACGAGAAATATGTCGTCTAGTGAACCCAAAATACTTCATATTTAAATTTTAATTGTAGGTAGAAGACATTGTAGTTAGAAGACATTTCAAAAGGTTGGACAAAAGCCAAGCATCACTACAATAAAGATTCAGTGTTAAATATCCGGTACCTAGTGTTTTCGCTTGAGATTGAATATTTACAGCAAACAATATAAGAATCCGATATGGGGTTCTTTTGAAACCCGAGGGATGATCGCGCTGAAAGGAACCGAGGATACTGGGCGTTTCTTGCACACCAGATGCTTGGGATAAAAATTCTGTTCTTACCCAGGTGTTCTTACACAAAATCGAATATTCTCGCGTGTTTGATAAAAGCACTGGTTGAATGTGACCAGATATGCGCCGTCGTTAAAGTTGACGTCAGAGCACGTTACGTGAAGTCACTAAACATTACGCTAGAGTAATCACAATATGGCGGACGTCGGCAAACGAAGTGACTGCAGTATTAAAAATCCATGCTCAGAAATGAAAGGTATGTAAGAAAAAGAATCCAACATGGGTGTGAGCGGTGGATAGAAAAATCCGCCCAGGCTCGGGATCATTGTCCGGCATCACTCGGCAATCCTCGTCAGATACGGATTTTTCACATGAGGAGTCCGCCTTAGTTTAAACAATATTTTACTATTTTCTGTTCAATTACAGATATTTCACAAGCATGTAACTCCACGATTATAGGGGCTTGAAGAAATATATGGGCTGCATGATGCTTCCACGCAGAGCTGAATCCGGCCCGCACACTAGTACTGGTAAACCGCTTAGGGGATCTAAGCCTGTCCAGGAACCGCGGACCGTCCATGCTAATAAACCCTATTGGTTTCATTGGGCGACAGGGCTTGAGATGTCATTTCATCTCAATGTCGGGTAAAAGTCCCACAAAATTGGAAGCAACGTCTCCAAAATGACCTTTACAGTGTTGACGGGGACGTTAAACTTCAAATCAAACAAACAAACAAAGAAGCATGTAACCTATTTATTTTAGAAATATCAACAGGATTTGAAAACAAGCAATTAAGGTTGCTTATACATGTACTAATCATCTCCTGAGTTTCGCCTTGGAACCGCCATTAATTTTTGTTAGTGTTTAGTTGTGTGTGTGTGTGTGTGTTTGTGTGTGTGTGTGTGTTTGTGTGTGTGTGTGTGGGTGGGTGGGGGTGGGTGGGTGGGTGGGATGGGGGCTTAAATCGCTTTTACGTATCCATAATCCTTTGTGTCAAGAGCAAGCTACTTCTTTGTGTCTGTCGTGGTTTAGACAACTTATTTGTTTAGTCCGCATGATGGATTTCCAACTCATCAGTGCAACATCTCCGAGAACATAAACATCAAACGAATACAGAAATGAAACAACGATGAGGACTCGACAGCATGAACTAGCTGAAATGCTGGCGCAAAAGAAAATCAACAGTTAGACTGTTGTTGGCCCGATCAGAGACCAAGTTTAAGTAAGTTTATAGGCCGGGGCCGTCATAGAGTCTGAGACTCGACCCACTGGCGTGCAATTTAAGAGGGAAGCGGAGTAATCAACTGTGATTCGGTTAACAACCTGTCGTATATCATTTATGTTGTACCCAATCTTTTAATTTCGAAGAACCTAGTATTCGCGGTTTTCTACCATATAAGATACAAACCGACATGCTCAGCAATACAAGACAAAAGTTAGTCTTGAAAGTTTATATATAGAAACAATCTCGTGAACGAGTTCGTGAAATGAACACCCCAATAAACCCGACCTTATATAGAGAAAAAATGGGATTTACGGATAATAAATTAATTTTCTTATTTCTGCTCCAAGACATAAGTTGTGGGTACTCGTTTGAAGTAAAAATTACAAAAATATCATAGATTTTCATCATTAGCCATTTTGGAGATGTGAAAAAATGCACTACGTTGCACGGGTGTGTTATCATTATGAGGCATTTTTCGAATGTATTTTTCTGTCCAAACAGCGAGCACTCTTAGGTGCGGATCAGACTGCGCGGATTCAACAACAGTTTTTCATAGGACCAGGGTCATTAACCAAACGTTGTTAACAGCGTCCACGCCTTTATTTTGTTCCATGTTTAACGTGCAACGGTCGGGAAATATAAACATAGGAATAATTTCTGAGTGAGTGTTTGAGTTTTACGTCTCTCCAATAGCTAAGGTCATACGGAGACGGGACCTCGGTTTAAAGACTCACCCGAAAGTCTGGAGAAGCCCAGGATCGATCCTGCGACCCCTGCTTTACAAGGCGAGTAGCACAACCGCTGCACCATGGAGGCTTCTAAAACAATTCTGAAGATGCTTTATTCAATTTTCTGTGAATATTCAGAAAACTGATAAAGATTAAAATTTCACACTTGGGACTATTGCATGTAAATAAATGGGCCCCGTCAAGCGATTTTGGTACTTATCGACTATGCGAGCAGCAAAGGTTCAGGCGAGCCTGCGCATCCGCGCAGTCTCGCCAGAACCTTCGCTGCTCGCTCATACAAGCAGTGAATCAAGAGGAACCTTCAGACAGAAAGCCATATCCCTGGCCCCTCTGAATGGCTGGGCATGCGCAGTTAAAATTTGTCATGACGGAATGCTCGAAGACCCAAATTCGCTTGGCAGGGCTCAAATATTGGTATGACATGATTACTCCTGTGAGATACTATGTACTTCCATTATTCATAACAGTCTGGTCTTCCTGGTTCTATGGTGAATGTTCTGTAACATGCGGAAATGGTACCACCGACAGAGTGCGTCGCTGCAGTTCTGGTCATGACGAGGACTGTCCAGGCTTAGCCGTCGAGCACGTGGGCTGTAACAATGGACATTGCCCCAGTAAGCATTGATTAATATTATTCTTATATGTATAATGTGACGAACAAGATTGTTAACCAGGACTTACAAACATTCCAGGGACACGTTCTCATGGACGTTAAGAAGGGCTATAAAACCAAGATAGCAAAGTATAAACATTACATGCCAAGACAATTTTCTATCTTGGCATTACAACTTTACTAAACAAGCAAACAATGCTATTATACAACCCCCCCCCCCCCCAACACCGTAAATGAAGTTTTGTGGGGGATGGGGTATACTGCATTCATCTTGTCCATACGCGCGTGCCTCAATCCGTGCATCCATCCATCCGCATACTTTCTGAAATCTACAGTCTGCGTTTACCTACCGATTTCCACCCAAACTTCATATATGGCTTGGCATCCATAAGACCTCGGACGAGTTCAATTATCATCATAATCCGACGCGTATCATGAGAGTTACGGCCCTTTGTTCTTCAAACAGTGCTGAAATTAGCCGATTCCAGACTCTACAGTCTATGTTTCCCAACAGAGTTCGACCAAACTTCATATGTGGCTTAATTTGCATCTATGAGGGATTAGATCATCGTCAAAATCCGACGCTTATCATTGGAGTTTCGGCCTTTTTATTCTCAAATAATGCTGAAATTAGCCGTTTACGGACTCTACAGTCTAAGTTTCCCAACTGATTTCAACCAAACTTCAAGCATGGCTTTACATCTATGAGGCCTCAGATGAGTTTGATCAGCGTCAAAATCCAACGCATATCATGTGAGTTACGGGCCTTTGTTCTTCATTTTGCAAGACCTCATTTCTGGTAAAAAAGTTCTATTTTGGCTGATACCATTTTCCACCTGATGCGGTACGAGTATTTTTAAGGATTTTCAAATATTTTGCTTAACCCTTATCCTGCACATTACGAAAACACGCCTATACAAATACATTGTAAATTTTACCACACAAAAATAAAAAAAATCTGATAAAAAATTTCGATATTTTTCTTATTTCTGCTCAAAACATAGGTTGTCGATACTCGTTAGAACCGCCTCGATGAGGCGGTTCTAACAAGTACCCACAATCTATATTTTTGAGCAGAAATAGGAAAAATAATGTATACCCCTGCAAACCCCATTTTACTACATAAAAAGGGGTTCAAGGGTGTCGGAATTGTATAGGCATGTTTTCGTGATGAGTGTAAATGCAGATGAGATCTCAGATCTACACTGTTTGCCACACAGTTGTCAACAGAATGCGTACATCATATCAAGTGATCAGTTAAGTCAGAAACAGTAAAATTCCTCTTTTAAGACCACCTTTGGGACTGTTCATAATTGGTCTTTAAGACCACTTTTGAACAGTCCAAAAGGTTGCCCCTGACCAGAGGACATTTTGTGCAGAAAAAAACCGAAGAAAGAATAATTGCACCCTTCTAAATAAGCTTTTTAAAGGAGAATTAGTCTTGGTTGCAGGTGGTCTTAATAGCGAAATCTGTAATGTATTCATCAAAATGAGGGTTAAAATTGTAGTTGATGGTTCTTGGGCTCCTTGGGGCAATTGGAGTGCGTGTACACTGTCTTGCGGTGGAGGGCAAAGGTCAAGGTCTCGCACATGCGACAGTCCCATTCCGCAGTTCAACGGTGCCAATTGTCCAGGAAACGGAACAGAAGCAGAGAGATGCAACAATCAAAACTGTCCAGGTACCACGTGAGAGCGCAATTTATCAGTTACCCCCTATATCAACTGCAATGTAGCACATGACCTGATAAAGATATGCTATCTCTGGACAAGTGAGCTATATCAGGTCAACCTGACATTGCACTTTTATGATTTGTTTGTTTGTTTGTTTGATTTGATTTTGAACATCCCCGTCAACACTATAAAGATCATTTTGGAGACGTTGCTTCCAATTTTGTGGGACTTTTACCCAACATTGAGATGAAATGACATGTCAAGCCCTGTCGCCCAATGAAACCAATAGGGTTTATAAGCATGGATAGTCCGACTCGCACCTCTTTGCCTGGGCAGGCTTAGATCCTCTAAGCGGTTTACAAGTACTCGTGTGCGGTCAGATTCAGCGCTGCGTGGAAGCATCATGCAGCCCATTTATTATGCCCCCAACTTTAAAAAAGTTGGGGGGCATATTGCTTCTGGCTTGTCCGTCCGTTCGTCCGTTCGTACGTCACGCTTTCTTGTGCATAGCATATCTTTAGAACCGTGTATGCTAGTGTTTTGAAATTTCATATATGGGTTCCTCATGAAAAAATAGTTGACCCGTATTTTTTTTCTTGTCCAAATTATCTCCCCTTCTTGAATTATTTCCCCTTTAATTAAATAACATAGAATTCTCGTTAGCAAGATATCTCAAAAATTATTTGAGCTACAGCCTTGATATTTGGTATAGTGATTGGGACTAAGGAGGAGATTACCTGATTAAATTTTCAACCAATTCTATAAAATTTTGTTAGAGTTATGGCCCTTTGTAATTTTTTGCCACTCAATTGTGTTGCTTTCTGGTGCATAGCATATCTTTAGAACCGTGTATGCTAGTGTTTTGAAATTTCATATATGGGTTCCTCATGAAAAAATAGTTGACCCGTATTTTTTTTCTTGTCCAAATTATCTCCCCTTCTTGAATTATTTCCCCTTTAATTAAATAACATAGAATTCTCGTTAGCAAGATATCTCAAAAAGTATTTGAGCTACAGCCTTGATATTTGGTATAGTGATTGGGACTAAGGAGGAGACTACCTGATTAAATTTTCAACCAATTCGATAAAATTTTGTTAGAGTTATGGCCCTTTGTAATTTTTTGCTACTCAATTGTGTTGCTTTCTGGTGCATAGCATATCTTCAGAACCGTGTATGCTAGTGTTTTGAAATTTCATATATGAGTTCCTCATGAAAAAATAGTTGACCCGTATTTTTTTTCTTGTCCAAATTATCTCCCCTTCTTGAATTATTTCCCCTTTAATTAAAAAACATAGAATTCTCGTTAACTTTTGGCGAAATTCTGAAAATATTTAATGGAGTTATGTCCCTTTTTGGATTTATACATTTTGGCTATAGGGAAACCTTTTAAACAAAATAACTGGAGAACCACTTGAGCTAGTCTCATGATATTTGGCAGTCTGTTTGCTACTAAGGCATAGATGACCTGAATAACTTTTGTTTAAAATCTGTAAATATTTGACAGGTTTATTTTTAATGCAAATGATCATGAGGTACTGTTTACTGTCCCATTTAGGGACAAGTATATGGTTGGGGGCATAGTGTTTCACAAACACAATTTCTAGTTTCTTCAAGCCCCAATGGGCGGGGGCTGTACACGTTTATGCACTTTTATGAATGAACCGGACTACTAGAAAAAATGGCAAAAATGTTATTATTGGAAAAAATGTAAAAATTACTTGAAAAAAAAATTATGGGAAAACAAATGGATATATCGACCGCCGCAATGTTTGGACGCACTGAGGACCATCGATAACTTATCCTAAATTGCTAATGTAAGAGTGTACATGGGGATAAACTGATAAATAGAATACCAGATTCGTGTCATTTGATATCAGGTTTATCAGAATTGGCTTCATGAACGTATATAGAATCGCTCGGCAAGCCTCGCGATTTTACATGCGTTCTCGAAGCCTTGCCTGATAAACTTGCTGACAAAAGACACTCACCTGGTATTCTCTATGTATGTGTGTTGGGTGTAGAATATTAAATAATTCAATCAGATTTTGCGACAGCCCTGTACATGCTCTTTAGAAGTTCACGATTTGAGATACATGCAGGTTTCTTAGGATGTTTGCTTAATCTTTATTTTGGTTTGGAGTGAGAACTACCTGTATGTAATGAGTTCTTGTTTGTTTGTTGAATTGGAGGTTTAACGTCCCCATAAACACAATATACGTCATTATAGAAACGCCGCTTCCAATTTTGTGGGGCTTTTACCCTCAAGCCCTGCCGCCCAATGAAACCAATAGGGTTAATAAGCACGGACGGTCCCGACTCGCACCGCTTTGCCTGTGCAGGCTTAGATCCTCTAAGCGGTTTACCAGTACTCGTGTGCGGTCGGTTTCAGCTCTACGTGGAAGCATCATGCAGCCCATCTATTTATGCCCCCAACTTTAAAAAAGTTGGGGGGCATATTGCTTCTGGCTTGTCCGTCCGTTCGTCCGTTAGTCCGTTCGTACGTCACGCTTTCTTGTGCATAGCATATCTTTAGAACCGTGTATGCTAGTGTTTTGAAATTTCATATATGGGTTCCTCATGAAAAAATAGTTGACCCGTATTTTTTTTCTTGTCCAAATTATCTCCCCTTCTTGAATTATTTCCCCTTTAATTAAATAACATAGAATTCTCGTTAGCAAGATATCTCAAAAAGTATTTGAGCTACAGCCTTGATATTTGGTATAGTGATTGGGACTAAGGAGGAGATTACCTGATTAAATTTTCAACCAATTCTATAAAATTTTGTTAGAGTTATGGCCCTTTGTAATTTTTTGCCACTCAATTGTGTTGCTTTCTGGTGCATAGCATATCTTTAGAACCGTGTATGCTAGTGTTTTGAAATTTCATATATGGGTTCCTCATGAAAAAATAGTTGACCCGTATTTTTTTTTCTTGTCCAAATTATCTCCCCTTCTTGAATTATTTCCCCTTTAATTAAATAACATAGAATTCTCGTTAGCAAGATATCTCAAAAAGTATTTGAGCTACAGCCTTGATATTTGGTATAGTGATTGGGACTAAGGAGGAGACTACCTGATTAAATTTTCAACCAATTCGATAAAATTTTGTTACAGTTATGGCCCTTTGTAATTTTTTGCTACTCAATTGTGTTGCTTTCTGGTGCATAGCATATCTTCAGAACCGTGTATGCTAGTGTTTTGAAATTTCATATATGAGTTCCTCATGAAAAAATAGTTGACCCGTATTTTTTTACTTGTCCAAATTATCTCCCCTTCTTGAATTATTTCCCCTTTAATTAAAAAACATAGAATTCTCGTTAAGAGTTTCATTGATGATACTTGGTACATGCTTGGAACTAGGAGTGAAATTTTTATGCAGGCATCCATGTTTGACCTTGACCTAGATTTCATGGTTTGGTGACTTTGCGCCTCCACAGGCGCGACATAGCCTTCGGGGGAATTCTTGTTGTATGTTTTTGAGTCTTTAACAATATTTGTTGAATATTTTGCCATCTAAGGACAAGCAAAGGTTGGGGGCATTGTGTTTTACAAACACCATTTCTAGTTCTTCAAGCCCCCGTGGGCGGGGACCATGTAATGAGTCCTTGCTCTACCACTTATGGAATAGTGTTACTTAGAATCGGCGCTGAACCCTTACTACAGTCGAACTTCAATAGCTGTTAATAATACGTTTGTGGTCATGAAAATTAGTTCGAGATAGGGGTTGTTCGAATTGAAGTGGTTTATCCACAGTGCAAGGTCATGAGGCAAGATGGAGATCATTCAACGGTATTTTTAATGATCTTCTGTAAAATAAAGATACGGATAACTGTACTGGAAATGTCATTTGGGGAGGTAAATCGTCGGTTTCACGGCCGGACAGCAGCTGATTATTACATATTTTGATATTTTAGGGAGATTTTTTTATAGACAGGATTTTCATGCGCGGAGGTCTGGTTCCCAGCTTAAACATGTACAGGTAACCAGCAGATAAAAGTAGGTGTGGCTTGGTCTTGAAGGGCTGGCTACCTGTAGGGGCCATAAAACTGACGAGGATTATAGGATGTAATTGACTGTAATAATCAGCTGCTGTTCATTTTACGGCGACGCGTTAGCGGAATACTTTTGCAGGAGTTGCCATTCCCTTTAAGACAGTGATCTGACCGGCTTACCCAGTCTGTCTGTGTGTTCATTGTTGGCCAAACGGTGGAGACCGTGAGCGAAGCATTTGACACTTAGAGACTCAAGTGGGCCAGAACCGCTCACCATGATGAGGCTGACCATATATTACATTATGCCTTAGAGGTCATTTTGTCTATCAGATCACATTGCCTTTAGCCAATTATGAAACAGTATGTTATCTTGATTCTTATGATTAAGGCTGACACAATTAATCGGATAATCGATTAATAGATCGATAAATAAAAAAATGATTATCATTACTAATTTGCTTGTAATCGATTATTTGATAAGTACATTTTACTGACCAAAGTTGTTTATAAAATAGCTGAATGAGTGGCAAACAGTGCAGACCCTGATGACACCCCGCGTTCTGTGGCGTCTCATCTGGGTCTACACTGTTTGCTCAGGCCTGTCTGTTCAAATGCATATGGTAAGGTGCAACATATGGTAGGAGTCATACTCAAACAGACAGCGAGGCAGGTATAATTATGACCAAATCTTCAGTGATTACTAATCGATTATCGGTCACAATGGCAGGACTGATAATCGAATTTTCACCTCCGATTAGCCAGCCCTTCTTATGATTAAGTTTCTGAACAGCTCAGTCTATCTATCTATCTTCTTATACTGAGTCGGTCATATCTGGCCATTACTTCAGTTGATTGGGTGGCTAAATTTAGAATTTAGCTGAAAAAAAAAAAAAAAAAAAAAAAAAGAGAGAGGCACTGGATGCGTCCTTAAAACCATCTACAATCTGCATAACAGAGGTATCCCAAAACGCATACCTCCGAGTCCCAATCCTACACTCTGCGGGCCCTGAACTCTTCCGCGGACCTGGCACCCACCGCAGAGGAGGGAAAACTACCCCACCGGGGAACAGTTCTAGGAAAGAACGAGCCCTTCAGGGCATCACTATAGGACTGGCATCTACGACACTGTGAGTCGCCCACCCCCGATGCCCCCGTTTGGGTCGACACTGCCACAGGGCCAAGCACCCACCCCTACCAACAGACACTGAATCAGAGTGTATCCTGCAGAAGAAGGCCAAAGAGGACTGCCCACGACGGGCCCAAGGGACGGCCACCCCAGCCCACTAAGCATGCCACCGACGCCACCTCCACTTCGCCATCGCCCACAGACCCATCGAGCAGCTGTCCCCCGCACCCTCTCCACCCGCTGAGTCTGAGCCCCAACACAGGGACGCCAAACGGGTGATGCATATTCAAGCCGAGGGCGAACCAATGCCCCATATGCAACATCCTTTGTCTGCCTAGGTGCAAAAGCCAAGTTCCGTCTAAGTCTGATTTAGGATTCAGGAAGGGATGATGCTGATGCAGAGTGGAAGTGTATAGTTTGTCAGGCCAGAGCTATCATTTGCCTTTGGCATGTTCTGTTATCAAAAAAGTGAACCAAGTCAACCAATCATGCGAATTAATACAGTTGTATTACAAACAAAGCTACGGTATGTATGGCTGCTTGCAAAAAAAACAAAAAAAAACAATGCCGAATCTTCTTGGGGACTCAGCGATTTTGACATATACTGACAACACCTGAGCTGCCCCTCCCTGTAAATCTTATATGCAATTACTATTAAGATGCATTTAGAATTTCAATATGGCAGCCATCATAATGCAACAATTTTAGCAATTCTGAATCTCCATGTCACCCAAATGCCTCCCACCAATTTAAACTCAAATGCAACAAACCATTCAGTAACAGATGTGGTTTTTTATGATTTTCAAAAAGGCCAACATGGCAGCCATCTGGGATAAAAGAACAAAATGGTACTAAGAAGTCCGAATCTCCATGTCACCCCAATGCCTTCCATCAAGTTTCAGCTCAATTCAACTTGATGTGGTTTGAAGATTTTCAAGATAGTCAAAATGGAAGCCATCTTAGAACAGAATAATTTCAGCAATTCTGAAACTCATTGTTGCCTAAATGCCTCGAATCAAGTTTCAGCTCCATTCGACCTTTGGGTCAGGAGATGTAGGTTTAAGAATTTCAAGATGGCCACCACAGTGGCTATCGTGTATATTGGAATTGAATGATTTTTGTAAATCCGAGTTTACATGTCGCCCCAATGCAAATCCGAATTTCAGAATGACAGCCATCTTGGCTATCGGAACACAACAATTTTAGCAAATCTGCATCACCAAGCCCCGATGTCTTCCATGAAGTTTCAACTTGATCCAACCTCTGGTTCGACAGATGTCGTTTGACAGATTTCAAGATGGCCACCATGGCGGCCATCTAGGATATCGGAATGTAATAATTTTAGCTAATCTCCATGTCGCCCTGATGCCTCCCATCAAGTTTCAGCACGATTCGACCTTTAGTTCGGGAGAGGATGTCGTTTGAATAATTTCGAGATGGCCGCCATGGCAGCCATACTGGCTATCGGAACGGAACTATTTTAGCAAATCTGAATCTCCATGTCACCCTGATGCCTTCTATCACGTTTCAGCTCAATTCTACTTTTGGTTCGGGAGATATCGTTTGAAGAATTCCATGGCGGCCATCTTGGATATCGGAACAGAATGATTTTAGGAAATCTGAATTTCCATGTCACCCAGATGCCTCCCATTAAGTCTTCAGCTCAGTTCAAACTTTGGTTCGGGAGAACAAACCGTTTGAAGAATTTCAAGATGGCCACCATGGCGGTCATCCTGGAATTCCGAACAGAACCATTTTAGCAAATCTGACCAGGATGCCGCCCGCAAGGTATCAGCTGCCTTCAGGTTCGGGAGGAGATGTAGAAAATGTGAAAAGTTAACGACGGACGGACGGACGACAGACAACAGGCCAAGACATACGCTTACCTGTAGCAAGCTCCATGTGAGCTTAAAAGCACAGCTGGTCGATTTTCTTGGGCATAACGATAGCATCACTGATCGATATGTTACTGTTAATATTTGTAATTTTCAGTATGGAGTGACTACTACGCGGTGACCTCTTGCTCTGTGACATGTGGGAATGGTGTTATTATGCTGCAGAGAAACTGTACCTATGGCACTAAAATTACCGACTGTGTCGGTAGCCCCTATAATGAGAAGCCGTGTTCTAATCCATCATGTATGTGAAATTTAGGAGTAAATGCATTTCCAACCAGCTTTTTATTTTTCCGATTATTCTTGTTTCCGCAGTTAGTAATTTTGCCAATCAATTAACATTAACCCTTTTAGTACCAAATAGACTCTTCCTCCTTATATATAGCAGGAGTCCATTTCAAAATTTAGGGGTGTCAGGTTGTGTCTTCTTCGAAATTTATTTGGAAAATGACTGAATTTTTAGCAAACAGTGGAGGCCCTGATCAGACGCCGCGTTCTGCGGCGTCTGATCTGGGCCTGAACTGTTTGCCAGGGTACCCGTTTAGGGGTTTCTGGTACTGAATGGGTTAATAGAAGCCTCCGTGGGGTAGTGATTATGTTACTCGCCTTGTAAACCAGTGGTCGCAGGATCGATCCCGGGCTTCTCCAGATTTTAAACCGAGGACCCATCTTCGTACGACCTTAGTGTTGGTGGGACGTAAAACTCAAACACTCACTTAATTTACATTAACACACCCGTGTGAAATAGTGTATTCTTTCTTACTTTTCTGATGAAAATATGTGATATCTTTTTTATTTATTCTCGAAACATAGGTTGTGTATGCTCTTTAGAGCAGAAATAAGAAAATTATTGTTTACCCCCGCAAACCCCGGTTTTCTCTGTATTAAATGGGGTTTAAAGGGGTCTGATAAAAAGGGGCACGTATCATCAAGACAAACATGATATGTTTTATGCGAGCCTCTGTTGTGGTGGCCTGTCATAACAATGGCACACCCTGCAGCATTGCTATCTTGGGCCGATTGACAAACAATCGACCCAAAGGCCCACCATCTGAGAACGTCATTCACCCATGAGATATTGAATTGGGACTTTCCATTCTTGTATTTTGACACCTCCATTCTTGTAAAATATGGGACTTAGTCAAGAATCATTAATAGGATGTCAATCTGTGTAGATTCTGATGCGATGGCTCATCTCATCAGGATCTACACTGTTGCATAAATGATAAGCATCTGTACTGGTGGGTTGCAGATAAGGCTGACACGATTAATCGTATAATCGATCGATAAATTCCCCCAAAATGATTATCATTTCTGATTTGCTTTCAATCGATTACTTGATATGTACAATTAACTACCAAAAGTTATGCCTGAAATACCTGGATGAGTGGCAAACAGTGCAGACTCTGATGAGACGCCGCATTCTGCAGCGTCTTATCTGGGTCTGCACTGTTTGCTCAGGCCTGTCTGTTCAAATATACAAATGGTAAAGTGCAAAATATGGTAAGAGTCATGCTCAGACAGAAAGCCAGACAGGTAAAATTATGACAAAAACCTTTGCGATAACTAATCGATTATCGATCGCAACGGCGAGACTGATAATCGATTATATTTTCTGCTCCGATTAGCCAGCCCTACTGGTGGGTTGAAGATAGTTTCTGGTTTAACCCTTATGCCACTGAATAATTAAGCCACACACATTTCTGACTTTGAACCAATCATATAACTTGATGTTATTTATTCTTGCAAATTCACAAACTGAATGTCAAACAGTGTAAATCCTGATCAGAAGCAGTCAGGATCTACACTGTCTGCAAAGGTAGGTTTTGTTTGTTTGTTTGTATTGGAGTTTAACGGCCCAGTCAACACTATTTTAGGTTACTTTTGAGCCAGCCAGTTTACATATCCACATTTGTCCTGGGCAGGCTTATACGTAAGCGATTAACCAGTACAGTGCACATTCTTTTGCCAAAAACTGACAACTGCCCTTCTGGAATCAGCGGAAGGGAGAGCATGACCATAGAAAAGATTTCACGATCAATCTCCACGAAAGAATGTTGCCAACCCCGGCAGGAATCGAACCCACTTCCTTCTGATCACCAGTCAGACACGCAACCGACTGAGCTACCGAGGCCGGCGCAAAGGTAGGTGTTACTGTGAACATCAGCACAAGATTAGATGACATGTAAACACTTGCGGGTCAATAAGTGTGACGTCATCAACTGAATGAGAAAAGGGTCCTTACCGCGAAGGCTGTGGCAAGCCTGCGCACAGGTGCAGCCCCACCAGAGCCTCTACTACTCACAGCATTATAGGAGATTTCGAGATGTAATGGAATTCCACTATTAACTTATTAAGACCACCTAATATTAAGACTAGTTCTGCTTTATTTTATAGTTTGCGTTTACTCTTTGTGTTTTCTGCATAAAATGTCCTCTTGTCAGAGACCACCTTTGGGACTGTTCAAAAGTGGTCTTAAAGAGCACGTTTGAACAGTCCCAAAGGTGGTCTTAATATAGGAATTTTACTGTACATGATACCATCACGATAACAAGTCTGTGTAATCAGCACCCCTCTAAACCACTTTTAAATAGAGAAAATTAGGGTTTACAGGGGTATATTTACATTTCCAGTGTAAAGTCTAATGTAAACCTAGAGCATACTTCCATGAACGCATCGAATCACATGATTTTCAGTGACGTTACATGACGTCATTCTAAGCCATTTTTCCGTACGGGCGTTGATGATGTCAACGCTGATCCGCTGTTTGTAGAAAAACAGCGTGTAAATGTTTTTCAGCTTTGAAAGTTTGCCCTACAAGCATGTTTTCGCCCAGTGATGAGGGGCAAATAATGTAAATATAAAAAATAAACTTAATTTTTTTGCTTTTCATAAAGTATGAACGACAGTGGGTTGCTAGCAAAGTTTACATGAAACCCACTGCGTTCATACTTCCATGAACTGCAGAAAAATAAATTTCATGTCTTAAATACATTATTTTTCTTATTTCTGCTCCACGACATAGGTTGTGGGTACTCCTTAGAGCCGCTGCACCTGGTCGCCGCCTCCTTGTGGCGGTTCTAACGAACAACCACAACGTATGTTTGGGTTGTTAATACGAAATACATGTACATCAAGAATTTTCATCGGAAAAATAACCATTTTGGTTATGTGAAAGAATGTTTGTTTGTTTGAATTGATGAATTGTACCCAGTCAACACTATTTAGGTCATTTTGTAGACGTTGCTTCCATTTTTATGGGACTTTTACCCGTCATTGAGATGAAATGACATCTCAAGCACTGCTGCCAAATGAAACAGCATTGGACGGTCTGACTCACACCACTTTGGCTGGGCAGGCTTAGTCCTTCTAAGCAGTTTACCCGTACTCACGTGTGGTCAGATTCAGCTCTTTGTGGAAGTACCATGCAGCCCAATCTATTTCTCCAATTTTGTGGGAGTTTTACCCGTAATTGAGATGAAATGACATCTCGAGCACTGCCGCCCAATGAAACTGCATTGGACGGTCCGACTCACACCACTTTGCCTGGGCATGCTTAGTCCTTCTAAGCAGTTTAATGGTACTCATGTGTGGTCAATTTCAGCTCTGCGTGGAAGCACCATTCAGTCCGATTTATTTCTCCAAGCCCCGATGGGCGGGGGCGCAATGAAAGAATGTACTCTATCACCGTGATGCATCACGAAAACACGCCTATATAATTCTGACCCCCTTGAACCCCACTTTTGTAAAACTGGGGTTTACGGGGGTATACCTTATTTTTCTTATTTCTGCTCTAAAATATAGATTGTGGGTAGTCGTTAGAACCGCCTCGATGAGGCGGTTCTAACGAGTACCCACAATCTATATTTGGAGCAGAAATAAGAAAAATATCACAATTTTTCATCATTAAATTTTCATTTTTTCGGCGATAAAGGTGGCAATGTATTTGTATAGGCGTGTTAGGGTAATGTGGGAGTGTTGTCTTAATTACCATGTGACAGTTTGTGTATCTAGTGCTGTTAGCTGACTGCATGTCCATTTAAGGGGAATGGGAACACCTGGCAGATTTTCCCGCCAATTTTCAAAGAGAGACAACTTTCGGGACGTCCTATTCGCTTTTCTATAAGCCCTGTATCACTGAAAAAGGGGTCTACTCTTAAAGGAAAGAATTTGCTCCTCTGGAGCAAATTCTTTCCTTTAAGAGTTGACCCCTATTGACATGGGAGACAAAAATACTTTTGCAGGAGTTGCCTCCCCTGAAGGTGTTCCAATTCCCCTTAAGGAACGTAAATTGGAAAATGCAAAGAGACCTTTTCTTAAAAGCTGTCTAATTTCACAAAACAAAGAACATGTATGATTCCATTTTTTTTATTCTATTTGTAAACATCAAATAAATACAATAAATGTAAATACAACTTCATTTTAAAGTCTACAGATAAATTACTCATGCAGGGCCACTATGAACTAGTGGATAAGTGCCACAATGATTTGTTTTGTCTGTATGATTTGAGGTTTAACGTCCCCATCAACACTGTAAATGTCATTTTGGAGACGTTGCTTCCGATTTTGTGGGACTTTTACCCGACATTGAGATAAAATGACATCTCACACTGCCGCCCAATGAAACCAAATGGGTTTATAAGCATGGACGGTCAGACTTGCACCGAATTGCCTGGGCAAGCTTAGATCCTCTAAGCAGTTTACCAGTACTCATGTGCGAGTCGGTTTCAGCTCTGCGCCGAAGCATCATGCAGCCCATCTAATGTTTCAAGCCCCGCCGGGCAGGGGCCGAAAGTGCCACAATGAACCAGTGGTTAAGTGTGCAGACAATTCAAATTTTCAGGAGACACATGTCGCTAGGGCAACGTCAAATCAACGTCGGTGCAACGTCATGACGTTGCACAGACGTAGATGTGACGTTGCATAAAGGTCATGACGTTGTAACGACGTTGATGTGACATCACAATTACGTCATGTGCCTACTGGGAATTAGGTCTCTCACCACTGTGAGTTCAAGCCTCACTCGGGTCACGCGAGAGGCCTAGTACTGCAATGGCATGTCAGATGGCTTTTCTCCAGATACTCTGAAGTTTGCTTGTGTGATTAAAAATCGACTTAATATAAGTGAAATACTCTGAAAGTACCATAAAACCTGAATTATAAACGGAAAATACACATGCAAAAGGCAAACACTGAAGAAAAAAACAACACAAAAACTGCTCATCACGATAACAAGTCCGTGAAACGAAGACCCCCCTAAACCCCATTTTATATTGGGAAAAGTGGGGTGTAAGGGGGTAAACATTATCTGCCTTATTTTTGCTCCAAACCATAGACTGTGGGTACTCGTTAGAACCGCCTCATTGAGGCGGTTCTAACGAGCACCCACAATCTATGCCGAAAGCAGAAATTAGAAAGATGTTATCATTTTTATCTAATATATTTGACTTCTGACACCATGTTGGACGCCATTATTTCACACGGCCATGTTTTCCTAATGTAAAGTAGAATGGGCACACAATCATCACAATAACAAATCCGTGAAACGAGGACCCCCTAATCCTCACTTTACTCGTATATAGAGAAAAGTGGGGTTACTGGGTATACATTATCTGCCTTATTTGTGCTCAAAAACATAGACTGTGGGTACTCGTTAGAACCGCCTCATTGAGGCGGTTCTAATGAGCACCCACAATCTAAGTTGAAAGCAGAAATAAGAAAGATGTAATCATTTTTTACTAGTATGTGTCGCTTCTGACACCATGTTGGACGCCATTATTTCAGATGGACACGTTTACCTAATGCATTAGGAGACAAAACTTCTGTTTCAAAACCATTTTCTGTTTCAAACAGGGAAAGGAACTTCGCCTCAACCTCTTTATAACACTATTGTTGTGGTCCAAAGTAGATATCATGTTCGTTAAACAACTACAGTAGAACTTCGATGGCTCGAACACCGATGGCTCGTTTACCATGGATGTGTCGAACCCATTCTTGGGCCCCTAGCGAAATCCTCTACATAAGAAATAGCAGGGGATAATAAAGGAGATTTTAGTCTTTTATCTTGCAAATGTATGCTGTGTGTACTCATTAGAATCGCCTCGATGAGGCGATTCTAATGAGTACACACAGCATACATATTCATTCTAGAATACCGAAAAAAAATGTCAAAAAGTATCTCGTTATGCCTCCTGACATTAACCTCAGTGGCTCGAACTACCCCTGTCTCGAACAGATTTTCGAGGTCCCAAAGGTGTTCGAGCCATTGGAGTTCGACTGTATGTTATATCCAAACAAAAATGTGTAGATCATACAGAAAAATAACCACTAATGTGCATAAGAACCAGAGAAGGGCTCCACTGAGCCTGAGCAGGCACCTTAAAGGGCTAGAGCCATCGTTAAATTTATTTGTTTGCCGTCATCTAATAATTTTCAAGATGGGTGGTTAGGTAGGTTTTTTTTATTTAATAAATTTTATTTATTGCATCTTCTACAAAATGTATTTAGCTGAATTCATTTTTCTTTCAATATTTCTATGTACACATTCTAGTTTAACATCACAAATACAATTAAAAAGAAATACAATTAATGGACCTTTACATAACACACCGTACAACCGGCTGTGGTGAAGACAGAGTACTGCCTCGAAGACAGATCAGATAAAAAGCTTCGAGGAAAGGGTAGGTGAAGTTTTTTGTTAGTATAAATCGAGAAGGCAATCTGTTGACTTTCGCTGCTATTGGAGAAGAAACTGAATGCCTGGAGATACCGCAGCAACATTCTGACTATATTCTAAAACCAGATAAGGCTATTCCAGTTCGTTGAAAAATATTTTCAAAGAAAATTGTATGAAATTCTTTTCTTTCGGCGTCAAGTGTACGTCTACGGAACAAAATATGTTACATTCACTTGCTCACGCCAAAACTACTCCTAAATGACCAGACATTTTTGTTTGAATATCAAAGGGTTTTTTAACCAGCACGTTTCAACTTCAGTGTTATGAGGGGGTAATGGTATACACAGTCACCTGATGTTACATACTAATTTCAGACAATCAGCCCAGTGGTTCTGGATATTTTTTCTTACAGTTTCACCACATAAAACGATGGGTGTCATCTTGGCCATGTGACCCTTTACGAAAACACACCCATGCGACATAGTGCATTTTTTCACATCTTCAAAATGACTACCTTTCTGATGAAAATCTGTGATATTTTTGTTATTTTTACTTGAAACATAGGTTGTGGGTACTCAGGACCGCCTCATTGAGGCGGTTCTAACGAGTACCCACAACCTATGTCTCTGAGCAGAAATAAGAAAAATAATGTATATCCCCTTAAACCCCAGTTTTCTCTCCATAAAGTGGGTTTAAGGGGGTGTTCATTCCACAGACATGTTCACGTGATGAGATCTTTTCTTACAGTGTCACCACATAAAAGCAGGGTGGTCATCTTGGCCATGTGACCTGGACTACCCGAACAAACGTTCCTCCCCAAATTGCCAAGAGGCTGCATAGGGAGAAGTCCTTTGAAACTGTTGCGGGAGGACGACAATAACAAAGATGGGGGACCTACCTACCTATAAGCTCCTTGCCATCACGAAAACATGCCTATATAATTTTGACCCCCTTATGCAGTAAAACTTATTTTTCTTATTTCTGTTCTAAAACATAGATTGTGGGTACTCATGGAGGCGGTTCTAACGAGTACCCGCAATCTATGTTGAGCAGAAATAATAACAAGAGTTGTCAGAAGACAACATAGCTCGCCTTTGGGGGCCTAAGATATATGAGGGCAAGTTATCATTTTTTTTTCTTCTGTAAAATAGCCCAATAGACTGCAGCAAATGAAAGAGAACCAAAAAGTACCCCTAATCATCCAGTTTTCAAGCCTTTCCACTGTAAAAAAAAATGAAAAAGAAATCGATATTTGATAAAAAAAAATTCTAAAAACTTCCTAGTAATAACAAGGCATCACAGACGATAAAAATCCCCTGAAAGTCAAAATCGCTCGAGATATCATCATACCAAACATTTGTGTGAAGTTATATTAAAATCCATCCATAAATGTAGTCACTGGAGCGATCACAAAGTTTTTCTAAAAAATAGCCACAGTGACCTTGACCCTTCAACCCCGGAACCTGAAAGTCAAAGTCACTCGAGATGTCATCATACCCAACATTTGTGTGAAGTTATATTAAAATCCATCCATAAATAAAGGTGCAAGAGTGATGAAAAAGTTTTTTCTAAAAATAGCCACAGTGACCTTGACCTTCAGCCCCAGACCCTGAAAGTCGAACCCGCTCGAGATGTCATCATACCCAACATTTGTGTGAAGTTATATTAAAATCCATCCACAAATGTAGGCACTAGAGCGAACACAAAGTTTTTTCTAAAAATAGCCACAGTGACCTTGACCTTTAGCCCCGGAACATGAAAGTCAAACTTGCTAGAGATATCATCATACCCAACATTTGTGTGAAGTTATATTAAAATCCATCAATTAATTAAGGTGCAAGAGCGATGACAATGTTTTTTCTAAAAATAGCCACAGTGACCTTGACCCCGTGACCCTGAAAGTAGTGACCTTGACCTGAAGCTCCGGGCCCTGAAAGTCAAAGTCACTCGACATATCATTATACCCAACATTTGTGTGAAGTTATATTAAAATCCATCAATAAATGAAGGCGCTAGAGCGATGACAATGTTTTTCTAAAAATAGTCAGTTACCTTGACCTTGAGCCCCATGACCCGCTATGTTTTTTAAGAAAAAAAAAAAACAACATTCCTCCCCCGGGATATGAACTCACGCAGTTTGCAGGTAAACTTTAACACAGGGAAGTAAGGGAGGTAATACAGAGGAAAATATTAACTTCTCAAAAAGTCCAATTTAAGCCAAAAAACCTGTAAAATGAAGTACAATGATAATCTTAAATATTGTTTTTTAGCAATTGTCAATTATATATTCAAAATAAACTTCTAAAACATCACATATAAGAGCTTGCAGGTAAACTTTAACTAAATGCAGACGCCGACACCGGACGCCTGGGGGTATGGCAATAGCTCCCCTTACTTTCGTAAGGCGAGCTAAAAATATGGCAATTTTCCATCTTAAAATTTGCATTTTTACGATGTATTTGTGTAGGCGTGTTTTTGTAATGCGAGGCTTTGTCTAAGGCAAGATAAAAACCACATTAATTATAATATTAAATTAACACAGTAACAATTAACATTAAAACTACATTAACAAATTTACAATAAAACTAGTTCATGTTAAAACGAATTGTAAAGTAATGAAAACAATTTTTAGCAATCAAGAGCCTTTATTCATTTGAAAAAGTCCTGCTTTAAATAATACATTTCAAATAACAGTCTTATATATAATTAGATGTGTTTCAAGACTGTTTCAAGTTCTGGAGGTACCATATGGGTAACCCGCTGCACTCAAACTCTTAAGGAACCATACATGCCACTCCTCTGTACTCAAATTCTAAAAGTATGATACCTGCCTTCTAAATATCCTGGCTGGAGCATGAAAAAGTTGCAATAATTGACCCATGTCTAATCTTGTCTGACCATCCTAAAAAAATCCTACCTGACAATCTTCTGCACTCGAATCCTGGCTGGAGCACTGGAAAGTGCCATGATCATAGCAACAGGTAAGTGTAGTTTTCCTTATTGCTCCATAAAAGCCTATGTTGTGGGTACTCATTAGAACCGCCTCAGCAAGGCGGTTCGATGAATACCCACAACATAGTTTTCTGTAATTTCTCAAAAAAAAAAAATATATATATCAAAATACTTACCATATCTGTTGCTCTGTTGCTATGATGGTACATGTATATGTAATTATCATCTGATGTCGCCTCTGAGAATGTAATAACACCATGTAATAAATTCTCTCCCTTCTGCTGATTCAAGGACAACTGTGGCTTAGTAAACTGACCAGATCAATATTACTTGAGAAGTGTTGACTGAGCCGTTAAACAACAAATAGTGTGATCTATGTTTTTCATTACTTTTCTATTTTAAAGACTAGATATTTCCTACATATAAAACTAGATAAGCTAAGCTAAAAAAAACAAATTATGCCCCAACATGTAACTTCAGGGGAGGATATTTTCCTTATTTCCCGCACAAATATCTTGCATGTATAGTGTGAGTATTTGTTTACAAATACCCACAACATATGATATGTTTCTAATAAGAAACTAGAAATGAGTCAGTATAACAGAGATGCCCTCAACAAGGGCCATTCTCACCCAGAAAAAAAAGCTTTTTGCGAAAATTGATGTAGAAAAAGTGTCATTTCTCCCATAAGAACAGCAGATTTTGTCCTACATCAAACTGGGCCTATATTTTATGATTACAAACATGTGCGTGAAAAAATATGGGTCCAATACTTATCTTGTCAAAAGATTCAGCATAATAAGGCTCGATATTTCATGTGAATCCTCTGCCCAGCACATGTAAAGCCAATTATTTTCTTTGATAACTAAAACATGGTATCAAGAAAACTTTTCTTTGATAATTTAACCCTTGTCCTGCTGAACCCGGATATGTCATATCTTTCAAACAATGCAGATCCAGATCAGATGGCTTCTGATTCAGGATCTACACTGTTTGACATTCAGTTTATGAATTTGTTGGGAAAAATTACATCAAGTAATTGATTGGTTCAAACTCAGAAATGGGTGTGGCTTAATTGAATATTTATCAGGATAAGGGTTAAAATTTAAACAAGAGGGCCCAAAGGGCCCTGGTTCGCTCACCTGTGTGTCACTGTCTCGAGTACTTTCTATTTTAAGCTCTGGTGGCCATCTTGTTCATCAGCAGAGTGATTTTAGCTTATTTGGTAGGGAGTAACCTAGTTCCTGTGAACTTTGAATCAAATTTGCCTTAGGGTTTAGGTGGAGTTTCCGTTTGAATCAAATTTACAATATTTTTCTATTTTTAGCTCCGGTGGCCATTTTGTTCATAGGAGTGGGATCGTTTTCAGCCTTTTTGGTAGAGGGTCATCTAAGCAACATTGTCACAAGGAACCTACATGCTAAATATGAAGGCTGTATCTCAAACCCTTCAAAAGTTAAGACAAAGTAGGTCAAAGGTAGAGGTCATGTGTCAAAAGTTTTGAATGGTTGAGAAAATCTTGTCACAAGGAACATACATGCCAAATATGAAGGCTCTATCTCATATGGTTCAAAAGGTATGATAAAGAAGGTAACAGGTCAAGGTCTGAAGGTCACAGGTCAAATCTTATGACAAGTTATGACAAAATAACCTACTGATCTACTTTTTGATTTGACATGACCCATATTCGAACTTAACTGAGATATTGTCCAGATGATCATTCTGAGCAAGGTTTATGATGATTTGACTAAAACTGTGGCCTCTTAGAGTGTTCAAAACGTTTTTCTATGATTTGACCTGCTGACCTACTTTTTGACTCGACATGACCCATATTCAAACTTGACCCAGATATTGTCAAGATGATATTTCTGAGCAAGTTTGATGATGATCGGACCAAAACTGGGGCCTCTAGTGTGTTCACAAGGCTTTTCAACAATCTGACCTACATATTGACCAGACATGACCCATATTCGAAATTAACCGATATATTGTCAAATGATCATTTTGAGCAAGTTTGATGATGAAAGGCCCAAAACTGTAGCCTCTAGTGTGTTCAGAGGGTTTTTATATGATAAGACCTACTGACTTGCTTTTTGAACTAACATGACCCATATTTGAACTTGACTGGGATATTGTCAAGATGATCATTCTGGGCAAGTTTGATGATGATCGGACCAAAACTGTGGCCTCTAGTGTGTTCACAAGGTTTTTCTATGATTTGACCTACTGACCTACTTTCTGACCCGACATGACCCGTATTCAAACTTGACCCAGATATTGTCAAGACTATCATTCTGAGCAAGTTTGATGACGATCGGACCATAACGGTAGCCTCTAGTGTATTCACAAGGTTTTTCTCTGATTTGACCTACTGACCTACTTTTTGGCCCAACATGACCCATATTCGATTTTGACCAAGACATTTTCAAGATGATCATTCTGGGCAAGTTGGATGATGCTTGGACCAAAACTGTGGCCTCCAGTGTATTCACAAGGTTTTTCTATGATTTGATCTACTAACATATTTTGTGACCTGACAGGACCCATTTTCTTACGTGACCAAGATATTATCAAGATGATCTTTTTGGGCATGTTTGATGATGATTGGACCAAAACTGTGGCCTCTAGTGTATTCACAAGGTTTTTCTATGATTTGACCCACTGACCTACTTTGTGACCCGACATCACCCATATTCAAACGTGACCAAGATGTTATCAAGATGATCATTCTGAGCAAGTCTGATGATGATTGGACCAAACCTGTGACCTCTAGTGTTTTCAGAAGGTTTTTCTATGATTTGACCTACTGACCTACTTTTTGACCATACAACACCCATATTTGAACTTGACTGAGATATTGTCAAGATGATCATTCTGGACAAGTTTAATGATGATCGGACCAAAACTGTGGCCTCTAGTGTGTTCACAAGGTTTTACTCTGATTTCACCTACTGACCTACTTTTTGGCCCGACATGACCTATATTCGAACTTGAGAGACATATTGTCAAGATAATCATTCTGAGCAAGTTTGATGATGAGAGGACCAAAATTGTGGCCTCTAGTGTATTCACAAGGTTTTTCTATGATTTGACCTACTGACCTACTTTGTGACCCGACATGACTCATATTCGAACTTGACCCAGATATTGTTAAGACGATCATTCTGAGCATGTTTGATGACGATCGGACCAAAACTGTGGCCTCGAGTGTTCACAAGCTTTTTCTATGATTTGACCTACTGACCTACCTTTTGACCCGACATGATCCAGATTCGAACTTGACCGAGATATTGTCAAGATGATCATTATGAGCAAGTTTGATGACGATCGGACCAAAACTTTGGCCTCCAGAGGGTTCACAAGTTTTGTTTTTTTGTTTGTTTGATTTGAGGTTTAACGTCCCCGTCAACACTGTGAAGGTTATTTTGGAGACGTTGCTTCCAATTTTGTGGGACTTTTACCCGACATTGAAATGAAATTACATCTCAAGCCCTGTTGCCCAATGAAACCAATAGGGTTTATTAGCATGGACGGTCCGCCTCGCACTGCGGTTCCTGGACAAGCTTAGATCCTCTAAGCTGTTAACCAGTACTAGTGTGTGGGCCGGATTCAGCTCTGCGTGGAAGCATCATGCAGCCTATATATTTCTTCAAGCCCCTATGGGCGGGGGCCTGTCCACAAGTTTTCCATGATTTGACCTACTGACCTACTTTTTGACCTGACATGACCCATATTCACACTTGGCCAAGACTTCATCAAGGCAATCATTCTGAGTAAGTTTCATGATGACAGGACTTAATATGTGGCCTCTAGCGTGTTCACAAGGGCTTTTTATGATTTGATCCACTGACCTCATTTTTGACTGGACATGACCCATATTAAAAGTTGAACAAAGGAACCAAGATCTTATGGAAGTTAAAGTTGTGTGCAAGTTTGGTTAAAATCACATCATAAATGAAACGGCTTTTGTGCAGATACGACCAAGGTAGGCAATTTGTGCCCTTTCAGGGGCCAGAACTCTGGAACAGATGATGGGATATGGGTGGTTCAACAAAGGAACCAAGATCCTATAGTGCTTCAGGTTGTGTGTAGATTTGGTTAAAATTATATCATAAACAAAACAGCTATCTTGCAGACAAGACCAAAACAGCCAATTTTTGACCGCTCAGGGGCCATAACTCTGGTACCCTTGATGTGATATGCCTGATTCAAGAAAGGATCCAAGATCTTGTGGTGGTACAAATTGTGAGTAAGTTTGGTTAAAATCAAATGATAAATGAAACGGCTATTGTGCAGACAATACCAAAATAGGAAAAAATTTGCCTTTTCAGGAGCCATAACTCTGGTATCCATGATGGAATATGGCTTGTTCAAGAAAGGAACCAAGATTTTATGGTGGTACAAATTGTGCGCAAGTTTAGTTAAAATCAAATCACAAATGAAAAAGCTATCATGCAGACAAGACCAAAATAGGCAATTTTTGCCCTTTCTGGGGCCATAAATCCGTAACAAATAGTGGGATATGGCTGGTTCAAGAAAGGAACCCAGATCTTATGGTGGTACAAGTTGTGTGCAAGTCTGGCTAAAATCAAATCATAAATGAAGATGCGTGCGGACAAGAAATTGTTTACGCACGCATGGACAGACGACGGATGAAATGTGATCACAAAAGCTCATCTTGTCACTACGTGACAGGTGAGCTAAAAAAAAAAGGTGAGATGCCATTCAATTCCATTTTGTTTGTGTATTTTTTTTTCACAGAATATCAAACTTGATATTAATTTTCATGTGAATCATTTGAGCAGACAATTCAAATGGATATAAAATGTATGTCATCGGATTTTCTGTAAAATAAGAATATCAAGAGTTGTCGCAGGATAACATAGTTTGCCGTATCGTGCCTTGTCTACCTTTCTTTTCACATAAAGACGTGAAAGGTTATTTTTGAAACTGCTCTTACATGAAGTATTTTTGTATGATTTTATTCCAAACACAACAACCAGGTATGAACATTCATCATCATAGATATCTCATTATTAAGTAAAATCACTGACCCATGAAATATCTCACTAGCCTTCATTTATTTATGAGATCTTTCGACAGGTCACATTGAACTTATAATCCAGTTATGTCATTCCAGTTCCATGCAAACACTGTTCTAGATAAATTTTATGTCAATCGTCATGTCACATGGACATTGTGTAAACCGCTTAAGGGATCTTAGCCTGCCCAGGCAAAGCGGTGCGAGTTGGCCCGTCCATGCTTATAAACCCTATTGGTTTCATTGGCTGGCAGGGCTTGATATGTCATTTCATCTCAATGTCTGGTAAAAGTCCCACGAAATTGGAAGCAACGTCTCCAAAATGACCTTGTTGACAGGGACGTTAAACCTCAAATCAAACAATCAAACAAACATGGACATTGTATTCCATGCATGGAATTGCTCAATTTATCAGTGAACAATGAAAAATAGTTATATTTTGAGGTCAATCATTGGGTCACATGCAACTTACACTCCAGGTATGACATGTGTTAATCAAAAAGTCTTCAAATAAGCCCCCCCCAGTGGAAATCTTTCCACTGACCGTTCCAAGGCGGTTCTTCTGTGGCGGTTTATTTATGGTGCTGTTTGTTACTTACTGTGTGTATCACTTGTGTCTTTTTATTTTGGATGGCCAAATGGCCATTTTGTGGGAAAGTAACTGTCCTTATGGCCTTCCTTTGTTTAGGTTTCCATTATGGTCTGGTCGCTTAATGTTTGTGTTTCTTTCCCTTTGGTGTCTTTGATGGGTAGAGTAAGTTAATTGTATCGATTCCTGATCTTTGTTTTACTTCTACTTCGAGTTATAAGACCAAATCACTGACCTTTGAAATATATGTGACACAGCCTGTGACCCACATATTTATGTCAGTAATCAGGTCACGTGGAGCTTATAATCTAGTTATGACATTTCTCCATCCAACAGTATTCAAGATTCACTGAACCATGAAATACAAGTCTGGCCTAAATATATTCTATGTCAATCATCTGACTACATGGAACTTATATTCCATGCACGGCATTACTCTATCAAAAAGTATTCAAGATACTGAACCGTGAAATATAGGTCTCACTGGCCTATATAAACAATCATTCCAGGTTAGACATTTCTCCATCAATAAGTCTTTAAGTTAAAAGGCAAAAGCACTGAACCATGAAATATAGGTCACAATGACCTAGATATATATTTTATGTCAATATTCTAGTCAGGTGGAAGTTATAATCAATACTATCCAAGATAGAAGGCAAAGGAATAAAGATAACAGTGACGTTAATATATCCAAGATATGGCATTACTCCAACAGATAAGCTGTGAGATAGAGCTAGTGCAATTTGACATGAGACTTTATTTCCGAAATTTCACACCCGACTGAATGCATATATTTATCTTTGGCATTTTTCGAAGAGATTGATATTGTTATTCAATACATAGTGGTCAGTAAATGGGTTGCCATTCACGAGATGCCAAAAAATGAGAAGTTTACGAAACACGATCTATTAGGCGATATCACTGATTATTTATGTCAGTCTCATGTCAAATAAGTTAAAATCACTGGATCATGAAAAGTCAGTCACCATGACCTCCACTCTTTTACACTTAACCAATGAAACATAGTTTGCTGATGTATAAACCCAGTGTTTTTAGCTCGTTATCTTAATGAAAATGCATATACATGTAACACATAACAAAGGTGTACTAGATTTTGACTGCTGGTCTCATCCCCGGGCACGAACCTTTGGGATCTCAGTTACCCACGTTCTAAATATGAAAGTTCTGTGATTGAGAAGTGACTGTCAAGATATGAGCATTTGAAAAACTTCAACCCTTAAGATGCCATGAAAAACTGCATCTTTATGTCGTCTACTGCAAAATCTTGCAAACTTTTCAATCATATTTTGGCACACAGGCAAACAGTATGAACCCAGATCAGACTGATCTGGGTCAACAATGTTTGCAAAAAAAGCCTTTAAATGTAAGCAGCAAATGACAAAGCAGACGACGATTGTTGTGTTTGACATGTTACGGTTAATGCAGTGTGACAGGAAGGCAAATGTGCACACGAACAACAAGTGCGACTGCTATAGCTCTCCTTATATTCCTTACAGGAGCTAAAAGATGGATATTCCTGCTATGACATTTCAGACAGCAATCTATTTTTCAGCAAAAGTAAAGCTTCGAATTTCTTGTGAACTGGCTAGTGGGCAGATGATTCAAATGTAATATCAAGGCTTATTTCTGCTGAAAATTAAAAATCTTGAGAGGACAGCAATCTATGTTTATTTTCATTATTTTTTCAGGAAAAATAAGGCTTGCCTTTCTTGTAAATTGACTTCTGGATACTGAGCCTAATTTTTGCTGAAAAAAAAATACTTTGAAAATGCCGTCTGCTTAATAGGCTTATCCCTATTCCCTATCTTCAACATCACGTGAACAAGACCGTGAAATGAAGACCCCTCTAAAACCCACTTTATATACAGAAAACAGAGGTTTACTGGGGTATACATTATTTTTTATTATTTCTGCTCCAAGACATAGATTGTGGGTACTCGTTAGAACCGCTTTACTGAGGCGGTTCTAACGAGCACCCCAACCTATGTTTTGAGCATTTATAAGAAAAATATCAAGAATTTTCATCAGAAAAGTAGCCATTTTGGAGATGTGAAAAATGCACTATGTCGCACGCGTGAGTTATCATAATGAGTAAGGCTGACACGATTGATCGTATAAACGATTGATCGATCGATAAATTCCACAAAAATGATTATCATTTCTGATTTGCTTTTAATCAATTACTTGATAGGTACAATTTACTACCCAAAGTTATGCCTAAAATAGTTGGATGAGTGGCAAACAGTGCAGACCCTGATGAGACGCCGCATTGTGCGGCGTCTCATCTGGGTCTACACTGTTTGCTCAGGTCTGTCTGCTCATATATACATATGGTAAAGTGCAACATATGGTTAGAGTCATGCTCAGAGAGGAAGCCAGACAGGTAAAATTATGACAAAAACCTTAGCGATTACTAATGGATTATCTATCGCAACGACAGGGCTGATAATCGATATTTTCAGCTCAGATTAGCCAGCCCTAATAATGAGGGTTAAGGGTTAACAGCTTTCTCTTCCTCCTCCTCCGTAATATGTTGAACTAGATGATTTTCGTATCGCGTCTGCCATTTAAACTTTTCCCCGCACTGATTACAATTATATTTATAACCAGTCTCTCTAAGGTGTGAACCCCTATGAGTCTTCAAGCTTCCACGGGTTCCAAACACTTTCTCACATATATCGCAAGGGTACTTCCTCCCGTACTCATGTTCTTCAACATGTTCAGAATACGTTTTCTTTGTTGCAAACCTTTTCCCGCAGATACTGCAAGGATACGGTTTCTCTCCTGAATGTTTCCACACATGGTTTTTGAAAGCTGTCTGATCACTGAAACTTTTCTCACATACCTCACAGTGATGGGGTTTCTCGCCTGAAATGTGAAAGATCAAAAAATGCATCACAACTTCTTTTAATACAGTTCACTATAACAAGGTTTTAACAAGAGCTGTCAGTATAAGTGAGCAATGCCCCCGTGGGAGCCAATTTGAGAAAAAGGCCGTAACTCCTTCGAAAATGATAGGACCAACGTGAAAATTGTGTTAGGCATCCCTTCACCTCACAAGGAATGCATGTCCAAAGTTTCAGCTCAATCGTTGGAGAAATGTGGAAGTAGTTTGCATCACAAAAAGTGCGGACTTACAAACGCACAAACTCATAAATGCACAAACCCACAAACGAACAGTGCAAAAACTATATGCCCTCATACGGGGGGCATAGTTACCTGTCTCTTTACCGCCCCACCCATCGGGGCTTGAAGAATTAGATGGGCTGCATGGTGCTTCCACGCAGAGCTGAATCTGACCACACACAAGTACTGGTAAACTTCTTAGATGATCTAAGCCTGCCCAGACAAAGCGTTGTGAGTCGGACTGACCATGCTTATAACCCCTATTGGTTTCATTGGACGACAGATCTTGAGATGTCATTTCATCTAAATGTCGGGCAAAAGTCCCACAAAATTGGAAGCAACGTCTCCAAAATGACCAAAAAGGTGTTGACGGGGACGTTAAATCTCAAATCAAACAATCAAAAATCTTTCTCTAGAACGTATATAACTCAGTTAATGAACAATAATTATCTGTAATAATTATATAGAAAAATGATCGTACAAAGGGCAAGTTTGTGGTCTGTCCTCTTCACTTAGACCAAGTTGTTCAAAGCATCGTCAGTTTAAGGAGCTCGTTAGTGGCAAATTGGTAATTGTTCTATCCAGAACAATATGTAATTCGTTGTTATTTTTGTTGAAAAAATGTGAGCAGATTTTACAAATGCAAAATCTGCTTACACTTTTTTCAGCAAAAATAATAGCATTTGTTTGAATAGAGATTGAACTTCAACACTATTTAGGTCATTTTGAATGCGTTGCTTCCATTTTTGCTGGATTTTTACCTGACATTGACATGAAATGGCATCTCAAGCCCTGTCGCCCAATAAAACCAAAAGGCATATATGCATTAGACATTCTGACTCACGCAACTGTGCCTGGGCAGGCTTCGTCCTTCTACGTGGTTTACCAGTTCTCATGCGTGGTCAGTTTCTGTGCTGGGTGGGAGCATCATGCAGACAAATCTATTTCTCTGAGCATTTTTTGTCATATTTAATGATCAAAGTTTTAATGATATGTTAACTTAAACTAAAGTTTTAACGGTATTTATTCGCGTCTGAGAGTGTAATAATGTCATATTATAAATTTGGTATTCCACTAGCGGATTAAATATGCAGATTAATTAGATACGCCCCGTAACATTATGATGGATGTCTTTAACGACGTCACTTTTACTAATGGCACAATATTGACATTTTTTGGCACAATCGTGAATAAAATGCGTTTTAAATGTCATATGATAAACAGAATCTTGCATTCGTGCTCATATATTATTAAACACATTTCCCAATGGCCCTATATCGCTCACCTGTGCACCAGAAAATCATTAGTGTAGGAGACCACTTGACATTGCTACATACTAAATATATAAGCTCTGGGCCTTATGGCTTCGGATAAGATTTTTGAAGATTTTTTTTTTCCAGTATAAGTCTATAGGAGCTAATGAGCCCTGGGACGTGGCCAATTTTGACCGAAAGGGCATGGTTGGCAGGATTTATGTAGGGGACCGTTTAATGTTGCTATTTACTTAAAAATCTAAGGCCTTATGGTTTCATAGAAGAAGATTTTTGAATTTTTTTTCCATTATAAGTCTATAGGAGCTGATGAGCGCGAGCGTCGCCAATTTTGACCCTAGGGGAAGGGCTAGCAGGATTTATGTAGGTGACTATTTTATGTTGCTATATACTAAATATCTAAGTTCTGTGCTTCTCAGTTTGAGATAAGGAGATTTTTTAAGCTTTTTTCCATTATGAGTCTATGGGAGCCCCCGGGGAGTGGCCCATTTGGACCCCAGGAGCATGCTTGACAGGATTTATGTAGGTGACCACTTGCCATTGCTACATGCTAAATATCTTAGCTCTGGGCCCTGTGGTTTCAAAGAAGATTTTTGAAACTGTTTTCCATAATGAGTCTATGGAAGCAAAGGGGTCCCCGGGCGTGGCCCAGTAACCCCAGGGGCATGATTGGCAGGATTTATGTTGGTGACCACTTGCCGCTGCTACATGTTAAATATCTAAGCTCTGGGCCTTGTGGTTTCAGAGAAGAAGATTTTTAAGCTTCTTTTCTATTATGAGTCTATGGGAGCTAAGGGGCCCTGGGTCATGGCCCATTAGGAGCCCAGGGGCATGATTGACAGTATTTTTGTAGGTGACCACTTGCGTTGCTATATGCTAAATTTCAAAGCTCTGGTCCCTGTGGTTTCAGGGAAGAAGATTTTTGAAGCTTTTTTCCATTATGAGTCAAAGGGCGCTAAGGGCCCCGGGCATCGCCCATTTGGACCCAAGAGGCATGATTGGCAGGATTAATGTAGATTACCACTAGATTATCCATTGTGAGTCTATGCGAACTAAGGGGCCCCAAGGCGTGGCCCATTTGGACCCAAGGGGCATGATTGGCAGGATTTGTGTAGGTGACCACTTGCCGATGTTACATGCTAAATATCTAAGCTCTGGGCCCTGTAGTTTCAGAGAAGATTTTTGAAGCTTTTTCCATTGTGAGTCTATGGGAACTAAGGGGCCCCGGGGCGTGTCCCATTTGGACCCCAGGGGCAAGATTGGCAGGATTTGTGTAGGCGACCACTTGCCGTTGCTGCATGCTAAATATCTAGATTCTTGGCCCTGTTGTTTCAGAAGAAGATTTTTGAAGCTTTTTTCCACTATGAATCAATGGAAACTAAGGGGCCCCGGGCGTGGCCCATTTGGACCCCAGGGGCATGATTGGTAGGATTTATGTAGGTGACCACTTACCGTTGCTACATGCCAAATATCTAAGCTTTGGGCCCAGTGGTTTCAGAGAAGATATTTTAAGCTTTTTTTATTCATTATAAGTTTATGGGGGTAAGCGGCCTCGGGGTGTGGCCAATTTGGACCCCAGGTGCATGATTGGCAGGATTTATGTGGGTGACCACTAGACATTGTTACAAGCTAAAAATCTAAGCTCTGGCCCAGTGGTTTCAGAGAAGAAGATTTTTCAAATTTTTCCCATTGTAAGTCTATGGGAGATATATGTTGCCATGGCAACCAGAATTCCAATCTGATCAGTCCCAAAACCTTATGCAGTCTTTCCCCCTATCTGATGATGCTTAGCATGAAATTTGATCAAGACTGGCCATGGGGTATTAGAGATATACTTATTTGATATTGTTTACAGACGCACGCACGCACAGCCGGACGCACAACGGACAAAATGTAATCACAAAAGCTCACCTTGTCACTGCGTGACAGGTGAGCTAATAAAATGCTGGGAAAAGTCAAGCATTTTATCTCTTTTCCCCCAAATCGTTTAATAAATTCAGTAATACATTAACACTCGTATAAGATCCTCCTAAAAACATCTTTTAGCAAATACCATTAGCCGGCCTTGGCAGCGCGACTGTAGATCAGGCGGTCGCAGAATAGATAACTGCCAGGATAGGCAACATTCTTTCTTGAGATTGATCATAAAATCTTTTCTACAGTCATTCATTCCATTCAGCTGATTCATGAAGGGCAGTTGTCAGTTGCTGGCGAAAGAATGTGCACTGTACTGGTTTAACGCTTATGTATAAGCCTTTACAGAAAAAGTGTGGATAGGTTAATTGACAGGCTCAAAAATGGCCTAAGAAGTGTTGAATAGGCCCTTAAACTCCAATAAAAACAAAACAAATAGCATTACAGTCGCACTTCGATGGCTCGAACCCCTCTAGCCATGAAGATTTATTCGACATAGCAGTAGTTCGAGCCACTGAGGGTTACTGCCAAGAGGCATAGCGAGATACTTTTGAAAATCTTTTTGATGTTCTGTGATGAAAATGTATGCTGTGTGAACTCATTAGAATTGCCTCACTGAGGCGATTCGAATGAGTACACACAGCAATCATTTGCAGGATAAAAGACTAAAATCTTCTTAATTATCCCCCACTATTGCTTATGAAGAGGATTTCCCTAGGGGCTCAACAGCAAGTTCGACTCAGTCATGGCAAACGAGCCATCGGTGTTAGAGCCATCTAAGTTCTACTGTATAAGGAAACTTCCCTGCACAGATCTATTTGTTGCCTTCATGAAAAGCATAGTATCGATGGACTGATTGTAACGGGCGTTATTGACATAAATGTGCACATCTTTCTACCACTGAGGGTCATTTTGCGCTATACCCCTACAAGGAATTGGGTGCTGAGCTTTATGACCCACCAACAACTAAGGTCAAACAGACAAAATCGTCACCACGTGAACAAGTCCGTGAAATGAACACCCCTCTAACATGTCTAACTAGAGAAAGTGCCCAGTGGGGCACGTATACCCCCGACCAGTGCCATCCCCTTTTAGTGGAAATGAAAATTTGTTTGTAGCATTGAACCTTTCCATATAAACTTTCCATTTAGTCCACTGAGAATAACTATTGCATTTCAACAAATATAGTATAATTTATCATATCCAAAGATGAAACTGCTTGTCTTTGCTGAATAATAAAAATTCAAAGTTTGTTGCAATTTGGAACAATTTCAACTGGAAACAACAAACATAGAATAGGCTGTCATAGAACATTTGCTGAATTAAAGTAGCTGTATAATGACATAATAAAGCAATGCATTTTTTATTATTACTTGCATTTTTTTTTTTTTTTTTTTTTTGGTTTGGGTTTTACGGCCCTTTCAAGATTATTTCACTCATATCGAGCCGATCGTTAATCATAGGTGGGCGAAAACCGGAGTACCTATTACTTGCATTTATTATTGTCTGCATTTCAAGAGAAAATTTTATGCAAAATTTAACAGTTCTAGTCGCTGTTGTTTCTAAGATCACAAGGACCAATATACATGTATAAACTGACAAATCTGACAAGGGTCACAGCATAAAGATACAACAAACTAACTAATAATGAACAGATGGAAAGACAAAAACTATAACCTTTGATATACTTTGTATGCAAGGAGTATAATGAAAACAGTTATCAAATCCTGTACCATATACTATTATGCGATGTATATATGTGAATTTATTCTAATAATAAATATTGTTTAAACCAAAACAGTTAACACAAAACTTGGACGTGATCAAAATGTGTAAGTCCTTATTATTGACCCATAGCCCCACCCGTGGGCTTGACACAGGAGCTTAGATATTCCATATGAAAGTTAATACTATAGCTATATTCTGTACCAAATATGAAGAGAATCTAACATGAGGTTACAGAGATATAAGCAATCAAAAAGGTTTAACACAAAACTTCGACTTAAAAGTTGACAAACTGACAGACAGCCCACCCAGGGGCTTGACCCAGGGGCTTAGATATTCCATATGAAAGGTTATGCTATAGAGATATCCTTTACCAAATATGAAAAGAATCTAACATGTAGTTACAGAGATATGAGCAATCAAAAAGGTTTAACACAAAACATTGACGTAAATATTGATGAACGGACTGACGGGTGGACAGCCCACCCAGGGGCTTGACCCGCGAGCTAAGATATTCCAAATGAAAGGTAATGCTATAGAGATATCCTGTACCAAATATGAAGAGAATCAAACATGTGGTGACAGAGATATGAGCAATCAAAAAGGTTTAACACAAAACTTTGACGTAAAAGTTGACAAACGGACAGACAGCCCACCCAGGGGCTTGACCCAGGGGCTTAGATTCTCCATATGAAAGGTAATGCTAAAGAGATATCCTGTTCCAAATATGAGGAGAATCCAACATGTGGTGACAGAGTTATAAGCAATCCAAAAGGTTTAACACAAAACTTTGACGTAAAAGTTGACAAACGGACAGACAGCCCACCAAGGGGCTTGACCCAGGGGCTTGGATATTCCATATGAAAGGAAATGCTATAGAGATATCCTTTACCAAATATGAAGAGAATCTAACATGTGGTTACAGAGATATGAGCAATCAAAAAGGTTTAACACAAAACTTTGACGTAAAAGTAGATGAACAGACAGACAGACAGACAGCCCACACAGGGGCTTGCCCCAGGGGCTTAGTTATTCCATATGAAAGGTAATGCTATAGAGATATCCTTTACCAAATATGAAGAGAATTTAACATGTGGTTACAGAGATATGAGCTATCAAAAAGGTTTAACGCAAAACTTTGACGTAAAGGTTGACGAACGGCGGGACGGACGGAAGTACGAACGAACTAACTAACTAACGAACGAACTAACGAACGGACGGAAAGACGAAAACTATATACCCCCGGACATACTTCGTATGTCGGGGGTATAATAAGTAGAAGTAAAACAAAGATCAGGAATCGATACAATTAACTTACTCCACCCATCAAAGACACCAAAGGGAAAGAAACACAAACATTAAGCGACCAGACAATAATGGAAACCTAAACAAAGGAAGGCCATAAGGACAGTTACTTTCCCACAAAATGGCCATATGGCCATCCAAAATAAAAAGACACAAGTGATACGCACAGTAAGTAACAAACAACAACATAAATAAATCGCCACAGAAGAGCCGCCTTGGAACGGTCAGTGGAAAGATTTAGAAAAAAACCCACTTTAGATAGAGAAAACCAGGGTCTAAGGGGGGTAAACTTTTTTTTCTTATTTCTACTCCAAGACATAGGTTGTGGGTACTCGTTAGAACCGCATCAATGCGGCGTTTCTAGCGAGTACCCACAACCTATGTTTGATATATAAAAAAGAAAGATATCACGGATTTTCATCAGAAAAAAAAACATTTTGGAGATGTGAAAAAAATGCACTATGTCACACGGGTATGTTATCGTAATGTGGTTTTAAGGTAGAAGTAAAACAAAGATCAGGAATCGATACAATTAACTTACTCCACCCATCAAAAACACCAAAGGGAAAGAAACACAAACATTAAGCGACCAGACCATAATGGAAACCTAAACAAAGGAAGGCCATAAGGACAGTTACTTTCCCACAAAATGGCCATATGGCCATCCAAAATAAAAAGACACAAGTGATACACACAGTAAGTAACAAACAACACAATAAATAAACCGCCACAGGAGAACCGCCTTGGAACGGTCAGTGGAATGATTTCCACTGGGGGGCTTATATCGATTTTACGTGGCCACAATCCTAGCCCTTACTTCCGTCGCGATTTAGACAAATAATTTGTTCAGTCCGCATGAAGGCCTCCTAACTCATCAGTGCAACATCTCTGTGAACACAAAAATCAAAGAACCACAGAGGTGAGACAACGGTGAGGACTCGACAGCAAGAAACCACTGAAATGCTGGGGCAAAAGAAAACCAACAGTTAGACTCCGATGGGCCCGACCAGAGACAGAGCATCAGGCACCAACCAACATTACCTTGAATTAGATCTCTCTAATTCTCAATAAGCCTTTACGTTGGAGCCGTCATAGAATCTGAGGCCTGACCCACCGGCGTGCAATTTAAGAGGGAAGCAAAGTTGCCAACCGTGATTGGGTTAACTACCATGCATGCAGTCTGTCGTATAACATCCATGTTGTACCCAATCTTTTTATATCGAAGAATGATTTTACGAAAATGGGTGCTGAAGTCATTGCGTTTATATATTTTTCTGAATTTATATACTAAGTCACCATAAAATTCGGGTTCCGATAGACCTTGTTGCAGAAGAGATTTAAGTCCAATATTGAATTTTGAAATTAAATCAGAATGGCGTCTATAAAATTTTGAAAAGGCTTTGCGTAGTTTATGGTACCGATAACCCTGATTAAGGAGTTCAGCTGTTAATAATTTATTACGAGTGTTGAAGTCAGTTACATGACTACACACTCTAGCAAATCAAATTAATTGCGAAATATAAACGCCATAGGATGGCTCACGAGGAACATAACCATCCAAAAAAGGAAAATTTATTATCTCAAAATCAAAGTCATCGCGTTTAGCATAAATTTTGCACGAAACAAATCCATCAACAATAGATAGATGTAAATCCAAAAACGGGTCCTCGGTATCAGAAGAATTTGCTTTATTTAACTGAAGTTCTGGGGGGAAATCTGACTGATCAAACCATCAAAATAGGTATTATCAATATTTAATAAATCATCTAAATATCTAGAAGTGGAGCTAAAAGCTTCAATAATTTCAGATTGGTTATCAATGGAAAGCGACAAAATGAAGTCTCTTTCATAACAATACAAGAACAGATCAGCCACAAGAGGTGCGCAATTAGTACCCATCGGAATACCCACAATTTGTCTAAATAACTTAGTACCGAATCTAATATAAATATTGTCAAGTAGAAAGGTGAGGGCATCACACACTTTCTGACATGACCAAAGACTCATTTACAAGTCAGGAGAAGCCCGGAATCGAACCCACGACCCCTAGTTTATATGGTGAGTAACATAATCCCTGTAATCTAGGAAGCTTCTGTACCGCAATAAGGAAGAAGAAAGATCTTGGAAGAAACAGTAGGGAAGACTTAAGAAAGAGAGAAGAGAATAAGGATGGAAAGATTAATAATAAACAGTTGAGGTTAACATTCACATTCTTCCCCTAATATTTCATGCAGCCGAAGGACAGTGGGTTATCCAGCGGAACCCAACAGTCGACAAATATCAGTTGTATGCTCTGATGCCCAAAAGCAAATCATCATGTGTCGTACATGTATGTCTTAAATTTTCTGGTTATCAATGGTTTATTCAAGTGAAGAATTGCGGAGTAGACACTGACAGATGTAACGGATAGAAATACATATAAGATTGCTTGCAAAACATAGAGATTATATCGAAAATGAACCTTTAAGGCCATTTTGCTGTGTGATAGATATACATTTTGAAATAGCTAATATAAGCTCTGTGGTGACCACAATTTTTCATTGGGCTTTTCAAGCTTATGTAACTCGTATGTAGAGAAGAAAAAGATTTCAATTATGTACTCATTTACCTTGAATGACTACGAGTAGGGCTGGCTAATCGGAGCAGAAAAGATAATCGATTATCAGTCCCGTCATTGCGATCGATAATCGATTAGTAATCGCTAACGTTTTTGACATAATTTTACCTGTCTGGCTTTCTACTGAGCATGGCTCTTACCATATGTTGCACTCTACCATATGTATATTTGAACAGACAGGCCTGAGCAAACAGTGTAGACCCAGATGAGACGCCGCAGAATGCGGGCGTCTCATCAGGGTCTGCACTGTTTGCCACTCATCCAGCTATTTTAGGCATAACTTTGGGTAGTAAATTGTACCTATCAAATAATCGATTAAAAGCAAATCAGAAATGATAATCATTTTTGTTGAATTTATCGATCGATTAATCGACTATACGATTAATCGTGTCACCCTTAACTACGAGAAATAATCAGGAAAATTTATTAACCCTTATCCTGCTGTTCTTGACCACTCCTACCTTAGCAAACACTGCAGATCCGGATCAGATGGCTTCTGCAGGATCTACACTAAGGTTGGCAAAAAGCCCGTCAGTTTGAGTATTGACCGGGCCGGTGGTTAAAACTGGTTTTAACCGGTCATTACTGGTTGATTAAAGCACTGGAGTATATGTCTCTGTCCTGTTGCTAAACTGGTCATGCTGGTCTTAAAAGCTTTCCCCCTACATTATGTTAGACTATATTTTCATCACTGAATGGGACAAAATAGTTTTTATTAAAACAGTTATTATTTGAGGTATTTTTGTATGATCAAAAGTCAAAAGACATTATTGCTGGTCAAATGAAGAGACTGGATTGACTCACTGAACTGAAGACAGGCCTGTTCTTTTCAATCAAACAATCTTTATAATTATTCTTTTTTCCTTTATAAGTTACATTGATTGTTCATATTTTGATTTACATGAATATGAATAAGCTGAATGATCATGGATTTTGAAGGCTTTATGAAAGGGACTATTTTGTTTGACACAGAAAACAAAAATAATTATATTGTTGTACCAGATTAACCCACTCACCTCTCTCCCCCCACAAATCTTCTTCCCTCTTCAACTTTGAAAACATCAATTATTTAACATAATCTTTGATCATAAAATTTTCAAGCAGTTCACATATAATTTTGATGGCACCGCAGAAAAAGTTGTCACACTCATATACTGACATATGTGTGAAATACACCTGTCATTAATTTTAGGCCTGTGAGTGGTTCATCTGTAAAAGGCTGTAATTTATTAACCAAACAATGTTTGAAGATTCACTGATGTCTTTGAATATATAAAAGTATCTGCAACACCTGTTAATTGCTGTCAAAACAGACTAACCCATGCCACTGCAGTGGCTGGGCAAAGATCTAATTACTAAATTGACCAATTACATGTCCCTAATAGGGGCACCATGCTTTGATTTAAATGCGATATAGACAGCATCTTATCATCAAGCTGTTACTGAAGGCGTCAAAAATGAATGAAACCTAAAAACCGAATTTGGAACTTCTTCACTATTTTGGAATAAACAAAAATAAAAAAAAAAATACAAGGTGTTGAAGTTAGTGCTAAGGTCTAAAAACTGATGAGTCATAGACAAAAATGCCCAGGGCTAAAACGCCAGAAAGTATTGCTAAGCGGCCACTTGAAGAAATACCATCTGAACCTGAAACTCTATCAAATGACCAGCCTCCAGCAAAGAGACCAAAACTTCATAATAGTTTCAGTAGCTTTGCCTTTTCAACACTAAAATTATTCAATTGACCACTCAATATTTCAATCGACCAGTATTGACCACCCTTTGAGTATTGACCAGGGAGGTTTTACCCGTTACAACCGCCCCTGGTTTTGATCGCTCGACCTTGATCTTCACTGTCATTTAGTTTGTGAATTAGAAAGAATAAATTGCAGCGAGATTTGACCAGTATATGAGCGTGGCTAAATTAATCTATGCAGCAGGATAAGGGTTCATCAGCAAACCACTATATAATGACACATCTGGTACTTCATTTGCAAACGCTGTTGACTAACAAACACAACAAAATGTTCATATTTGATCAAGAATTTCTATGATTGATTAAACCTACGCCTCTACAATGTACATAAATAAGCTTGAATCATAATGCAAGATCCCAATGATAAACCTTGATCACTACTGAACCAGCATTACCTTTAAACAAAATGTTTACATGCAGATCATGAAGAACAATTACAAATTTACCATGGTCTTTTTTTCTACATGGACGTGTAACATGACTGTGTAATCCATACAATTTGCAAGCATGGCCTTATATATGGAAGGAATTTGTCAGTTTCTTTGATCAATGTTTAATTTAATGCAGGCCAACTTACCTGTGTGCAGCCTTATATGACGCTGTAGATTATTGTTTTTATTGAACTTCTTCCCACAAAATGAACACTCAAGGTGTGGTGGTCTTAAATACGTGTTCTGGTGTTTCTTTAGACCATCTGCAGTTTTAAAAGTTTTATCACAGTGATCACACGCATACTTTCTTATATCCATATGTCTCTCTGTATGAATGTCCAGGTGCGACTTACAACCAAACATTTTCCCACATGTACCACAAACCCAACAGCTGACCTCCTCGTTGAATACTTTCCCATCTTTTAAGTTGACTTTAATTTCACCTTTTGTTGGGTTATCTACAGAAGAGGACTGTTTTTCAGTTTCAACTAGTTGATTTTCTTTCACTTCTTCACTTGTATCCTCTTCCTTAATTTTCACTTCTTGGACTTCTACTACATAGGCTGCTGCTTCAACAGAATCAATAACTGAATGCTTGGTACTCTCTGATACAGAACATTCTATCGTACCATTTTCAGTGATATCTTTCGCAGTGTTTTCAGCTTTAAGGTTTCCAGTTTCTCCTTCTGTGGTAGATTTAAAATCAAAACTTGCAGTAGGTTTTTGCTCATTTGCCAAATGGGTAAAATGTACGCTAACCAAATGTAATTTCAGATTTCCTCTTCGACGGAATCCCTGTCTGCAAATCTCACATTCGTACTTTTTTTCCTCAAAGTGTGTGAGGCGATGGCTTTTCACGGTTGAGTAATCACTAAACGAACGGAAGCATACATCGCAAACATATTTTTTCTCTTGTGTATGTATATTACGGTGTCTATGGAGGTTACTAGATTTGTTGAACTGTTTGCCACAGAAATCACATGAATAAGGCTTCAAGTCTGTATGAACAATGGAATGTTTGTAGAGATAGATCTGTCTGTCAAAGACCTTGCCACATTCATTACACTTGAATGCCATAGTCCTTTTCCTTCCTGCTGTCAGTTTATTTCTGGATTTTTTCCTTCAAAATTGGAGCCAACACATGAGAAAAGAGCCCTTAGCATTTTCTGATTTATGTTATTGCATGGAGCTAACAATCGGATAATCAATTAATCGATAAATTCCACAAAAATGATTTTCATTACTTATTTGCTTGTAATCGATCATTTGATAAGTACAATTTACTACCCAAAGTTATCCCTAAAAAGCTGGATGAGTGGCAAACAGTGCTGACCCTTATGAGACGCTGCAGCATCTCATCTGGGTCTTTACTATTTGCTCAGGCCTGGTTGTTTAGATATATATACATGTGGTAAGGTACAACATATGGTAAGTGTCATGCTCAGACAGAAAGCCAGACACGTAAAATTATGACAAAATTTTAGTTCATGCTGATTGATTATTTATCACAGCGGCAGCACTGATAATCCATTATCGTTTCAGCTCCGATTAGTCAGCCCTAGGCAACAATGTGCCTTTGTACAGATTCGCCAGGGCTTTTACTGGTCGACTATGCAGAAAGTACCCTTTTCTCATGGGCTGGTTCATTTTGATTTGAATTCAGGTTTTACGTCCCCATCAACACTATTTTGGTCATTTTGGATACGCTGGTTCCAATTTTGTGAGACTTTTAACCGACACTGAGATGAAATGGCATCTGAAGCTCTGCCACCCTAACGAACCAAAAGAGTTTATATGTAAGGACGATCTGACTCGCACCACTTTGCCTGAGCAGGCTTAGACCTTCTAAACAGTTTACCAGTACATTCAGCTCTGCGTCGAAGCGTCATGCAGCCCAATCTATTTCTCCAAGCTCAGATGAGCGGGGTCTGGCTGGTTCATTCAACTGATAGAAGTTTGCCCTGTTGCTTTATCTGAGCTATGGCCTGTTCAGCTGTGTACCATCAATTACTGTCTTCACCCCCTTTTCATATCTTCAACCAGTCTGTAAAACAGAAGTACAGTGCAACCTGTTTTCAGCAAGCACCTAAGGGAAAATCAAATTGTGCTTGCTCAAGACAGGTACATGTATAAGCTTAATCTATTTTAAATACAGAGTCCCGAAAGGAGTCAATGAGAAACCGTGCCGGCCCAGATCAGATGCAAATGTAGCTTCTGATCAGTGTCTTGACTGTTTGTAGAAAGTTCAATGATTATTTCTGTAAAATACTCAACCTGACACCCTAGAATATCGAAATGGACTACTGCCACTATACCAGGGTCCAGTTGTTCAAACATTGTTAGCTTAACGAGCTCTTTAGTGGTAATATGGTTAACTGTTCTAGTTTGTTTGATTTGAGGTTTAACGTCCCCGTCAACACAGTATAGGTCATTTTGGAGATGTTGCTTCCAATTTTGTGGGACTTTTACCCGACACTGAGATGAAATGACATCTAAAGCCCTGTCGCACAATGAAGCCAATAGGGTTTATAATCATGGAGGGTCGGCCTGGCACCCCGGTTCCTGGACAGGCTTAGATCCTCTGAGCGGTTTACCAGTACTAGTGTGCAGACGGTTTCAGCTCTGCGTGGAAGCATCATGCAGCCCATCTATTTCTTCAAGCCCTGATGTTCTAGCAAGTCTAATATCTGAAATTTTGGTATTTTTGCTGAAAAAAATGAGAGCTATTCACATTTTTTCAGCAAAAATATTAACCTATTTGCCATAATAAATGATCAAAGTTTAAACGATCCGTTAACTAACGACGTCGTTAGTTTTGGACAACTGGCACCAGATCTGTGGTTAACCCTTATCTTGCTGAATATTCATTTAGGCCACGCCAATTTCTGTCTATCAACCAATCAAATTACTTGATGTAATTTATTGCTACAAATTCATAAACCGAATGCCAAACAGTGTAGATCCTGATCAGATGGCTTCTTCAGAAGCCATCTGATCTGGATCTACACCGTTTGCAAAGATAGGGATTGTCGTGAACAGCAAGATAAGGTTTAAGACCGGGACAATCCATTGACATGAAGTTCGCTGATACATATAGGGTTTATCGCTGATACATATAGGGTTTACTGCATGTATTACAATGTTATTTACATAATTCTTAGCTGCAGTTAGGGGCATAAAAATACAGGATATTCACATCGTACTTTTTAAGGTGGCTACCAAAATATTTCATCAAGTGGATTGAAAACATCCGAATTTTCATAAGTGCGAAGTACGATTGAAAGTTCGGATCTTTCCAACACACGAGATGAAATACTTTCGGTATTCGCCGAAAAAAGTAAATTTTCTTTTTATTTTATTATTTATTAGGACATAAACGGTAAATGATCAATCGTACGTAACGATTTTGACCTGGCTATGACAATCGCAACTGACAGTTTCATAATATAAATAGTACAGCATTTTTTTAAGTTCAAAGACATATTTTACAGAATGCTTCGTGCTTATTTGAAGTCCATTTTATTTTTGAAAGCTCTCAGTGGCATGCTCCCAGCCACTGTATAATCGATTCCATGTGTAGCAATTGGTAATAATCGACCTTATTTATAGAGGGTGACACATTTAGTAAACTAGTACTAATCTTCCATGTGGCCCTCTTTTCCTGGTTGAACCAGTACTAAGCAATGTGGATAAAGTCTCTTGCTCAAGGAAACAACACTTGCCACTCGTGGGATTCGAACCCGGTACCTCTCGATCCCGAGGCCGATACTTTACCACTGCACCACAGCGCTCCACAGGTCGCGGTCGGTTGTTCACTTTGAAAAAAATCACTTTGATATGAGCACTGATTTCCCCTAGAAACTAATTCCTCGCAGAAAACAGAACGTTAACAAAAAATACCGCAGTGAAACAATATAAATGGTATCAGTCACTAGTGATACGTGATACAAGATTTATTCAGAAAACCAACATAATATTCGGTGTCCACCAAGACAAATATACAATATGCAATAATGAAACAATAAAATTCTAGATTTATGCGACAACATAATAATGAGCATTCCAAATTATTTTGGGTAGACAGATGTTTTTTTTGTTTTGTATTGGTTTTACGACCTTTTCAAGATTATTTCACTCATATAGAGCCGATCGTTAATCAGAGGTGGACGAAAACCGGTGTACCCGGAGAAAAACCACCCCACCTTCCGTTGCAGAACTTGGCGTCTTACATGTGACCCGAGCGAGGCTCGAACCACAGCTGTGAGAGACCTAATGATTAAGAGTCAGCGCTCTTATCCACTAGGCCACGGAAGCCCGTCTGGTTGACAGATGTTGTTATAAAAATAGAAGTAGAGGCAATAATCAGGAATCGATACAATTAACCCACAGCTCCCATCAGAGACACCAAAGGGAAAGAAAGACAAACATGAAGCAACAGACCCCAACGGAAACACCAAGAGCTGAAAGCCAAAAGGACAGTTACTTCCCACAAAATGGCAAAAAAGGCTATCCAAAATAAAATAATTTGAGCGACACAAACACCTGAAGACAAACCATTACAAAAATAAGCCACGACAGAAGAACCGCCTTGGAAGGGTCAGCGGAAACGAATTCCACTGGGGGGCTTAAATCGATTTTACATGGCCACAAACCTCGCCCTCACTTCTGTCCCGATTAAGACAAATAATTTGTTCAGCCCGCATGAAAGCCTCCTAACCCATCAGTGCAACATCTCCGTGAACACAAAAATCAAACAACCACAAGGATGAAACAACGGTGAGGACTCGACAGCAAGAAACAACAGAAATGCCGGAGCAAAAGAAAACCAACAGTTAGACTCCAATGGGCCCGACCAGAGACAGAGCATAAGCCTTTACATTGGAACTGTCATAGAATCTGACGCCTGACCCACCAGCGTGCAATTAAAGAGGGAAGCAAAGTTGTCAACCGTGATTGGGTTAACTACCATGCATGCAGTCTGTCGTATAACATTTATGTTGTATCCAATCTTTTTACATCAAAGAATGATTTTACGAAATTTGGTGCTGAAGTCACTGCGGTTATAAATTTTTCTAAATATATACACCAAGTCACCATAAAATTTGGTTCCAATAGACCTTGTTGCAGCCAGAAGTATAGTTTGTCTCGTCTACAGTTACTGGGTTAATTAAACGGACAAGAGCTTTCAATGATACCGACAGTATCATCAGCTCAGTATCAGTTCCTTAGTGCTGAGGTTGATACTGCGGTGTTGACGTCAGAACTCAGGTACTTATTTAAATAACTATATTATATCTTTACCTTTTGCAGTATAAATTTCTAATTTTTCTAAAACTAAGACTGGCTTGTCAGTGGAGACATGTATCTTAGCGGATTTGGTTGCCACTTTTTGTTATATTTTAAATTTTGCAAGTCTTGCTACTTTGGAAAGGCCTCTGTGTCACCAAATTTGGTATAGTTACGCCTTAATTGCAACCACTGGGTCGGTATCTCTGCTGGTGGATGATTCGTTCGTCAATGACGGTATCATCAGCTCAGTATCAGTTCCTTAGTGCTGAGGTTGAAACTGCGGTGTTGACGTCAGTACCTGAGTACTGACTTAAATAACTATATTATATCTTTAACTTTTGCAGTATAAATTTCTAATTTTTCTAAAACTAAGACTGACTTGTCAGGTGAGACGTGTATCTTAGCGGATTTGGTTGCCACTTTTTGTTATATTTAACATTTTGCAAGTCTCGCTACTTTGGACATCTCCTTCCTGATGCCCGGGACTTCCGTGGAGTGTGGGCCATGTTTGCTGATGTTGGCTCGGGGGGGGGGGGGGGGGGGGGGGGGGACGGGTATAAGTGCGTGGGTTGGCGTCTCTTGCCTGATGCCTCCAGCTGACCTGTCTCACGAGCTACGTCGGTCGGTGTGTACTCGGAGGGGGATGTGTTGTGTGTGTCGGGTCTTGTACATCATCTGTTTTGGTTTCAGAACTTTGGGGTTGATACACACTGATGAAGATTAAATATCAGAAAGGCCTCTGTGTCACTAAATTTGGTATAGATACGCCTTAATTGTCATTTCATCTCAATGGCGGGTAAAATTCCCACAAAACTGGAACCAATGTCTCAAAAAATTATCTATACATTGTTGACGGGGATGTTAAACATTGTTGTGTTGTGAGCTACCCAGAAACGCCTACCCGGAAGGTGATGGGTTTTACCTACTTCGGTATATCATGATACCCGGGAAGCGAGAAAATCGTGCAGACGAGACCTAGCTCCTGCAGTCTAGCAAGGCCTCTTGAGGTGACCAGACCAGCGTAACTGCCAGAAGATTCTCACCTATTTATCTACGTAAGACTTCTGCCCTGTCCCTTCCACAAGACTGGTCCCACATACGGGTAATTAAAAATACATTATTTGGCGACGAGCGATAAAACTGAAGGGGAATTCTCTGGTCATTTTGTTATAAATGTATTACTACTTCACGAGTTAATCCTCGAATTCGTGAGGGACGATGAACATGATACGGGGTTAACTTCATTATTTCTTCAACGTTGGGGATTGTGAAGGGTTCAACTTTATTTCTCATTTTCGGGCGTTGGGGACAGTGAACATGATACCCGGTTTCTTTTGTTTACAAAGGGAACTGTGAAGGGTTCAACTAAAGAGCCTGATTGGTTGAAATCATAGGCAGGTGGAGTTTTGAGGCATTTGGCTTCTTGATTTGGCCTGTTTATTTTTTCAACATCGTGGAGCCAGTCAGTTTTTGGGACAACCGGTTAGTTTGGTGTTTAGCTGAATGAACCAATCCCTAAGGCAGTCTTAAATTAATTTAAGTTTAGGTAACTAGATTGATTTTTGTTTGTCTTCTGCCAGTTTTTTTCTTGGGGCAATTGTTAGTTTGAAGAAATTCTAAATTGTCCCATGCCAGTTGCGGTCTAGTTTTACCTGGTTGGGTGGCTGATTCTCTCCGTGGAATGGCAGAGGGATACCTGGCTGTCAAGAAAGAAGAAAATGTTATCTCTGTGTTTTCTTAACCAAAATTTACATGTACTTTTCTTCTATTCTTCGCTGTATTCTATTCGCGACCATTATTATTAAAGAAACCCCTAGCCTGTATCATTGTGGTATTAATTCAAGAAACATATGTAAAATCTTTGGGGTATTCTATACACAAACGGGTAAATCACAGTATTGTGGCCACCTAGGTTGCACCTGGTAGCAAAAAATCAACTTTGCACAATTCTTATAAAAACATTTTTTTCATAGGGGTTAGTATCCCAAATGTATAGCATTTGCAGCTTTTCGGGCGGAGAGTGGTACAAATGTGTTTTTTGATGCTTCACATGTATGTGGGTGGAAAGTGGTTACGGACACTACAGGGTGTGCATAACACTATAGCTAAACAACATTAACCATATTAAACTTTATTAACTGTGCTTTAAACATGACTTGGAACACTAACAAGTAAAAATAATCAGTCTCTTGCAAAGGTAATAAAGCTTGAAGAAAAAATAATGCACATAAGTTGCCATCACTGTTCAAGACACACAAATTATAAGCCAAAACTTTGTTATGATAATCCGGATAAGCCAATCATTCCAAATAAAACTTATTTAAACTAGACATCAAAGTCATGTGCACAAACAGAAATCAAGATGTAGTTCTTTTGACATAAGTTGAATGGAAAAAAATCAAAAGATTTATCACAGCTAAAATGGTTACGGACACTACAAATTTAACAATGCTTAATTTTTTTTCAAATTTCAATCAGCTGTTTACTTTTTTAAAAGAAATATGCAGTGAAAAAATATATAATAAATTACAAAATAAATTAAACAGGAAAATATTTGCGGGAATGTTTGAAATTGAACAAAGTAGGTCCCAATAAACGGAAACACATAATGTACAAAAAAGTGAAACCCTGATTTAAGAATATAAAATTAATATGCTAAGCAAATCAAATAGAAATTAATTCATAACAAAATTTAAGCCAACCTATAGGATGAAAAGTTGATAAATATGCAGCAACTTTTAAATTTTGAAACTTAAGTGGTGCAAAATGTTACGGACACTACAGCATATTTAGGCGAATCAAATAGTTAAATCGTACAATCATGTATCAGGTCTTTGTATAAAGCAAATTTAATTTAAAATGGTCTCCAAAATCAGATGATAAGTAAAAAAGAAAAAAAAACACCAGGAATGTACTACTATTAATTGTCACCAAAAGCAAACATTATTTTTTTTTTGTTACATAGGCCCCCTGCCCATCGGGGCTTGAAGAAATAGATGAGCTGCATGATGCCTCCACGCAGAGCCAATACCAACCGCACAGGAATACTGGTAAACCGCTTAGAGGATCTAAGCCTGCCCAGGAAAAATGGTGCGAGTCAGACCTTCTGTGGGTATAAACCCTATTGGTTTCATAGGGCAACAGGGCTTGAGATGTCATTTTATCTCAATATCGGGTAAAAGTCCCACAAAATTGGAAGCAACATCTTGAAAATGACCTTTACAGTGTTGACAGGGACGTTAAACCTCAAATCAAACAAAAAAAACAAAAACAAACTTACAGTATATAGCTATGTAAAATTGTCAGACATGTTAAATATTTGATACAAAGTAGATGTATATTATCGGCCCCCGCCCATCGGGGCTTGAAGAAATAGATGGACTGCATGATGCTTCCACGCAGAGCTGAAACCGACACACCCACGCGTACTGGTAGACCGCTTAGAGGATCTAAGCCTGCCCAGGCAAAGCAGTGGGAGACGGCCCGTCCATGCTAATAAAACCTATTGGTTTCATTGGGCAGCAGGGCTTGAGATGTCATTTCATCTCAATGTCGGGTAAAAGTCCCACAAAATTGGAAGCGACGTCTCCAAAATGACCTCTACAGTGTTAACGGGGACGTTAAACCTCAAATCAAACAAAACGAACAAAAGATGTATACGATGCAAAATAATTTTGGTTTAAGATTTCAGTATATCTTTTACAATTGCCCTGTGATGAAGACTAGAATTTGATAAACATAACAGTAAATAATTCAATATATTAACAAGTTAAAGGTTAAAAATTTGAACATTTCATTTTAGGTAAGGAGACTAGAATTTGATAAATATAACAACAATTAACAATTTAACATACATGTATTTACAAGTTAAAAGCTAGAAATTTGAACATTTCATGATTGAAAAAATAGATTGGGTTGCATGGTGCTTCCATGCAGAGCTGAATCCGATCACACATGAGACTTACAAACAGTATCACTTTGCCTGGACAGACTTAGACCTTCTAAAATATGAGTACTGGTAAACTGCTTAGAAGGTTTAAACCTGCCCAGGCAAAGTGATGAGAGTCAGACTGTCCATGTATATAAACCCTATTGGTTTCATTGGACGGCAGGCCTTGAGATGTCATTTCATCTCAGCGCGGGGTAAAAAATCCACAAAATTAGAGGCAATATATCAACAAATGAAAATGACCTATATAGTGTTGATGGGGCCTTTAAACCTCAGTCCCTGCCCTTCGGGCGTGGTGAAATAGACTGGGGTGCATGATGCTTCCACGCAGAGCTAAAGCCGACCACCCATGAATACTGGTTAATCAACTGCTTTGAGGGTCCAAGCCTGCCTAGGAACAGTGTGCAAGTCAGACAGTCCATGCTTATAAACCTTATTGGTTTCATTGGGAGGTAGAGCTTGAAATGTCATTTCATCTCAGTGTCCGGTAAAAGTCTCACAAATTGGAAGCAATGTCTCCAAAATGACCTATATAGTGTTGATAGGGACGTAAAACCTAAAATCAAACAAACAATGCGGCAGTTCTAATGAGCACCAACAGGCTATGTTTGGAGTTCAAACCAGTAAAATATCGCAAATCAAAAAGTAACTATTTTAAATATAGAAAAGAATGCACTATGTCACACGGGTGTGTTATTGTAATGTGAAAAAAAAAACACACATACACACAAAAAACAATAAACCATTAAAGGCATTTATTCTTGATTATTGAGGACTATCATTTCATTACATAATATTATGTAGCCCTCAGTGCTCTCTGAAGTTCTGTTCTCTGTCTTCAACAGGTAAGGGGCCGCCTTGGGGAAAATCAATAAATTACTTACTGTTGACTGGTGTACATTATTGATTTTCCCCTTAAGTGTCTCAGTCAGGGGATTCAACAAAAGCTACTAATCACCCTATTAAGGGTCGCCTTTGATCTGCTATAGTCAGTATATCACAGGGGGCAATAAAACAATTATGGACACACGGTGTGTTCTACCGTTACAGAATAAATGCCTTTAAATTAAGAGTTAAAATTGATACAGGAATAAGTGTTTCAAAGAAACTGGAATATAAGTATAATGCTTAAACTAGATATTGAAATTTCTTGTAGTGTCCGTAACCAGTTTAGTTCTTGAGAGATGTATCAAAACTTCAGATATTCAACGCCTATGGAATGTATTATTTTAAAGAACTGCTAGTATTTTTGCACAAGCCTACCTTGTTTGTTAAATAAAATCAGAACGTTTATGCAGTTTCACTCTGCTGGCCCCCTAATTATATGATTTTCTATTAAACTATGAAAAAAATAAATAAACAATAATAATAATAATTCCAGTGGCTATTTTAGCATTCAGTGCATTATTTCTAGATGAAATTAAAAATAAAACCTGCGAATGATCAGACATTTATTCATAATTGTTACTGATGTGTGACCTCATAGATTATGGTTACGGACACTACAAAAACATAGTAGCTGATTACTTATCCTCTGCAGATACCCTTGGGACTTTGCAAAGTAGATTCTTCTGCTTTATTATTATAGAGAATACTTACTCTGTCATAAAACTTCAAAAAAAAGACAGCCAACAACCATGCATACACACCAGTTTTATTTTTTTCATGGACATGCATTTTTTATCCCAACGCTTTTCGAAGAAAAAGTGGGGATATTGTAATGGTCTTCGTCGTCCGTACGTCCGTCCGTCCGTCTTACCGGATAACTCCTCCTAGACGGTTATAGATAGAAACTTGAAACTTTGGGAACTCATAGATCTTTGGTCTGGGGAGTGCATGACACTTTCGGAATTTTGATCACACCCCTACGGGTGGGCCCAGGGGGTGGGGCCCGCGGGGTCAAAAATAAAAATTTCCAGAACATGGTCGTGTAATATATCAAAGCGAACGGCATGATGAGTAGAAAACATTACAACCAAAATTTGACCCCTGGGGTTAATTTTGAGGTCACCAGAGGTCAAAAACTGATTTGACCCCTTTACCGGATAACTCCTCCTAGACGGTTATAGATAGAAACTTGAAACTTTGGGAACTGATAGATCTTTGGTCTGGGGAGTGCATGACACTTTCGGAATTTTGATCACACCCCTTCGGGTGGGCCCAGGGGGTGGGGCCCGCGGGGGTCAAAAATAAAATTTTTCAGAACATGGTCGTGTAATATATCAAAGCGAACGGCATGATGAGTAGAAAACATTTCAACCAAAATTTGACCCCTGGGGTCAATTTTGAGGTCACCAGAGGTCAAAAACTGATTTTGACCCCTTTACCGGATAACTCCTCCTAGACGGTTATAGATAGAAACTTGAAACTTCGGGAACTGATAGATCTTTGGTCTGGGGAGTGCATGACACTTTCGGAATTTTGATCACACCCCTACGGGTGGGCCCAGGGGGTGGGGCCCGCGGGGGTCAAAAATCAAAATTTCCAGAACATGGTCGTGTAATATATCAAAGCGAATGGCATGATGAGTAGAAAAACATTACAACCAAAATTTGACCCCTGGGGTCAATTTTGAGGTCACCAGAGGTCAAAAACTGATTTTGACCCCTTTACTCCCATACATTACTGTTACCGGATAACTCCTCCTAGACCGTTATAGATAGAAACTTGAAACTTTGGGAACTGATAAAACTTTGGTCTCAGGAGTGCGTAACACTTTTGGAATTTTGATCCTACCCCTGGGAGTGGGGCCAGGGGTGGGGCACCTTGGAGATAAAAAATCAAAGTTTTCAGAACATGGTCGTGTAGCATATTAAATCGAACGGCATGATGAGTGGAATACATCACAATCAAATTTTACCCCTCGGGTCAAACACCCCCAGGGGATGGCCAAGGGGATGGGGCCCATGGGGAAGCGTGGGGATATGCGATGGCTTGCCATCGACTGCGCGATTCTAGTTTAAATTATTGCGCAGTTTTGCATCAAAAAGTGTACATTGTTGTGTCATCCATTTGGAACAACTGAGTTATAATTGATTAGTCTGAAGACATATAATGTCATTTTGGAAAGTATTATTAAAGTAATGTTTCCCAGATTTTAATATCGATATCAGTAAAAAGGCGTTTGTTTTCAGGTTACGGACACTACAGCATTTTTGTAGTGTCCGTAACCACAAAATCATGCACAGGGGATGATTAGTTGTTGAAAAAAATACTAATTGTGTTTCATTAGAGGTTATTATACACAAAGTATTAAAAACAGAATTTTTTATTCAAACAAAGCTACCAACAGTAACAAAATGTATCATGGTTACGGACACTACCACATTTTTTTTTTTACTCTTGTTTTCCCGATAAGTGGTCCTGTAATTTATTAATAATCAGCAGCGGAGAACAATATGATTTCTACCACTATGGCATTCTTAATAGATCATTTTTAAGGAATTTCAATAAAGTAAACACCACTCTCCTATGGGTATGGTGTGCATAACCAGAGGGTTGTGTTCAAAGTCTTGAAATGTGTAACGAAGTACCGCCTCTATATTTATGGTGATATCTTGAAAAGTTTTCAGCGCATATCAAGAAATTATATATCAAAATTTTCTTCAGACAATTTTCTATATTACTGAAATTGAAAAAATAACCTGTTTGCCATGCATTATTATTTAAAATTTGTTTGTAAAATGGTATTTTTTAAAGTGCAACCCATAACGGTGAAAATATGCCATTTTTGGGGGTCTTAGATGGCTGCTGACAATATGAAAAAGTAGCTAGACCATTCATTTATTTTGAACATCTGAGCCATATGCCTTGCTAAGTTTCTATGGAATAAATTCAAATTTAAAGTCAAATCTATGATAGTAAGGCTGATATAACATGCTGAAATTAAAAAAAAAGCCACAATATTGTGATTCACCCGAAAGTACTTTCTTGAATCAAATTGTTGACAAATAGCTGTTTACATTTTTGGAGAGAGGCTAATTTTCTGAGTTTTCTAAACCGAAAATAGTGTTTTCTTCAATTTTCTTTGTATTGAAAAGAATTGGCAAACAGCCATCTATTAAATAAGCATTGTTCTTACATTTAAGGAGTATTTTATACCCAAAATAGTTAAAAAGAACTGCTTGTTTCTTGAAAAAAAAAGCTAACCATCTGTTGAAAAAGCATTGTTCTAACGTTTTAGAAGTATTATATTCTCAAAATCGTTAGTTAATAACTACTTATTACTTAAAAAACAGACTTTTCCAGGGTTTTTGCAGTATTCTATACGCGAAAATTATTGAAAAGTGTCTTGCCTGTCAAAAAGCCAGAAAAAAGATAAATATTTTGGGAAAAGAATCTCTGGAGTATTCTATACACGTAGGCTATTCTTGAAATATTTATATTACACTTTACACAAGTTTGTATTTGTCACTCCTCGAACAAATGAAAGTGCAAATGTTGAGGCAAAGATTATTGACCAGATAGTTGACTTGATGGAGCATTTGTCGTCTTCTAGATACACAGGCGCCGGACGACACATCAGTCAAAGGATGAATAAATGCTTTCACGTGAACAGAATTGATAGAAGAATGCAGTGGACATGGAATTGATTTCTAATCCCAATTGCCAAGAAGAGTAGAGCACATGGAGTTGATTTCGAATCTCCATGGCTAGGAAGAGTAGAGCACACGGATTTGATTTCTAATCCACATGGCTATGAAGGGTAGAGTACATGGAGTGGATTTCTAATCCCAATGGCTAGGAACAGCAGAAGACATGGAGTGGATTTCTAATCCCCATGGAGTGGATTTCCGGAAGAGTTTAAGAATTAACAGAAAGTAGTGACTGATCAGTCAGATGGTTCACCTGAGTGCTTGGAGTCTCCCAGACACGTGCGCTCTGGTCGACATCATCAGTCAGGAATATAAAAATAGTTTCACGTGAAAAAGTAGTCTTTGGCCTCTCCTACGACAGATATATGAATGGACTTGATAAGAAGACAAATATAATCCTCATACCAGGAAGTGTGAAGAGTCAAGAAGTTTACTGTAGTCGTCAATAAGGCCAACCAAAACCAATTTCAAACTCCAGGGGTTAAATGTCAAGACCATCCCCAAGACGGCATATTAAGCCAAGATTTGAGACACCTTCTAGAAGGCATGGAAGGTCAAGCTCACCTTCAGGACAGACATTGTCAAGGTCACCTAGGAGGGAAGGTCAAGCTCACCAGACTCACCTTCAGGAGGACAGGAGTTGTCATGATCACCTTCTAGAAGGCATGAAAGGTCAAGATTGCATCCAAGATGGCATGATGTGAGGAAATCACCTTCAAGGCCAAGGTCACGATGTCAAGATGTTAAAGTCACCTTCAGGAGGGTAAGGAAGGTCAAGGTCACCCTCAAGAACTAAAGCATCGAAATCACCTTCTAGATTTGAGGAAATCACCTTCAAGAAGACGTGAAGAGTCAAGATCGCCTTCAAGAAGGCATGGACGGTGAAGGACACCTAGAAGGCAGGATAGGTTAAGGACTCTTCAAGAAGGCATGGCAGGCCAAGGTCACCAACAAGAAACACCAGATGTCAATGTCACCAAGGTCATATTCAAGGTCGAGTGTCAAGACACTGATGCTAGTACTTCTCGGTTAAGGTACCATAGCATACCATAAAGGGTATGAAGCAAGTGAGGATAACATATCACATCCTGAGGAGTCTTCTAGACACTACAGGGGAGAGAGGCGTGGTGAACCGAAAACAGCTTCCAAAGAATGTGGATTTGATGGAAATGTGTGCTGGATGTTTTTTTTAAACAGACAGAAGTTTTAAAGAACTTTAAGAATCAGTTCAAAATTGGTCTTTAGAGGGCAACGCTTGGGATTTCTTCACAATCACTGCAGGAATGGGAAGGGAACTGAGGATAGGTTGGGATCTAGAGAATTCACAGAAACAGCAAGAATGAAATTACAGCAATCATTTCAAGACAGAAAGATCTTTGGAAGACCAGCTGACCGAGTTCTGACCCTTGCAACTGCTAAATTTAGAGACCTGCATGAAAAGCATCAGATGAAGGAGGCTATTTCATCATTCTGTCAGGGATATGCTGATAGACAGCCAAGCATGCTTCAGTATGGAAGCTGCTCTTAATGGAGTAAAACAACATCAGTGCTGATCCCAAGCTGTGGAAGGAAAGAGACATTCCAATGGGGAAAGAAAAGATGTTTTCTGCTAACAGTCAGCTCACTAACAGAATCCCGTGTACAACGACTGACTGCTAACAGAATTAATGGACAAGAATCGGAACAACAGAAGAATGAAACATCAAATGGAACTAGAATTTGTTTTTTTACAAAAACACAGATGACTCCCCCGTTTTTGACCTCTAAGTATAACCTTGACATTGGAGGTATTGAGCTGGGCCTTGTGTGCAACACATCACCTAATGAAGATGAACATTTCTGCAAAGTAACTTTAAAAATGTTCATAGAAAAATAAAAAAAAACATTTTTTACCTTTGACCTCTGAGTATGGCCATGACCTTTGAGGTACAGCACATCGTCTCATGATGGTTAACAATTCTGCCAAGTAATTTCATAATCCATCAAAGAATAAGCAAATTACCGACTGTCCATTTTTTTTACCTTTGACCTCTGGGTATGACCTTGATATTGGAGGTATGGACCTTGGTCTTGCACATGACTCATGGTCTAATGACGGTTAACATTTCTGCATGGTTACTTTTTAAAGTCCATCCAGAAATAAAAAGCTATTGACTGGACACAATACCGACCTGGGTCTAGCGTGCACCACATCGTCTCATGATGGTTAACATTTCTGCCAAGTAATTTCACAATCTATCCAGGAATAAGAAAGTTATTGACCAAACACAAAAAGGCCCCTTTTTACCTTTGAACTCTAACTATGACCTTGACCTTTGAGATACCAAACTGGGTCATGCACGCAAAACATCGTCTTATATTGGTTAACATTTCTGCCAAATGATTTCAAAATCCATCTCAAAATAAGAAAGTTATTGACCAAACACAAAAAAGGCCCCTTTTTGACATTTGATCTCTAAGTTTGAACTTGATCTTTGAGGTAACGACCTGCCTCATGCGCATCACATATCGTCTCATGGTTGTCAATATTTCTGCCAAGTAATTTTAAAATCCATCTCAAAATAAGAAAGTTATTGACCAAACACAAAAAGGCCCCTTTTTTTACTTTTAACCTCTAAGTATGACCTTGACCTTTGAGATACCGACCTGCCTAATGTGCACCACACATCGTCTTACGGTTGTCAATATTTCTGCCAAGTAATTTTTAAAATCCATCTGAAAATAAGAAAGTTATTGACTGGACACGATTTGCCCAAACAGATATACATACCAACAAACTTCCAAGGGAGATAATTCAAAAAGTATAAATGCGAGAGTTATAGTTCTTGCGCACTGCATGTCGTCTAATGCTTTGTCAAGATTTCTGGCCGTCTAGTTCCAAATCTGTTGGACTTACCAAGATGGCCAGACAGCAAATTGAAAGCGAGGCTTCTAGTCCACTCAAGCTGTCAAATAACAAGCTAGACTCAAGACAGCAGCTTGCAAGTGAGACTTCTAGTCGTCTTCAAGCCAAACAATAGACAGTGAGACTTCCAGTCTCGCCCAAGCCTGAAGGGACAGTGGGACTTCTAGTCTCACACAAGGATGAACCTGGCGGCCGGTGATAAGGCCTTCAAAATAAAGTGGGTAGGAGTGTTGTGTCATGAGCTACCCAGAAACACAGACCCGGAAGCTGATGGGTTTTACCTACTTTAGAATTTCATGGTACCCGGGAAGCGAGAAAATAGTGCAGACGAGACCATGCTCCTGCAGTCTAGCAAGGCCTCTTAAAGTGACAAGACCAGCTAGTGTAGCTGCCAGGAGACTCTCACTCATTTATCCAGGTAAGACTTCTGCCCTGTCCCGTCCCCAGTCCTGGTCCCACGTACGGGTTATTAAAAATACATTAACGTCAAACAAATGTCATAGGATTTAGGTATATATCACACTTGTATTAGCTTGTGGTACAAGCAGGCTTTTATAGCGACACAGTAGAGTGTTCCGAATGCCATGGCGCAAAGATATATCACACTAGTCTTATCTGCGACACGGTAGAGTGTTGGACTGTCCATCTGGTGGACTGGGTTCGATCTCCGGCCGGGTAAAGGTGATAGGATTTTCTTCATCCGTTAAACAAACAATCAGGTGGCGTAAATTTAGAATTTAGCTGGAAAAATGTCATTGGCCTATTGGCTGCCCTTCACTTTGGTTGGTTGATTTGAAGTTTAATGTCCCTGTAAACACTATAAAGGTCATTTTGGAGATGTTGCTTCCAATTTTGTGGGACTTTTACCTGCCATTGAGATGAAATGACATCTATCTATCTATCTTCTGATACTGCGTCGGTCACATTTGACCATTAACACAGGTGTATATTACATACACTTCAGGTTTTGCAGGATGAAAGCCTACACAGTAATCATGTAATTACGGTAGGGATCTTTAACCTACACAGGGGATGGTTCTCCTTGCACAGGGGGCCTCCAGTTAACGTCCCGATCCGAAGGATGGTGCACTTTATGACATTCATCCCTGCAAATGATGCCAATGGAGCGTGTTCGGACACCGAAATTTTATCGCCGCTGCCGGGGATCGAACCCGGGACCTCTAGCATCAGTAGCAAGTGCACTAACCACTGAGCTATCACACCCTGACATCTCAAGCCCTGTCGCCCAATGAAACCAATAGGGTTTATAAGCATGGACGGTCCGCCTCACACCGCGGTTCCTGGACAGGCTTAGATCCTCTAAGCAGTTTACAAGTACTAGTGAATCAGAATCAGAATTATTACTGGTGACACGTCAAATGACATTCATACACCAGGACCTGTGATATGGGAAGTTAGTCCCTAGCTCTAACCAAAGAGGTAAACTTAGCTACACAATCCTCAGCACCTCAGCCGTCGAAATAATCAAATCGGGAAGGGCATTCCAATCTTTAATGGTTCGGGGGAAGAAAGATTCTTTATAAATATCCGTTCTTGCAGTAAGGGTCTGAAACGTCATTGAATGGTGCTTTCTGCAGTGCCTAGCTGGGGGAGCAAGGTCATTTGTTGGAATGCTGGCAGCACCCTTTAGACCTTTGTATAAGAGTATGAGCCTACTGTCTCTTCTCCTTTTCTTGAGGTCGGGTATAAAAGCCAAGGCTGCGCCTGGCCGGGCCGAGCCGCTGAGCCAAAAATGCCGATCCGAAGATTTTATATTTCGACTCTTGTTATAATTTAGATATATATTGTAGTCATTTGGGTATCAAATTAATATAAATAACATTTTTGATAAATGCATGAAGGTTGATCTCTCTACATTGTTTAATTTTCTTGTAAAAACCATTTTTCCGAAATCGAGGGGTATAAATGCCAAGGCCGGGAAAAATTATAATATTGCTTAATTTCTTGCAAATTTACAGGTAAAAGTACTTCTTTTTGTCCTGAAAATATTTGAATTTGATTATTTTCAACATCTGTACATAGAAATATATAACAAACATATAAGACTACCTTAAATTACCAATTTTCTTATTTTCTAATTGTTTCTATTTTTAGATTGACTTAATTAAACAAAACGACCGAAAAGGAAGTAAGTTTTGTCAACTGCTAGCTGGCATTAATGAAAAAAAAAAAAAAAAATATTTTTCTTTATCATTTTAATATATACATACATGTTACCAAATAAAAGAAACAATGTTATATTTCTTTAATTCCAGCTAGCAAAAACGATATTTTTTCCCTTTTCGGTCGTTTCCTTAAGTAAAGTGAATCTAAAAATAGAAACCATTAGAAAAGAAGAAATTTGATCATTTAAGGTGATGTTGATATGTTTACTATATATTTTCTATGTACATATGATAAAAATAATCAAATTTAAATATCATCAGGGCAAAAAGAAATTCTTTAAGTGATAAAATAGTAAGAAATTAAGAAATATTTCCATTTTTCTCGGCCTTGGCTTTTATACCCCTCGATTTCGGAAAAATAGTAATTGCAAGAAAATAAAACAATGTAGAGAGATGAACCTTCGTGCAGTTATCAAATATGTTATTCATAATAATTTTATACCAAACTGACTTCAATATATATCTTCATTGTGACAAGAGACGAAATATAAAATCTTTGGATCGGCATTTTTGGCTCGGCGGCTCGGCCCGGCCTTGGCTTTTATACCCGACCTTTTCTTGAGAGACTCCCATCTTAATTTTCCTAGAATTCCAGTCATGCTCCCAGTTTCAAAGCAGTAATTTCCAGTTACAAATCTGGCAGCTCTATTCTGAACTTTTTCAATTTCTTCATTGAGGACTACTCCGCTGGGGTCGCAGATGCAACTACCATATTCCAAGATTGGGCGAACAAGTCCCCTTTATGCAGTCTCTTTCACATCCTGAGGACACTGATGAAGATTTCGCCTCAGGAAACCAAGTGTTCTATTCGCGGACGGAGTCCTAAATCTTTTTGGCAGTGGCTAGGGATACGGGCCCATATCCCTAGCCTGTATAGGCTACAGATACGGGCCCGTACTGCTAGCCAAACCCCAGTGGTTTGGCTCGGAATACGGGCCAAACTAGAGATACGGGTCAATATCGATCATGAACCAGGGTTTAGCCTATGCCTTGCTGATATTCAGGCTAGAGAAGATACGGACCCGTACCGCTAACCAAACCCCGGTGGTTTCCCTAGGAGTACGGCACTTTCAGTGTGAAATACAACAGACAGACAGACAGACAGACATGTCCTAGAAATGATTGGTTTAAATACGCAAACATTCGTCGTTTGATGCGACCTTAAAAGATTACCGAATATTGTCTTGTATTATGCCGTTCATAATCGTTTCATATTGCTCAGTGCGGCTACTCATCTGATTCCGAATATAGTTTTTCACATCCAAATTAGCGTTGTTGGATACATTAAAGCCATACTGCGAAACTTTAACAATCAGTCGAAGACGACACAGATAAGCAAAACATCAAAATAAGGAAACAAAACAATTAAAGGTAATTAATGGACAGGATTACGGAGTAATTGTAGTTCAAAAGCAACAAAGTCATGTACTTGTTTATTATTATTAAAATATTATTATTGTTGTTATTTCTATTATCATTATTATTATTCACCTAAACACATTTAACCCTTTACCACTCAGGGATTTTGTGAATTTAGCTGATTTTCACAGTGTTGCACCTGACAGCAACTTCAACTAGCCATTGTTTCATAATGGACGGTTTGTTTTACACCAAACTCGGTATGAATGTTCATTGGGCAGTAGCCTTTCAAATGAAACCTTTCATGACTTGATCATTGTTGTCATGGTAAAGAGGGGGCATCTCAAAGTTGGCAAAAAGTGTGTTTTCACATGAATTTTTGACCACATTTTAATCTTCGCACAGCTGTCAAGGCAACAATTAAGGTGTTTGGTAGGGCTGACTATCGTGGCCAATTTTGACTATCGTGATAGTATTGCTATCGTGGAAACTACTATCATGATACTATCACTATCGCGGCATACTATCACGATACTATCGCGATACTATCAAGTACTGTTATAAATGATTCATAAATGTTATATCACTCACATAAAAATGGCTAAGAGTGACAGAACGAGTTAGGAAAATTGCAATGGCCTAAACTTGTATGTTTATTGTGTGTTTCAATGTCAGCATTCATTCCCTCGGGGCTATTCCAGAAAAAAAAGAAACATGATGGGGAGACGGCTCTTTATATATCCCCACCACCTATAGAATGACCCACCGCCTAAAAATAGCTTGCTGCTTCCAGTATATATGCCTGTCAGTGATGGGTTATCATAGCTTTAATACTATAATACCTATGCACATACACCTTTGCAGTGTTTGAGATTTTCTGCTTGTGGAAACTGACACGTGCTAATCGTTCTTCTATTGTTTGATGTTTGCCGCCTGTGCTAAATTAATATGTGGATTCAGTTAATTAGGTAACCCGATTAATCATTACATATAATCATTACATGTAATCACAGCACGACAATTTAGCACCTCTTTAAGGGCGACATGAATCTAACATACTGCATTAAAACTTGAATTTACATATTTTTTATTTGAAGTTAGCATCAAAAGCTACAGTACGGCTCAGGTATTTGAACCGTTTTTCTTTTTCATTCCGCGGACAACTTTTTAAATCCGCGTTTTTCCGCCGAATGTTTTGAAGTAAACCACTCCGAGTGAAAATATTTTACTCCAAGTTATGCGCTCGATATTCCGAGGAAATTCCGCGGACCTCAGAGCTTACCTGTGATATTTGGAGTGTTTGCGAGTATTTGCGAGTGGTGATTAATTTAATTAAACATGTGTCGCCGGTGCGACGTATCAGAGGCCAATAATGGCGGCCGAAACCCGTCCAAATTTCGCTGACAGTTATCACTTTGATTATTTGTTTCTCACTTGTCTGATAATACTGCACATTAAAATTATTAAAGAATGAAAGAAAAATGATTATATTATATCAAAATAATTTTCTTTTTTTGAAAATATCAAAATTACATGGGGAAATTTTGAGTTCAAAATGACCGATTTTGCAGTTTTAAAGAAGCCAATAATGGCGGCCGAAACCCGTCCAAATTTTGCTGACAGTTATCACCTTTGATTATTTGTTTCTCAATTGTCCGATAATACTTCACATTAAAATTATAAAAGAATAAAAGACAAATGATTATATTATATCAAAATAATTTTCTTTTTTTGAAAATATCAAAATTACATGGAGAAATTTTGAGTTCAAAATGACCGATTTTGCAGTTTTAAAGAAGCCAATAATGGCGGCCGAAACCCGTCCAAATTTCGCTGACAGTTATCACCTTTGATTATTTGTTTATCAATTGTCCGATAATACTTCACGTTAAAATTATTAAAGAATGAAAGACAAATGATTATATTATATCAAAATAATTTTCTTTTTTTTTTGAAAATCTTAACATTACATGGAGAAATTTTGAGTTCAAAATGACCGAATTTGCAGTCTTAAAGAAGCCAATAATGGCGGCCGAAACCGGTCCAAATTTCGCTGACAGTTATCACTTTTGATTATTTGTTTATCAATTGTCCGATAATACTTCACATTAAAATTATTAAAGAATGAAAGACAAATGATTATATTATATCAAAATAATTTTCTTTTTTTGAAAATATCAAAATTACATGGAGAAATTTTGAGTTCAAAATGACCGATTTTGCAGTTTAAAAGAAGCCAATAATGGCGGCCGAAATCCGTTAAAATTTCGCTTACAGTTATCACCTTTGATTATTTGTTTCTCATTTGTCCGATTATACTTTACATTAAAATTATTAAAGAATGAAAGACAAATGATTATATTATAACAAAATAATTTTCTTTTTTTGAAAATCTTAACATTACATGGAGAAATTTTGAGTTCAAAATGACCGATATTGCAGTTTAAAAGAAGCCAATAATGGCGGCTGAAACCCGTCAAAATTTCGCTGACAGTTATCACCTTTGATTATTTGTTTATCAATTGTCCGATAATACTTCACATTAAAATTATTAAAGAATGAAAGACAAATGATTATATTATATCAAAATAATTTTCTTTTTTTGAAAATATCAATATTACATGGAGAAATTTTGAGTTCAAAATGACCGATTTTCTTGTAATTTTATGATGTTCAACATGCTTTCAATTACGGACTTGAAAGAGTTGTATGTACTCGTCATGCCCAACTGATTCCCTTGTTTGAAATCACTGTGCAGTTTGACACCTTGGGTAATTAATGATTACCTCTTTGTTGACTTTTGACATTGTTTACATTATAATAACTATCAGTGATAATTATTATCTTATAATTATATATCAATATATATGATGGTAAAAGAACATTAAATAAACAAAAAAATGCCCAGGTATTTCGTCAAATTCCTCCAAGTATTTCCGCATAACTTCGCGAGAAAATATTGCCTCCATGTACGATATTACGACTCGGAATAATTTCGCGAAATTTCGCGTACCGCGGACCTTGCGAGTGTTTTTGAGGAGTGCCCGCCGAATATATACATATACTCGGTACGATTCCGAGTGTTTTTGAAAGTACTCGAAACGCCGAGATTCGGAACAAAGAGTTTTTTGGTTCTTATACCTGAGCCGTACTGTAGACTATCAAGATAGAAGTAAAGCAAATATTTATATATGACTGCACAGGCTGATCTGAGCCTTCACATGTCGCACAGGTTTCACTGTCATGTTTTCAAAATATTGCATGCAACAACCGTGTGAGCAAACTATCATCGACGATTTGTTATTGACAAACGCGGGAAAATTTCTAACTGCCTCAACTGCACGTGCAAAAATGACGACGGGGAATTCATCGCCACGAGAAATTCACCACATGGCAAAAAACTATGACACATGTGCGGCCAGTCAAGATTCAGATCACCATGCACATATGTGAAGGCTTATCAGGCAGTCCTGGATATCCTAAGCAAAAAACTTGCGTCATTACACAACAGCACAGGTATATTTTTTAAGTCTATTCAAGAAAAAAATATCGAAACTCAGAGTAATTGATAAGGGTCGTATCGTCGTAAATACGACTCTAAAATCGAGCAAATACGACTAGAAATGAAGAAACAGTCGTACCAAATACGACCGTCAAATTGGCGATACGCCAATGTCGTTCCATTGCAGTCGTATCGGCAATGGAAAAAAAAATAAACGTGACTCCTGACAAAAAGCAATCGAAATCGCGGTAATTTTCGTCGCATCAGTCTTCAACAAAAACTGTTCCAATCTTCAAGAACGATTCGAAATTCATCCATTCATGAATGATGGCATTTGTTTTAATTACGCTGAAACACTTCAACCTTACCTTTTGACGATCATATATTGAGCTTATATTTAATCAGCCTCAAGTTATGACAACTATCAACATGATTAGGAAACCGATTTTTGATGCGTGATTACATAACGGTATTTAATTATCTAAGGGAAAGCCGTCCGCATTATTAACTTTATTAACAACGCATGAAGCATGAACAGTAACTTTATGACAAGAGTGCATAAAAATACGATCCTGAATATTGTTAGGCAACCACATTGACTGATACGGAGTGTCATCTTCGAGATAGCGCTAGCTCTTTCTGCTTAGCGTCCACAGGCCGCAGATGCAAGAAAATTTGCGTCCATGACTCATTTTTTTCGCGTCCTTTGGCCATTGGCGGAAACTCTTAACGGAGGCTAAAAAACCTTGTTTATTGCCGTTTTTCCGACACGTGTATGTCGGCGCCTTTGATTATTGCATCATGGTGGTTGTTTACTTTTGACTCCACTTCTATTTTTCATACTTTTATCATCCCGACGTACTTTTTTCTCGCAACATTGTCGTCAATGCACGTCTGAGATAGAACCACCGCTGCACAGACTGATATCTTTGTCCGCCGTGTTCCGTATACATTTGACCAAAATTATATTTATTGAGTCACAATGGCAGGATTAACCTGTAATACTTGGGTACTCATATATCTAATTTGAATCACAGGTGGTCAGGTCAGCATGCAGTGCATGCTTATTTACCGCTATCTATCAAGTAGCCGATTAAATTAACACCCTAAGATGACTCGCCGGCGTATTTGAACATTAAGCAGAATGACTGGCAGCGCATCATAAAAGAACGCAAACACTGCAACCGGGACAGACTGATTAGCTTTCACAGATGCGCTTGCTGATCTGAGTCTTCACTGGTCGCACGTTTTATTGTATTTTTGCTGAGCGCTGAATTTCTCGCCTTTTACCAACCGCATGCAGCTGCTACAATTAGTGGAGATTTTCCCCTGCCTTTGAACGCGTAGCACTTAAGGCCGCTGCTGACACAAAACATGGGTTTGAAAACGTTTTGATGACAGTATGATCTGTGTGACGGCTGAAGACTCCGACCAGCCTGCACAGTCTGATCAAAACGAGCCTTCAATAGCGTCTGGGAAATTCCAAAAACACATGCGAACACATGGCTGGATTTACATTCTTTAGACGAAAAAGTAATTTTTCAATTCGCTGTCCGCCAGCTTATTAACATGAAAATGTATATCGGTATGTTACGATGATAGAAAATGTGTTTGTTTTACATATGGCCATTGCCACGTCTGAAATTAATATAAGTGCTCTTAACAGCCATCCTGTGATGACAGATGAAGATACGACCCTAGTTTTGAACTTAGGAGTACCGATACTCTCAAAGAATCACAGGATACGCCTATAGTCTTTGGTTGAAGGAGTAACAGTACTCCTCGGGCAAAAGCTTATCAATAACACTGGAAACTATCGATAGTTGAATGAACTATCGGCGATAGTTATCGATAGTTCAAAGTACTATCGATGCATTGCTATCGAGGCAGTCCCTATCGCGATGCATCGAACTATCGATGCATCGTTACACCCCTAGTGTTTGGCACTGGCCATTTTCACTGTTTGCAGCATGTTTTATCAGCATCAATTTTCAGGCATTTTTGGCCCCAGACACCCTCAGATATAAATTTTAGCGGCCGGTTGGGCCATACATCCAAAATTTTTCGGGATGTGAGGGGGGTGGTGCCCCCCTTCAATCCCCCCAAGAATATTTTTAGTGGGGAGGCACGCGAAAAAACAGGTCACTTTTTTGCCCAAGAAATCATAACGCAAACATAACTATCCAGGGGTAGAAATGCAGATTTTAGGTGTTCCTGGGGCTTAAAATGGGGGGGGGGGGGGTGCAGACACGTAAAAACACGTATCTGAGTAATAAAGGGTTAAGCATAGATAAATATGAGTGTACATAATGCAATAAATTGGTATTAGTAAACAACTGTCTGTCGTATTTCACACCGAAAGTGCCATACTCCTAGGGAAACCACCGGGGTTTGGCTAGCTGTACGGGTCCGTATCTTCTCTAGCCTGAATATCAGCAAGGCATAGGCTTAACCCTGGTTCATGATCGATATTGACCCGTATCTCTAGTTTGACCCGTATTCCTAGCCAAAACACCAGGATTTGGCTAGCGGTACGGGCCCGTATCTGTAGCCTATATAGGCTAGGGATACGGACCCGTATCTCTAGCCCTGTAGGCTAGAGATACGGGCCCGTATCCCTAGCCACTGCCAATCTTTTTACAATCTCAATAACAGAGGTATCCTAAACCTGCAAACCTTGAGTGTATGTTGTATTTGCTAACAATACGTACACTAGTGTTGAAATTCTTTCATTTTTTTTAAACGTTTCTCCATGGGCAGCTTCTTTAATTAATCGGTAATAAACCAGTCAATTTGATCGCAGAGTCCAACGAGTTACCACGAAGAGAGCCCATCCTAGTGTTGAGGATTATATACAGATACACTCAGTGGCCATAAATGAGTTCCCAAAACTGTTTGATGTCGTGATGCGAGTAAATCTGTGACTACATTTCGAGATCAACTTATTAAAAATAAAAGATCCAATGCATGTTATGTTTACTAGGTTATGTAGTTTATTCATTACAAATAACAATTAAGGAGGCACACCTGAATTTTTTCTGAGATACCTGCCCTAGAGAATTTCCTTATATTACAACAAAGTGTCAAACAAGGGCTTAACTTTAGATTAAAGTAATAAAAATACCATGTCACCGAGACTGGGAAAGAATGGGGGTCAGTCCAAAAGTAACGCAGTTTTACACATTTTTGTTGTTGTTGTTGTATATCTATAAGGCATTTTATCGCTGCCTATAGCCATTTTTGGCATTGATTGTAATGGGAAATCGCCAAAATTTGACACAATTGCGAAAATTAAAGTAACTTCTGCCCTAGAGATTTTGGCCTTACTAAGATAGATTATGTATATTCATATGACATGCCAAAACATGAAATAAAAAAAGGGGGGGGGGGGTCACCGGCCATTTAAGGGAATGAGTGCCGTTTCAAATGTAAAAAAAAAACAAACAGGCAAAACACCCTTTTCGTGAAGATCGCAAACATGAAAATAGATGTTTTGCTTGAAATGATAAAGGCACACAAATAGATTATATTAATGCTTATTATCTTTCGCAATATGAAAAAAGAATAGAGATAAAGTGTTATTTTAAGAAACGGGGTCGTTTCAAAAGTTATCGTAACAGGCAAAGCTTTATTTATTGAAACCATTACAAAAATTATAGTTGTTTCTGAGCTAAGACATGGTAGGTGATGTATCTATATGTAACCCGCAAAACTATGAAATGAAAACAGGTTGACAGCTTTCCAATAAGACAATATGGGTCGTTTCGAAAGTAAGCATAAACTGAAAAAATATGAATACATATATATATATGCGTGGAAGCATCACGCAGCCCATTTGTTTCTTCAAGCCCCGATGGGCGGGGGCCGCGCGCGCGCGAAAGAGAAAGAGAGAGAGGGAGAGACTGCCAGCAGTTCTCGACCACAATAAAATTCAGTAGTATGCAGGCTGAATGCTTCATTCTACGGGCATAATTGTCAGTTCTCAGGCAGAAAAAAAAAATCAGTAGCATGCAGACTTTGATTTTATTCATCGACTGTTTTTCATGACGTCATTAATATGATTTCGTCACAGCAAACTAAAAGTTTACTATGCGGTGTCTAACACAAACGGTGTGTAAAGGTACAGGCACATCCAGTATATACAAACAGGATATCAAGTGGATTGTACTTTAAAGGAGATATAGTATGGCATTCAACATGTTGTCTTGATAAGGGATTTTCTAAGGACGCGCCACCAAACAATTTGGATTCGGATATCTGATGTTCTAGTGTTAGCTACACATTTCAAATTTAACTGTAGGCCTAACTGTCATTTTGAAAAGATGACACATTTTCTAACGAGCTTTTCAATGTCAAGTAAGGTGCTTTCAGGAGCTAAGTTCAAAGCAATTTGTTTGATTTGAGGCTAGTATAGTATAAACATATTTTATTGCGTATTTCAAGCAAAGGGTTTGGGCCACAAGTTCTACCAACATTAGTTACGGCCCTCCCGCTACAGATGTTTACAACAATATGCATACATGTGGTAATGGCAAACGATTGAGCATTTAGGTACATGAAAAACAAAACAAAACAAAACAAAACAAAAAAAAAAAAACATGATGGCAAAATAATGTAAATTAGCAAAATAAGAAGGTATATAAAATAAAAGTATGTAGTGATGTCAGGCTGGCTGTGTGCGAGCAAGGCTTAATTACTAATGAATCTCTTTGTACCTTTAATAAATGCCTGTACAGCAGTAAAGAGAGTGATATTATCTTCTAATGATAAATTATCGTCACCCACCAAAAGAACATGAAGATTTAATGGATGGAGGTGTCTAATAGATCGGAAGAGTGTAACTCTTTCAATAGTATATTTGAGGCTTAACGTCGCCTTAAACACTATAAAGGTCATTTTGGTGACATTGCTTCCAATTCTGTGGGATTTTACCCGACACTGAGATGAAATGAAACTCCTGCTATTGTAAATGAGCTGCCTGTTGAAAATACTGTCAATCGTAGAAAATTTACTTCGTTTTAGAGTCGAAAAGAAAAATAATAAAAAAACAATTAAAACGAGAATGTCGTTACAGTGCCGATTGACGGCAATGCGTAGAACGTTGCGCAACCGAAATTAAGGTCGGCCTCCTTAAAGCAATTGTTCTTAGAAATCTCGTCATGCAAAGCTCTTGTGCATTCTTCATTTAGAGTACCGTGGTTTTAAATTTGGATTCAAAAATCTGCACTGGCTCACCTGTAGATCTAGATTTTTTTCTTATTCTGAATGATTAAGATTTTAATTTCTAATCTTTATAATTTTGGTAACTCTGATGTCTTTTTAGTATGATGGACAGCTGAGAAACCAAATATGTTTAAATTTTCCCAATTGAATTAATATATTATTAGAAGTGGGTGGGGTAATTTTACCCCTGATAGTAAAATAGTTGCTATGGAAACGTTAAGTAAGTAGGCCGCATCGTTTCTATCTAAACTACTGGCACACCTTCAAATGTTCTAGTAACAATCAAGAAGTATCTTTCTTTGATATAGGAAATGTAGCTATCAACAGTGAGTACATGTCTAGATGGGCATTAGTCTTTATGGGGGTACCCGTAGCGTTTGACACATTTATTTGACAGTGTTATACAAAAGACGAACTCTTCTGTAAAAATATAGTTTAAAATGGTGCTTTAAATTAACAATACTATTTACAAAATTTTACAACATATTTTATGTTGTTTTATGGAGCGCAAAGAGTGCACGGCTGTTCAAATAAACCCATTTTTTTCTGGATCTCATTGCTGCTTCAGTCCCCTAAGATATATTCAAACCAACAGTTTTTGCTAGAAACTATGATTCAATATCTCTCAAATCAGATATATCACAAAGTCCGTTTTCTGTCTATTTCCTTAGTGTCTATCACCAAAAATGTTCGCTTTTCGGTAATTTTGATGAAAGCAGGTCAGATTTCCAATAATGTATTGTCTGAAGGTATAATTAAACACAATCAGATTGTTTTCTAGTATGTAGCCAATATTTCTACCAAATTATATTTAAAAAGATCAGAAACTAGTGCTTCAGCTGAAGTGCACGACCCGCCGGATGCTTTTAGCTTTATGAGTGTTACCATATATGGGTATGGTGGCCATTTTGGTCATGTGACCTAGACCTAAAACGGTCTCCCCAATAAATGCGCCTTATCGTAAGAAGCAAAAATATATCTTATACTTTAGTACTGTTATTCTGAATCGTTTGCAGGATAAAATGCATTCTCACTTTTCCAATACAAAAGCATATGTGTCTAAGTTTGACCTAGGCACAAAGAAGGTCAAGGTCAACCCAGGGTCACCATTTTAGCAATTTATGATGGGCCTACGTCCCAGATGCTATTTATCAAGTTTCGTGGAAATCTGCCCAGTGGTTCTGGAGAAGACTATTTTTGAAGGGTTTTTACCATATATGGCTTGGCGGCCATTTTGGTCATGTGACCTGGACCACATGAGCAAATTTTGGTTTCCCCCATCACATAGAGGCTCCATATGAAATTTGACTTCTATCGGCCCAACGGTTTCCGAGGAGAAGCAGTTCGAAAATTTTCACATTTTTAGCCTCGGCGAGGCTATACTAAATGGAATGTAATATTTCGCAAGTTCATTGGTTAGATCTCATTGATATCTATCAGTATGCCAAATTTTTTTTAAATATTCCAACAAAAGCATATGTGTCAAAGTTTGACCTAGGCACAAAGAAGGTCAAGGTCAACCCAGGGTCACCATTTTAGCAATTTATGATGGGCCTACGTCCCAGATGCTATTTATCAAGTTTCGTGGAAATCTGCCAAGTGGTTCTGGAGAAGACTATTTTTGATGGGTTTTTACCATATATGGCTTGGCGGCCATTTTTGTCATGTGACCTGGACCCCATGAGCAAATTTTGGTTTCCCCCATCCCATAGAGGCTCCATATGAAATTTGACTTCAATCGGCCCAACGGTTTCCGAGGAGAAGCAGTTCGAAAATTTTCACATTTTTCGCCTCGGCGAGGCTTTACTAAATGGAATGTAACATTTCGCACTTTCATTGGTTAGATCTCATTGATATCTATCAGTATGCCAAAAATTGTTTAAATATTCCAAGTGGTTAAGTCACTATCACCAATTTTCACAAACGGGTTATGGACGGACAGACAGACAGACATATATGGCTTGGCGGCCATTTTGGTCATGTGACCTGAACCCCATGAGCAAATTTTGGTTTCCCCCATCCCATAGAGGCTCCATATGAAATTTGACTTCAATCGGCCCAACAGTTTCCGAGGAGAAGCAGTTCGAAAATTTTCACATTTTTCGCCTCGGCGAGGCTTTACTAAATGGAATGTAATATTTCGCAAGTTCATTGGTTAGATCTCATTGATATCTATCAGCATGCCAAAAATTGTTTAAATATTCCAAGCGAATAAGTCACTATCACCAATTTTCACAAATGGGTTACGGACGGACAGACAGACAGACCATATATGGCTTGGCGGCCATGTTGGTCATGTGACCTGGACCCCATGAGCAAATTTAGGTTTCTCCCATCCCATAGAGGCTCCATATGAAATTTGACTTCAATCGGTCCAACGGTTTCCGAGGAGAAGCAGTTCGAAAATTTTCACATTTTTCGCCTCGGCGAGGCTATACTAAATGGAATGTAATATTTCGCAAGTTCATTGGTTAGATCTCATTGATATCTATCAGTATGCCAAAATTGTTTAAATATTCCAAGCGGTTAAGTCACTATCACCAATTTTCACAAACGGGTTACGGACGGACGGACAGACTGACAGAATGACAGAATGACAGACTGACAGAATGACAGAATGACAGACTGACAGAATGACACGGTGATTTTAGGGCACTCTTAGAAATCAACCGACTTCAGTCGGTCGCTTTTTCTGCGGGTCGTGCAATTGATAATTTTATAACTCTTTTAGTACACCTACCCTGATTTTTCAAACGAAAGGTGCTAATCAGTATGCTGTCTGGTGTTGCCATGGCAACTGATGACATCATCATTGAACTAAGTGCTGATGTAAACATATACCCTAATTAGTGATATCGGCCAATTAGCATTTGTAGATAGATTATACAGAGATAGGTTTACCTCTCTGGTAAGAGCTAGGGACTAACTTCTCATATCACAGGTCCTGGTGTATGAATGTAATTTGACGTGTCACCAGTAACAATTCTGATTCTGATTCACAAGGTTGATTATCCAATGCACGGATCTATCTTTCGTGGTTGTGTATAATATGCGAATCCGGGTCAACTCGGCCCTGAGTCAAGCCGGCCCGAGTCAACTCGTCCTGGTCAAGTCGGACCCTAATATAAATTTAGCCTGGCGGACGTGTCCTTGATGACATTATATGCTATATCTCTTATATAATATATTATCTGTGTTATCCTTCCGTTTTTCTATCTTTCGATAAGTCATATTCCATACATCTTCTCCAGCAGACCTCGATGGCATTGTTGGATTGTCACACAATATTATCATCTCTAATCATTTTGTGCACAGTAGGTTAATATCATTTAGAATAACTAGATATGGTGTGGTATTTAAACTAGACTGGAAAAGTACTCAACAGACCAGAAATGAATGTTAAACTTTGGTGTGAATGTATGCATTTGACGTGAACTAAATACATTTTTGTTTAATACAGCTTAAAAATGTGCATTTAAGTCCGATTCCCAACGAATAATTTTCAGAAAATATAACTTTGGTGAAAGGCGACAGAATTCTCCATTCACTAATGATTTGTCATATAATGCTTGGCAATTGCAGGCCGAGTTGACCCGGCCGAGTTGACTTGATGCAGAGTTGACTCGGGGACCGAGTTAGTTACAGGCCGAGTTGAACATTTCCTAATCTGCACACCAAACCATGCAGCTCTTTGGACCGTGGCCCGGTCTGCAGTGGCAAAGGGACCCAAACGAGTATAATCTGCAGACCAATGTGAAATGTGGACACACACTGAATGTTCCTTCACTGCAGATGCGGAATATGGCACTTTGGTAAACTCAAACTGCCACTGGATATGTCCAAAATGTGAGGTTTGCAACTTTTCAGACTCCTTCTTTGATGCATATATAGAACTGAGTAAGCCAAACAGGTTTGAACCTCTGTCAGAGGATAAGAGAGGCAAATCTTCGACTGCTAATGAAAATAAGTCAAATTTTGTAAAAGGTTTGAAACTTTGTAGTATAAACATAAATGGAATTAGAGGAAAAATCTTGAACTTTTAGCTTTCCTCGATACATCTAAACCACATATTGTTGCTATTCATCAAACAAAGATTGACAGTTCAATTACCACATCTGAGCTTTTCCCAGAAACTTGCCAGTACTGTGTCTATAGAAAAGATAGGAACTCTCATGATGGTGGGGTGATGTTTCTCATTCACAGAGACAGCCCTCACATGCCTTTCATGGAACTGGTAAATGACACCGAATCGGTCTGGGTTAAGGTTTTTGCAAATAAAACTTCTCACTTTGTAGCAAGTTGGTATCGACCACCAAATGGTACGGTCGAAAACTTCCAGTGGTTTAAAGATCAGCTAGATTGCATTAAGCCGCAGCACAAAAACTCCCGGCTGTTTATGTTCTAGGTGACTTCAACTTCAGAGACCTTGCTTGGCCCGACAGGCTCAGCAAACAAGACAAAATGCTGAGTCAGTCCGAAGGACAAATATTAATTGACATTATGAACGACCATGGCTTGGAACAAATTGTTAACTTCCCCACTCGTGATAAGAACATATTAGATCGGATCCTTACGACTTTGCCAGGACAATTCGAAGACATTCATTCCCCAGATAAACTAAGTGATCACGATATTTTCTCCGGATAATTAAAAATTCACATTTCACCAGGAATTTTGACGTTTTCATGAATTAAGCTTGCTTAACAACATTAAGTAGCTTGTTTGATCAGTATTTTATCTGGTCTTGTTCACAATATATCTAACTGGTGAACTATTTTGCTAGTTATATAGCATTTGCCATTTATATTTTGACCGACGTGTAATTATACGTCATTCCAAAATGGACAAGTTATTAGAACAAGGAACCCGCTTAGGTTATGAGGGGCAGGAACTCCAAAATTGGGTTAAGGAACAGAAGGCATTTGAAAGGGAGGAAAGGGTCCGCGTAAGGGAATTGGAGTTGGCTAAATTAGCTCAGGTAGAGAAGGATAGAGAATTGGAGTTGGCTAAGGTAGAGAAGGATAAAGAATTGGCGTTGGCTAAGGTAGAGAAGGATACAGAATTAGAGTTGGCTAAAGTAGCTCAGGTAGAGAAGAATAGAGAATTGGAATTGACTAAGGTAGCACAGGTAGAGAAGGATAGAGAATTGGAGTTGGCTAGAATAGCTCAGGTAGAGAAGGAAAGAGAATTAGTTGTCTAAATTGGCCCATGAGAAGGAAATAGCGGAGTTGAACATAAGGTTGGAACGCGAACGTTTGACGACAAACGTTAAAATCGCGCATGAACAGACTGAGAATCCTAAGGATCCTAAGCTGCCTTACTTTGACGAGGCAAAGGATAAGATGGATAGTTACATTTCGCGGTTTGAGAAATACGCGACCGCGAATAAGTTGGAAACAGATCGTTGGGCTATAAATTTGAGTGCATTATTAAAAGGCCGTGCCCTGGAAGTTTATGATAGGCTCTCAAATGAAGATGCAAATGATTATATTAAGCTCAAAGAGGCATTGCTGAAAAACTTTGACATGACTGAAAGAGGTTTCCGGAAAAAGTTTCGTTACGAGAGACCGGTTAAGAGTGAAACTTTTATACAGTTCAGTGGCAGACTGAGAAGTTATTTTGATAAGTGGTTGTCCCTTAATAATGTTACGAAGTCATATGACGCAGTCTGTGATTTTATGGCAAGGGATCAATTTTTGGAATGTTGCAATAGAGAATTGTACGTTCATTTGAAGCCTAGGGAATTTGAGAGTGTATCTGACATGGCTAGGGAGGCCGATCTCTTTGCGGCTGCGAGAAGCGGTGTCCTTAGCTGTGTGTCGAAGGCAGCACAAGGCGGAAAAGGGGGGCCTCAAAATAAGCCCAACGATCTAAACAAAAATAATGATGCCACTTCCGGTAAGAAACCGGACATAACGTGTAGTATGTGCGGTAAGGCGCACTTAACATTTAAGTGCTGGAACCATCCCAACCGTAAGATGGTTTCGGGCGCTAATATAGAGGAAAATAAAACGGTTGACAATACGGCTGACCATAATATTGGTCGTGGTGCTAACCGCGGACGCGGAAGAGGTAGAGGAGATTATCGCGGACGCGGTAGAGGAATGCATCAGAATCAAAACAGTAGTACAGCGAAGGGAGATCATCAGATTAGCTTTTGTAGAGCAAATAGTAATAACAACAGTGACTCTATTATTGATAGTGATATGCAGAGTGCTTATCCAGTGAAAGATCGTCTTGTTGATACTTCATTGAGCAAGGATAAGGAAGGGGTTTGTTATTTCTTGAAGTCTAGGTTACCCACAGCTCCTGGTTTGGTGAATGGAAAAAAGGTAGTGGTATTACGAGATACTGGGTGTACTGGTGTGGTAATTCGTAGATGTTTGGTATCTGATGATCAGTTGATTGATAAGGAATCCGAGGTCACATTGATTGATCAGACTTCCAATGTTTGTCCTTCGGCACTAATTGATATAGATTGTCCCTTTTTGAAAGGTACTACTGAGGCATTATGCATGGATGATACACTTTACGACTTGGTTATTGGTAATATTGACGGTTCTAAGCTGCCTGATATGTCACATTTCTCGGCAGAAAATGCAGCTAGTGTGGTTACCAGGTCACAAGCTAGAGATGAAGAAAAAGTGTATAGAAAACTTAAGGTCCCGGAACAGATTTTGAGTGGTGACAGGGAAGCTTTCAAACTTGCTCAGCAGAGTGATTCTAGTTTGCACTTGATCAAGCGTAGGGTACAATCTTGGACAGTTTCGGTCACTAGAGGCTTGAATAGGGGTGAAGCTAAGTTTGTCAGTAAGAAAGACTTGATGCATAGCCAGTTCACTCTCGGCAATAAGTCCTCATTACAACTTATTGTTCTTCTGGTTTTAGAGAAAAGGTTCTTAAGCTTGCCCATGAATCTTTATTGGTAGGACACGGGTATCAGAAAAACCATGGACAGAGTTGTATCGGAGTTTTATTGGCCTGGTGTTTGTGGCGATGTTTCTAGGTTTTGTAAGTCGTGCGACATCTGCCAGAGAACTATACCGAAGGGTCGTGTCCCTAAGGTACCTTTAGGTAGAATGCCGATTATTGATACACCATTCAAGAGGGTGGCTGTTGATATTGTCGGTCCCATTGAACCTCGGTCTGATCGGAAGTCCCGGTACATTTTGACCATAATTGATTATGCCACGCGATATCCTGAGGCGGTGGCATTGCCTAGTATTGAAACTGAGCGGGTAGCGGAGGCCCTTGTCGAGATGTTCAGTAGAGTTGGTGTACCTGATGAGTTGCTTTCAGACTGTGGTACCCAGTTTACCTCTGAGGTCATGACGGAGGTCAGTAGGTTGCTGTCATTACAACAGTTAACGACATCGATTTATCATCCGATGACAAATGGTTTAATTGAAAAATTTCATGCTTGCCTGAAGCAGATGCTGCGCAAGTTGAGTGCTGAACGACCCAGAGACTGGGATAAGTATTTACCCGCATTGTTGTTTGCTGTAAGAGAAGTTCCTAAAGAGTATCTTGGTTTCTCGCCTTTCGAACTGTTGTTTGGTCGTAATGTCAAAGGCCCAATGTCTATTTTGAGGGAACTTTGGTCAGAGGAGAGAGAGGACGAACAGGTGCATTCAACTTATCAATATGTTATTGATTTGAGGAATAGAATTGAGGAAACGTGTAAATTAGCACATGAAAACCTTAGGAAGGCTCAAATCAGGCAAAGAGAGTACTATGATACGCGCGCAAAGTCGCGCCAGTTTAAAGTGAGAGACAAAGTTCTCATTTTACTTCCCACTAGTAGCAACAAGTTGCTATTACAATGGAAAGGCCCGTATATAGTTGAAGAGGTAGTGAATAAAATGGACCAAAGAATAGGTGTAGAGGGGGTAGTGAAGACATATCATGCAAATATGCTAAAGCAGTTCGTCGAACGGCATACTGCGTCACATTGCCTTTTGTCAGCAGAAACAGTACCTACCACTGAGGACGATGAGAGCGACGTGCTATCACTAAATGATTGTATTTTCCCATTAGGACCTGATAATGAATCATTTGAAGAAGTCCAAGTTTCGGACAAGTTAACGCCGGAACAACAAGATGAAATTAAGTCGCTCATAAGTCAGTATCCGGACGTATTATCGAGTATACCGGGTCGTACTGACCTAATCAAACATGATATAAAACTGCTGACGACGGAACCAGTAAGGTCTAAGGGTTATCCTATCCCATATAAGACGCGTGACGTCATGGAAAAGGAACTTCAGGAAATGCTCGAGTTCGATGTTACTGAGCCCTCGGTTTCGCCTTATTCCTCGCCGATCGTTCTTGTACCAAAGAAGGACGGATCGATACGGTTTTGTATCGATTTCCGTAAGCTAAATAAGATTACGGAATTCGATGCAGAACCTATGCCGAATATGGAGGAAGTTATCAATAGAATGTCTGGCCATAGGTACTTCACGAAAATGGATATTTGTAAAGGCTATTGGCAGTTAGTCCTCGCCGAGGCGGCAAAACCTCTGACTGCATTTGAAACTCCAAAAGGGCTTTTCCAATTCAAAACCATGCCGTTTGGATTGGTAAATGCCAGTGCTTCATTCTGTAGGCTGATGCCTAAGGTTTTGCGTGACCTTCCCAATGTTGACAGTTTTGTTGATAATATGTGGATTTTTACCCAAACATGGAGGGAGCATGTGACGTCTCTACGTCAGGTTCTTGACCACCTCAGGTCAGCTGGTTTGACGGCGAAACCTTCGAAATGCATGATTGGGTTTGATAAGATTGATTGTCTTGGTCACAGTAACGTCGAGCAGACATTAAGACCGCAAGAAGACAAAATTCATGCCATTAAGGAGGCACCCAGACCAAAAACTAGGAATCAGATCAGATCTTTCCTTGGATTGGCAGGGTATTATCGGAGGTTTATCCCTAATTTCGCCACCATATAGCTTCCCCGTTGACTGATTTGACAAAGAAGGACAGACCTAACAACATCAAGGATTGGCAAGACTGTCATGAGAAAGCTTTTCAGACGTTGAAGAATAGGCTCACGTCTAGCCCTATTCTTCGCCTGCCCTTGTTTAATGACAGTCGTCCCTTTATTCTTAGAACCGATGCGTCAGACACGGGCATTGGTGCTGTCCTTCTGCAAGAGTTTGAGGATGAAGGTAAACTTCCAATAGCGTATGCTAGTAGGAAACTTCTACATAGGGAACGCAACTACTCTGTCATTGAAAAGGAATATTTAGCCATTGTATGGGGAATTGAGAAGTTCCACAAGTATCTTTTTGGGGTAGAGTTTGGGCTTGAAACTGATCATAAGCCTCTGTCGTACATGCAGTCCGCCAAGGGACTTAACCCTCTTATCATGAGATGGGCATAAAAGATTCAGCCTAATCGATTCAGAATCATAGCCATCCGAGGACCGAATAATGTAGGGGCTGATTATCTCAGTAGATCATAAACATAGTAGTATGTATATTGTTGTATATAGCTGTGTGCAGGTTAACAAGAACCTCTTGTCGATAGTTAAGAAAATGGGAATATTTTATATCCTTTTCCTCCCAAAGGGGGAACTTTTGTCACGACAAGGTGTTCTTATTTTTCAACCCGAGACTTATAGGCATCTAATTACTTGCTCTCTTACAAGAGAGAGCAATACTGACATGTTTACAAGTTAACCGATTTTTTATATTTTTTTGCGCTACGGTAGCTAGGCCTTGTTAAGAAAACTGTCCTATTATGTTTCCTTGATAAACGTAGATTTCTTCGTTTGTTTTTCGCACGGCTTCGGACCTGCACACAACTAAACATATGTTCTTGATGGAAGTTACGTCTGTCACATCAGACAGATCTTGTTAAGAGGGCGTATTTTCTAACCAACTAACCCTCTGTTATTCTCTGCTGGCTGGCCTATGCGGTACTCCATACAGGTGACGTGTCGATCAGGCGACCCGACCTTTGCGAGCTATTGTGGCGAGGCCATCGCATGATTGTATACGTATAGTTTTGTCTTAAATGTAGTAAGCTTTGGTGCACTGAGGTTATATCAGTCCCACCACGTGTATTCGGCCGCAACGTCGTGACGTCAAATTGACGTTGACGTCATGACCGTTGACGTCGAATATACGTTGATTTAACGCTCGCTTGCCCGCTCCTAGTGATCTGTGTATGCAGGTTTCCCTTGCAATGAGGGGTGGCTTTCAATTATCGCATTTGTCAAAGGTCAAATTATATTGAAAGTTCACAACCCCCCCCCCCCCCACCCACACACACACACACACTTGCGCGGGCATGGCATCACACATCAGGGAGAGAATATGAAAAGTTGAGGTTAGCAGAGATTATTATGAGTTGTTCGTTAATTTCAGACATCTACAAGGGCTATAAGATCTTCCATGGCCTGTGGCCCGTAGTAGCATCTAATCTACTACTTCGTCAAGCAAAGAGGGTAATCCATACTTGACGTAGAGTCAGAAACGAATCTCTAATATGAAGGACGCAACTCCAACATGAAGGACGCATACAGTCAAATGAAGAACGCATACAGGCGTCGCGTATAACTTCCAGTGGTATCTCCTTAAACGTGTATCGTTAAAAAATGAACTCATATATTCCAATCACAAAAAAGGGACAGATAAGGAATTAACTTATTGCTCCTAAGAGCATTATGCGCGTGGCCATATGTAACTTTTCCCGTAAGTGTGAGTGTGTGTTGTGTACTGTTTTATTGAAGTGACGTTGTAAATAAATATTTGTGTTACTTGGACCTTGTTCTTTCTCGATTAGACCACCCCTCGTCTGTCTTGACGCACGCTGTCTTTGGGTGTGTGTGAGGCTAAACTGAGCCGCGGGCCAGCTCAACCTCCCACTCACCGGAAGTCACGTGACAGGATGGTGACTGTGTGTTCAATTCAAGTTCGGTTTTGTTAGCCGGCGACGAAACCAAAAATTGTGAATTAAGATACAGATGTTGTTTAGAAATGGTGACAAACATATCGAAAATAATGGCCCATAGAGCATATAGAAAATTTGAAAAACTATCTCCTGATTATGACACAGATTGCCTTAACTGCGCCCAGCCGGGGATGTGGTCCTCTGTGTGGAGGGTTATTGCATTCTCAAAGCTGCTTCACATTCTACTGAAATCTGTTCATTCGGCTATTAGCGGTACCAGATCCGCACCATTCAGGCCACTAAACTATTTGTTTAAGCCACCATGCTCGTACCCAGAAAAAGGGGTCCTAACCATTATGTGGACAAATACTGTCGCACCACTTAAAAATTCCTTTAACATTCGACCTAGATCCGGGTCATTGTGGGTACCTAACCATTTCGTACCCTTGGTTGATGTACCTATGAAAGAGGAACTTCGACATGAAGCTACCGGTAGCCACATGTCTTTACAGCCTTCCGTGGATTCAACAGAGATGCCTTCATCTGTTCACTCACCAAACAGGCATAATATCTTAAATGAAAACGAAGAATGTCGGGACATTAAGGAACAACTGGTGACGAAATCCGAGACTAAAGCGACGAAAACAAATATTGGGGCGAGAGGTGGCCCAAAAAGAAGACAAAAGCATCAACCAAGAAATCTTCAAATATAATTAAAACAACTAAGACTCAATATATTATCTCATGTGCTGCTGATGATTAAACAAAACAAGGTAAACACGTCGGCGACACAACACTTCCCGAGGAAAGGGATTTAGAATATGAACAAAGCAAACACATAGGAGACTTGTCTACTATTTTAGAAGAATCAGATGATGCATTAACAACCACGGCCAACAAACAGGAAGTCGAAGCTGTAAAGATAATTGTATATGAATCTGATGTTGATGCTGATAATGAACCTGGTCTTGATGCTGATAATGAAAAGGACAGCAACATAAAGAAAATTGAATTATCAGCAGAATGGGAACTGTTGTGTGAAAATGAAGATAATGAAGACGATAAGACTTCAGACGAAGAAGCAGTGGACACTTTTCACCCAGGCCCACTCGGAAATAAATACATAGAGATAAACGAAACAATCAAACTTCTAGAAAGCCCTGATGCCACGCTACATGAAATACCGATAGGAAGGAAAGACGGAATGTATTTTATTATTGACAATAGTAACAACATAGAGAGGCGAGGGAACGGAACGAAGTCAATATTTTGGGATGACTGTGGCGCATGGAAAAATGTCAGAACGCCTATAACACACATTCTGCACAGAGACGGTCGACTGAAAACAATAATGATGCAGAAAAAAACAAGGAAAGATATATTGCTGGGAAAACATGTCAAGAAAAAAAGAGTATATATACCCCTGGAACCACAGCCTAGTGAACATGAACTACTGGAAGTCCATAGGTTTTATCAGACACTAGTTGCCGAAGACCCGGAAAGCAAGCAGTTTAAGCGAAGATTAACCTGGCTAGAAAAGGTATCAGAAACTATGCCCGCCATTCAATCGAATGTAGCCGTGGTATAATACATAGCAACTTTCTCTGCTAGGCTACAGCGCAGAAAGGTCAAGAAGAAACAAAATAACAACGTCTTCATCAGAACAAAAGATTCCGTTATCGCAGATTTGAAAACACAGCTGAAACACAATACAGTGAAAGCTGTTGAAAGAAACATGAATGAAGAAACACAGGATGATTTCCTGAAACAGACGTGCTTTGGTCCTACCTTTCTACATACTAACTCATCAACCAAAGCCTGCTCGTCCTTCCTGCACGACATTGTCGACAATTTATCAGACAATGAATTGGGAGAATTAATTCTTAGCAGCGACGAGGAAGCGGCCTTTAAATCAGCTATATCGAGATGTTTTGTTGGAGCAACGCACGTGCTTTGCACGCGTCACTTAAAACAGAATGCAAACAAGCATATAGAAGATCAAGTTGGGTATCCCCTGAAAGAAAGACAGGAAATCATTTCAATGATCTTCGACAAAGAGGACCTTGCTGATATAAAAGACTGAGATACGTACAACGCATGCCTCACTGTTTTTAGACATATGATCGATGAAAAATATTCTAAGGTCAGTGGCAGAAAATTCCGCCCTTACTTCGATCGCAAATTATTGGCATGATTGACAAAGCACGTCATTGAACCTGCGAGACTGAATAAAATCGCTATGAACTGGACAAACAACAATTCAGAGAGCCCAAACCACATTCTAAAACAAGCCATTAAATGGCGTCGGCCCGATATGCCCAAGTTCATCCGTCTTTTACACAAAATTGTAGAAAGTGAACAAGTTGAAAGTACTAGAGCTATCCGCGGCACTGGGAATTATGTGTTAGCTTCTACACACCAACATCACGCGGTTAGTATCGACCACTGGGCCAATATCACAGAAGAACAAAGGGGAAAGCGGACGAAACGCTTTCTCAGATACAAAGAGAAATCAAATCCTAACGTCACCATATTGACCGACGGCACTAGAACCGTGCAAGTACCAGCTTCAGCCGGAAAGAAAAAGGGACAGAGAAAACGTCCGAGGGCCGACAGCACGATGACACCGAAACCCAAAAGAAGGCTTTAAGCACCCCCAGTGGAATTCGTTTCCGCTGACCGTTCCAAGGTGGTTCTTCTGTCGCGGTTATATTTGTTATGGTTTGTCTTTGGGTGTTTGTGTCGCTTATATTAATATATATATTTTTTTTTGATAGCCTTTTGGCCATTTGGTGGGAAAGTAAATGCCCACTTGGCTTTCCGCTGCTGGTGTTTCCGTTGGGGTCTGTTGCTTCATGTTTGTTTTTCTTTCCCTTTGGTGTCTCTGATGGGAGCTGTGGTTTAATTGAATCGATTCCTGATCATTGCCTCTATTTCTATTTTAAATGAAAGTGACGATGCTTATCCCCCGTCGGGGAAATCATCATGCCACAAAACATGAGTTTGGTCTATGTGGCGGTTTATATCCCCCGTCGGGGATAACATCAAACGGGATTATATTGCTATGCGTATCCCCCGTCGGGGATAGCATCATACGCATTTTGAATGACTCTCGATGGCGATAGTAAATAAGATCTGTTGTGATATCTATAGGTGGCTATATAACGTTTTTGTTGAGGCATGTAAATTGTTTTTGCTATACTATATGTCTCGGTAAGCGAAGGCATGAATCTTAAAAAGTATGCTCCATTAAAGTTCATCCAAGCGGACACATGACGTAATTGTGACATCTCTAGGCTCAACGTCATAGCGTTTATTCAACGTTAAATCACCGTCGGTACGACGTCATGACGTTGCACCGACGTTGATCTGATGTTGCCCTAACGACGTGTGCCTGCTAGGATATGTAAGACTGTGATGCAAGAACTTTCTCTGTTGGCACACAGCCTGTATGTAACAGCGAATCCACGTCAGTGAAACGTCATTACGTTGTATTGACGTTGCTTAAACGTAATTTGTCCGCTTGGTTTGCTTCTTGTCAAAATAAGTAGATTGCTATATTTCTACCAGAATTCCATCAGCTACGCATTCGCTTGCCGAGTCTCAACACATGTACAGGACCTGACTGATCTCCTGTTGACATCTAACAGAAACCCGTTAACGCTCAGTATTGAGTTATGAAACGACTTCGATCAAACAATTAGTTTTTGATAATAAGGGAAAAACTTGTATCTGAGAGATGCCAACAGGAGAGGAGAAAAGGTATACGAAGAGAGAGAGAGAGAGAGAGAGAGAGAGAGAGAGAGAGAGAGAGAGAGAGAGAGAGAAGAAGAAAAAAATACAAAAAAAAATATTTGTCAAAAAAAAAAAAAAAAAAAAACTAACAAAAAAAAACAAAAAAAAAAAAAAAAAAAAAAACACAACAACAACAAAGAAAACAATTAAATATAATGAATAATAAAAACAAAATGGCTGGCAAATGGTTGCTACGAAACGAGTATCTTGTTTTGTGGGTGACATGTCCTTGCCACACCTCCACGTTTCACAGACCAAAAAAAATCTGTGCGGTTCCAGCTTGTAACAGAAGATAAACTTTTATCCTCTGGCTGACGTGGCAGGGCGAAATATCAAGCTCCTTTTTACTAAATTGACAGACTTTGAATGCAATGACTCCTTTCGTATAAAAAAGTCCTTTTCGCATTTTAGGTTAAGTCCTTTTTTGAGAAAATGACTCCTTTTCGCATTTTAGGGTAACCCAAATAATAATTTTGTTGTGACAACTGCAGGAGTGATCAAGTTACTGCATGGCTTAAACCCCAATAAGACCTTAGGACCTGATGAGCTTCATCATAGAGTCCTGAAGGAACTAGCAAATGAGTTATGTCCAGTTTTTGCACACTTGTTTCAGTAGTCTCTTGATACGGATGAAATCCCCAAAAGAATGGCTCTTAGCAAACATGTGTCCGCTCTTCAAAAAAGGAGATAGGGCTCTTGCCCGTAGTTATCGCCCTGTGTCTCTGACTTGTGTTCTGTGTAAATTGCTTGAACATATAGTCTGCTCAAACATCATGGCCCACTTGGACGAACATAAACTTTTGTCGGACAGACAACATGCATTTAGGAAAAGGCATAGTTGTGAAACTCAGCTGAGCACAGTTATTAATGACTGGGAAAAAATCTTGGACAAAGGGGGACAGGTGGACACATTTATTCTGGACTTCGAGAAGGCTTTTTACATCCCTCCTCATGAACTACTTAAATCTAAGTTATTTGGTTACGGAATTGGTGGAAGACTCTCAAATGGATAGATTCCTTTCTTTGTTACAGAAAACAGCGCGTTGTTGTTAATGGTGAATCTTCAGAGTGGGCTCCAGTTTTGTCTGGAGTCCCGCAAGGGACTGTTCTTGGTCCACTATTGTTCTCCCTGTACATCAATGATATTTCCACAGACAGCGACTCAGAAATAAGACTGTTCGCAGACGACTGTGTTTACTACCGGGAAATTAGAGATACAGATGACTCATTGAAACTTCAGGCTTACATAGATAGATTAGGATGTTGGGCCCGAAAATGGGGCATGGGATTTCAGCCAGTTAAATGCGATAGTATACATATAACTAGGAAGAGATCTAATAAAGTTGAGGCTTCTTACACCTTAGAAGGAACGGTCCTCGAGAATGTGGACTCCATTAAATAACTTTGAGTGAAAATCTCACACGACTTGAGATGGAATACTCATAATAGCAACATGTGTACTAAGGCAAATACAACGCTTAATTTCCTGAGGCGAAATCTTCATCAGTGCCCTGAGGATGTAATACAGGCAGCATATAAATTTTCTGTTCACCAAATCTTGGAATATGGTAGTTGTATCTGGGACCCCAGTGGAGTGGTCCTTAACGATGAAATTGAGATAGTTTAGAATAGAGCTGCTAGATTTGTAACAGGCAATTAAAGCTTTGAAACTGGGAACATGACTGGAATTCTTGGAAAATTAAAATTGCAGTCTCTCAAGAAACGGAGAAAAGACAGTAGGCTAATCCTTTTATACAAAGGTCTAAATGGTGCTGCCAGCATCCAACAGATGATCTTGTTCCCCCAGATAGACACTGTAGAAATCACCATTCGTTGGCGGTTCAGACCCTTACTGCAAGAACTGACATTTATAAGGAGTCGTTCTTCCCAAGAACCATTAGAGATTGGAATGCCCTTCCCGATTCGAATTTCGACAGCTGAAGGTGCTGATGATTGTGTAGCTAAATTTACCTCTTTGGTAAGAGCTAGGGACTAACTTCCCACATCACAGGTCCTGGTGGATGAATGTCATTTGACTTGTCACCAGTAACACTTTTGATTCTGATTCTGAATTACTTTTCAGTCCAAATGCCAATATTCAATATTCCATCTACTATATATGCAGAATTGAAAAAGAAATTTATCCATAAATCTGTTTTAACCAAGTAATGCTTACTATCCGTGGGCGCCTGATTACACTCTTCTGGAGTCTATGTCTGTTGATCTGAACATTGATATTTGCCATTTTGTCTATGGACTAATGATTTTGGATTAACGCTTTGGTACTACGACATAAACTACTACTACTACTACTACTACTACTACTACTACTACTACTACTTATTATTATTATTATTATTATTATTATTATTATCCTTATTATTATTATTATCACAGGATATAGGTATATGGCACACTTGTACTTCCTTGCGGTACAAGCTGGCTTTTATAGCGACGCGGTAGAGTGTTGGCATGTCGGTCTGGCGGACCGGGTTCGATCCCCGCCCGGGTAAAAGTGATAGGAATTTTTTCACCTGTTACATTTGACGCCCACCGAAAATAACCCACTTGTGCATTAGAACTCCTTGATAATCATTTCACGTGATTCGCGGGCTCCCAGAAATTCGAGGACGAATTTCAATTTGGAGGGGGAGAATGTGACATGATACAGGTATATAGCACACTTTTACTGCCATGCGGTACAAGCCGGCTTTTATAGCGACGCGGTAGAGTGTAGGCATGTCGGTTTGGCGGACCGGGTTCCTTCCCCGGCCGGGTAAAAGTGATAGTTTTTTTTTCACCTTTTACATTTTGGTTCCGATGCCGGCAATCGAACCCGGGCCCCACGTTGGGCGCCAAATGTAACAGGTGAGAACAATTCTACCACTTTTACCCGGCCGGGGATCGAACCCGGTCCACCAGACCGACATGCCAACACTCTAACGCGTCGCTATAAAAGCCGGCTTGTACACCATAAGACAGTACAAGTGTGCTATATACCTATATCCTGTGACATTATTATTTTATCTTTTTTTTTCCTCCGATGGAGATTAACAAGCGTATTATAACCAATATAAAAATGTGTAGATCTACATAATATTACGAAAAGATCAGAAATCTATGAATACAATACAGCACATACATGTGCAAACAATGCTAAAACCTCATATGACGGTGTGCCTTTCAGACATCTTTGAGCAAACATACGTGCCTTAAAGTGAGGGTTAGATTCCTCCTGCCTGCCTGTATGTGCAGTAGCGTGACAGCCCGCTGGTAATTACTTTCAGTGTCTTGCAAGACACATTTGCTAAGCACGAGAACCTCTCATCCGAGTTTTCAGTTTCACATGTAAGACTTAGCATTTTCGCGACAAAATTCGTTTCTTGTACAGCTTAAAAGTTCGTGTAAAATGTCTACAGTCGAACTTCAATAGCTCGAACACCTTTGGGGCCTCGAAAATCTGTTCGAGACAGGTGGAGTTCGAGCCACTGAGGGTTATTGCCAGGAGGCATAACGAGATACTTTTAGACATCTTTTTGGTGTTCCATAATGAATATGTATGCTATGTGTACTCATTAGAATCGCCTCATCGAGGCGATTCTAATGAGTACACACAGCATACATTTGCAAGATAAACGACTAAAATCTCCTTAATTATCACCCACTATTTTTTAAGGTAGAGGAATTCGCTAGGGGCTCAAGAATGGGTTCGACTCATCCATGGTAAACGAGCCATCGTTGTTCGAGCCATCGAAGTTCCACTGTATTTCAACATAAAATTGGACAGTCTCAAGGAACATAGCAATTTGGGGTTTGGTGTATATGCAGTCACAAGTAAGTGTTCTAGAAGGCCGCGCACAATGTCGTGACATGTTATTTATAGGAGATAAATGTGTTTATGGGATAAGCTCTTCCAGTTCGGTGTTCAGTTGCACAGTTGTGCCCATTTGGTCCATCGTGGTTCTTTCGGTCTTTTTTGTCAAGCTTGATCGGATGACACAAGTGTGTGCAGCGAAAACGAAAGAAAATATTCCGTTTTAGTTCAATATTTTTCCACCACCACCTCTCCTCCATCCATACCCGTTCTTGCAGAGCTTCCTCCCGAACATTCATGGATGTCTTTTCAGTTTTGTTAGAGATCTTATTCTATTATCATGTTTAGTCTTCGTCTTTGTGGGCGGGCTAGTTCACCCAGCGTTGGCAAAATAAACGTATATAATGCTATTCATGTTTGTGATAGTCATGTTAATGCTAACTTCATTTTACATTTTCTCAAGCATTTGCTTTGCAAACACAGGCATTTAAATAAATGCCCTTAAAACACAATTTGTGTTCCTTGTATTTGGCCAACCTAGCTGCACCGGGCCTGATTTCCCTTACTGTATTACACTACATATGGCTGATAAGTAATATGCACCAGAGATTAGTTAGACCATCAAGAGGCTACATGACCTTTGTAGAGGCGTTTTCATGACCCAGAGACGCGCAATATGAGATATGAGGCTTTTGTCTCTAAAACATATAACTATGTACTCGGGCGTATGCATACCCGTGCTTGTAACTACAGTGCTGATACCTATTTTGTCGATATGATGTCATGGTTCCGATTTTACATGTATGGGCGGTTCCAGCTTTTGCAACCCACAGAACGCTATCGATTTTTTTTTTCAGTTTATCGGAATTTTACCATTGGCGGATCTAGCTGCGGCAAATTTTGGTAGCCCAATTTTAAGGTCATTTTTAATGGTTATTCTAAATAACTACAATTTCCATTACAGATGAAAAATTCGGAATATGAAATCCCTGTTTTGTTGTGCATGTAAGCGTAGAATACCTCTTTGATTTACCGGGTTTGTAATTAGTAAAACCTGTGGGATCAAAGATGCAAAAATAAAAAATATGTAATTTGTCAATAACAGTTTTATTAATGGCTTAACTGGTAAATTAAACGTATTAATCATGATATTAAGTTTCTGCCCAATTAATAATAATGATAAACGCAATCATATTTACGTTCTTGCGCCTGGATAGCACAACTGACTGCCGTGACAATTACGGCCTTTAATAAAATATCATAGCACTCTGCCGAAAGATTGCAGAATATGTGCTTTGGATTTTTAAGACATTTTCGATAATCCCATTTAAAATGCTAGCTAGGAGTTGTTAGCATAGCACATTTATTTATTTATTTATTTTTTTTGGGGGGGAGGGGGGGGGGGTATTTGCGTTTGCATAACTATGGCCGCTGATCCATCAATACCCGCAGCAGGCACATTGCGTAATTGTGATGTCACATCAACGTCGGTACGTCATAATGTTTCTATGTCGGTGCAGCGTTGCACTGATGTTGATTTGACATTCACCTTAAGACGTGTGCCTGCTGGGCCTGGACTTAAATCTGTCCGTTTCCGTTAATTGCTGACTTCTTATGTCAATATGGAGTTGCTGAAAATCAGTCGAGTAGAAAGCGATAAACATCTGCGATAAACAACTACATTATGAGTCATCTATGACCATGACAACTGGCTTGGGTCACATGTTTAGACATTTTTAGGTTGAATAAAAATGATCTTATAAGCCAAACCAATATGGTTAAGGCAAGGTCCGAATATGAAAGCGTGTTGCGAAAATGAAGATATGAGCACAGAAAATTACAAACAGAAACATTAGAAAAAATTCGTTGTGAAAATGCTAAAAATTATTGGAAATTATTAAAAACAATGTGTCCAGTAAGTTCAACATCAAAACTGAAGTCTCAAATGTTTGCAAGCTATTTTAAGGGTATAAATGATCCAGAAAGTAGGTGTTTTTTTTCAGGCTGATGAAGATGTACTGTATTATAATGAGCGATATGTCAAAGAAGAATCAAATGTTATGTTTCAAGAGCTTAATGTCCAAATAAGTTCAAGTGAAATTCAGAGAGCTGTTAGGTCTCTAAAGAATGGAAAACGTAGTGGACCAGATCTTTTACTGAATGAATTTATTAAATATGGTAATGAAAGTCTTTTAAACTATTTGCAGTGTTTGTTTAATAAAATATTTGATATAGGTTACTTCCCTGATGCTTGGTGTGAATGTTCCATTGTCCCACTGAATAAGAAAGGCAGCACTGAGAATGTGAAAAACTATAGAGGCATTACACTACTCAGCATAGTAAGTGAAATATTTTCAAATATTTTAAATACACGTTTAAATGAATGTGCAGAAAAATACCAGGTATATGTTGAAGCACAGGCAGGGTGTAGAAAAGGGATGGGTACTGTAGACAATATATTTATCCTACACAGTCTGATATCACATTGCGTAAATGAGAAAAAGAAACTATTTGCAGATTTTATAGACTTCAAAAAAGCATTTGACTTTGTTGTTAGAGATGTCTTATGGTATATATGTTAATACAGAGTGGGGTAAGAGGGAAAAAATCAATGTTATAAGTCTATGTACAGTAATATAATATTAAATCAAGAGTTAAATTCGACAATATTATCAGTGATGAATTTTCTAGTTTTTAGGAGTTAGACAAGGAGAGTGTTTGTCTCCTTTTTTGTTTTGCATGTACTTGAATGATTTGGAAAATGATTTTATTCAAAAGGGGGCAGATGGTTTTGATTCTGGTATGCTTAAGTTATATCTTCTTCTTTACGTTGATGATATAGTTATTTTTGCTGAGAGTAGTCAAGGGCTGCAAAACGGTATTGACATTCTGGCAGAGTACTGTAGAAAGTGGTAATTAACAGTAAACACAAAGAAAACAAAAATTATGGTATTCAGAAAGGTGGTAACTTATCAAGAAATTTAAGGTTCAGTTATGGAGGAAATGAAATTGAAATTGTACGGAAGTTTATATACTTGTGGATCACATTTACGACCAGTGGATCTTTCAATGAAACCCATAAAACATTATCTGGGAAAGGGTAAAAGCAATTTTTTAACTTAACCAGCATCTCTTTAATTTCTCTGACATACCACCAAAACACATTTTAAGTTTGTTTGATAAACTTGTTCGACCTATTTTATGTTACGGAGCTGAAGTATGGGGTTTTACAAAAATTAACCAACACGATAGGGTTCATCTTCAATTTTGCAAAAACCTGTTGGGTTTGAAGCGTTCCACACGGAATGATTTTGTATATGGAGAATTTGGTAGAACCAATTAAAGATTTATATTTTTAATTTAGTTATAAAGTTTTGTTTTAAATTATTGGAAAGTGAACCTACTAAATACATATGGTATGCATACCGTTTGATGCTGTCTGACTTCGATAAAATCCCAAATACTGTTAACTGGGCCTCAAAAGTTAGGGAATTATTATCTTCATTAGGGTTTTAAGAAGTATGGATTAATCAAGGTGTGGGAAATAAGAACATGTTTTTAGCAGAATTTAAAACTAGATTAAATGATAATTTCATACAGACTGGAATAGTAGAATTTCTGAGTCAAGTAGAGCAAATTTATTCACTTTTCAAACTTTCAGTATCAGACATTATTAGATCACAATAGTGTGCATAAGTTTAGAACAACTTTAAGTAAGTTAAGAGTTTCTTCTCATCGTTTAGAGATTGAAGTAGGCAGATGGTCCAGACCAAATAGAACACCGATTGATGATAGGAAATGTCGTGTATGTAATAAGTTGGAAGACGAATTTCATTTTTATTTGAATGTCAGTTATATTCAGACTTGAGAAATAAGTATTTAAAGATATATTTTTGGAATAGAACAAATATATTAAACTAAAGGAATTGATGCTTAGCACACATGTTAATGTTATTATAAATCTATGTTTGTTTGTGGAAAAGGCCTTCAAAGTTAGAACAGATGCCTATAAGTAAATAGTTAACTTAGCAGTTATACATGTATATGCGTTGCATATTATATATATCTGCAGTGAGTACCGTGACGAGCTGAAGGTTGTTCGGACAAAGAGACATAGGCAAACAAACAGTGTAGTCCCTGATCAGATAATCAGGGCCTCCAATGTTTGGCCATGTCGGTAAATTCATTGGCTAGCCTTGTTTAGAGGAAAATCATTACTTTCAACTTATAGGATGACTACAGTAGCATTGTTTGAGTGTCCGACACCTAAAAGGAAAGTTACGATATCATAACTTGGAAAAATACACATTTCACATTTTGTTTTTGTTTATTATAAGTGTATTTTCCCAGTTATGAACATATGGATTCATATTTGTAGACCATTGAACCCACATGTAGTTATAAATGCATGTTAGACTCATGTATATGTTATTTTGTATGTATACTACACATGAGCATGTTTTGCTTAAAGTAGAAAAAAGACACATATCATGTGAGACACCAAGTTATGCAACGGAATGAGTTTTAGTCTTACGTCCCACCAACAGCTAAGGTCAGACGGAGACGGGACCTCGGTTTAAAGACTCATCCGAAAGTCTGGAGAAGCCCGGGATCGATCCTGCGAACCCTGGTTTACAAGGCGAGTCGCGTAACCACTGCACCACCTAGGCTTCTAAGTTATGCAAAGGAAGGTGAGGGGAATTTCCCCCGGGTACACCGGTTTTCACCCACTTCTGATTAATGATCGGGTCTATATAACGGAAATAATCTTGAAAGGGCCATTAAACACCCCCCACCCCACAAAAAAAAAAAATAAAAAATAATAATAATAAATAAATAAAAATACCATGACAAGTGATTATCCTACAAATGCTTGAAAAATATAAAGCCTATACGGAGCGTTAACTAGAAGCCTATGTGCATACGACCAAATGTCATGGAAGCTTTTTAGACACGGTTAGTTAAAATTGCTAGCCGTAATTATCTATGTCGGCTTTCTTGACATCCCGGAGTGTGCCCTTACCAAAGTATTCCTTTAAACGGGGCGTTGACAAACAGTGCAGGCCTAGATCCGACGTGGCAAAAAGCTGCGTCTGATCAAGGTCTTCACTGTTTGCCAAAATATGTTACCAATGTTCGGTGTAGAGAGAACAGAATTGTTACTGGTGATATGTTAAATGACTTCACCCAATTTCGTAAAATCATTCTTCGATATAAAAAGATTTGTACAACATGGATGTTATACGACAGACGGCATGCATGGTAGTTAACCCAATCACGGTTGGCAATTTTGCTTCCCTCTTTAATTGCACGCCGGTGGGTCAGGCCTCTGATTCTATGACGGTTCCAACGTAAAGGCCTATTGAGAATTAGAGAGATCTAATTCAAGGTAATGTTGATTGGTGCCTGATGCTCTGTCTCTGGTCGGGCCCATCGGAGTCTAACTGTTGGTTTTCTTTTGCTCCAGCATTTCAGTGGTTTCTTGCTGTCGAGCCCTCACCGTTGTCTCACCTCTGTGGTTCTTTGATTATTTGTGTTCACGGAGATGTTGCACTGATGAGTTAGGAGACCTTCATGCGGACTGAACAAATTATTTGTCTAAATCGCGACGGAAGTAAGGGCGAGGATTGTGGCCACGTAAAATCGATTTAAGCGCCCAGTGGAAATATTTCCACTGACCGTTCCAAGGCGGTTCTTCTGTGGCGATTTATTTATTTGTTGTTTGTTACTTAATGTGTGTATCACTTGTGTCTTTTTATTTTGGATGCCCATATGGCCATTTTGTGGGAAAGTAACTGTCCTTATGGCCTTCCTTTGTTTAGGTTTCCATTATGGTCTGGTCGCTTAATGTTTGTGTTTCTTTCCCTTTGGCGTCTTTGGTGGATGGAGTAAGTTAATTGTATCGATTCCTGATCTTTGATTTACTTCTACTTTTCATACACCAGATAGATAGATAGATAGATAGATAGATAGATAGATAGATAGATAGATAGATAGATAGATACATAGATAGATAGATAGATACATACATAGATAGATAGATAGATAGAGCTATTTGCAACACTTTCATACTTCAGCATTCACAATACAGACCTTGATAAGCTTGGATGCATAAGAAAGCAGAGAATAAAGAGTTGAACATTTCTATTTTCTATCATTACTGATCTGAAAATGAAGTCTAAATTTAACCAAACTCAGTCCATATTTAACACTATTTATTGTAAATAACCCAGTTAAAACTATTATAAAGCAATAATATCATCTTTGGTCCTTTATGTTTTAATACCAATTGAGTCCCCGACTCCTAATAAAATGGATAATCATCAAATGTTCCATATACCCCCTAAGGAAAAAGTCATCAGTTGTGGGTCAAGTTCGAAAAAATCGGCATTTTCAACAGACAATATTTCATTTTTCTGATTGGAGGTTTGAATCACTTTGTTCATAAAGGATTAAAACAAAACCAGTTAATTCTGAATAAGTTAGGTTTACAATGATTTTAATGAGGAAAATGCAACAAAAGGTTCTACAAATGCGAGTACTGTTCGGAAATCGTCGCCATTTTCCTTCCACGACCTGTTACATTCATGAAACGGTGTTTGTAAGTTCTGAATAAAAACACCATGTTCGTGATCAATATTCAACAAATATAATAAAAAACTATTGGTATAATACTTATTCTTAACGATGATTGATATATTGTTCATAGATGACTCATATTTGCGGTTGTTAATCGCGGATAATTATCGCTTTCAAATAGACTGATTTTCAGCAACTCCAAATGGAGACAGGAAGTGACGTAAGCAATTTCAGCACCCGCGACATGAAAATTATCGGAAACGGACATATTCAAGTCCGGGTATTGATGGGTCCGAGCTATATACAAACTTTGATTGCCTTACCTTATCAAAGAAATATCAGTTGGAAGCCATTATACAGGATGATGAACCTCATGTTATTGCCCTCACAGAAATCCTGCCAAAAAGGTCATTTTTTGTAAACTGACGAACAGTTTTACAACCTGGAGAATCACATCAGGTACAGCAGTGATCTAAAGAAAGGCAGAGGTGTCGTTATCTATGTGAAAAGAAAATTGATATCGTTCGAACTGGGAGCCTCAAATAATTTTGAAGAGACAATATGGTGCCAGATCAAACTAAATAACAAAAATGATCTATTAACAATAGGATGTATCTACAGGAGTCCTAATAGCTCTATAAACTAACGGATTCGATGTGTGAAATAAGCAGACGAAAGTACTCACACCTCCTTTTACTGGGAGATTTTAACATGAAAGAAATAAACTGGGGTTCAGAAACAACATCTGTGGTCGAGAAAGTGTGTTCGTGATAGCTACCTGTGCCAGCATGTTAGAGAAGCTACACGTAACTGAGCAGAAACAGAACCTTCCCTCTTCGACCTTGTATTTACAAACGAGGAGCACATGCTCAGTTCTATAACACGTTCTTCAGGCTTAGGTAAACTCTTCTGGAAATATATAGGTTCAAAAACGAAGGCAAAATCAACTATCAGTAGCCTTAAAACTCCTAATGGAATCTTGACTTCATCGGGCCAAGAAACAAGGAATATATTGAACATCTACTTTTTAAGCGTTTTCAAGATCGAGGATAAAAGCAATATACAAGCATTCGGCAGTCGGGACTATGAAGAACCACTAGACTCACTAGAAATCACTGGGGAAAAAGTTATGAAAACTATAAAAGAGCTCCAAAAAGGCAAATCCCAGGGCCCTGACCAAATTCACCCTTTGCTTCTAAAGGAAACAAGTTAAGCACAAGCTCCACTTCTCACATTCATATTCAAAAAGTCACTTGAGGAATCAACCTTACCATGCAACTGAAAAGAAGCCAACGTTAGTGCTATTTTTAAAAGTGGCGATAGGAAGCTTGCTGAAAAGTACCGGCCAATTAGTTTGACATCTGTTCCATGCAAGTTGAAAAGCTTGTTAGAAATGCACTTGTAGACCATATGAAAAAGAATATATTTTTTTTCTAAATCTTAGCATGGATTCATTGCTGGCAGATCGTGCATTACACGGTTACTAGAGTTTGTAGAAGAAGTCTCAGAGGCCATAGACAATGGTGACGATGTCGACGTTATTTATTTGGGTTTTACGAAGGCGTTCGACAAGGTACCGCACGAACGCCTTCTTAAAAAGTGGACAGGATACGGCATCAGAGGCAATGTCTATGGTTGGATAAAAGAATTCCTAGCAAATCGAAGGCAAAGGGTAGTAGTGAACGGTCGATGCTCTGAATGGTCAAATGTAACCTCCGCTATACCCCAGGGCTCTGTTTTATGGCCAATATTATTTGCGATTTTCAAAAATGACTTTCCGGACGCTATTACATGTTGTATGAAGCTATATGCTGATGCTGCAAAGATCTTTAAAAGTTCAATCCACTAGGTTACAAAGCCGCGAAGATTGGGCCCTCGAGTGGGAAATGTTTTTTTTTTTTTTAACTTTGGTAAATGTAAACATGACCATATTGGATTACACGACCAAAATTTTAGATATCTCATGAATAACAGTGGTGACTTAGGTGAAATACAAAATGTGTCATCAGAAACAGATTTAAGCGTTATCATGGATAATAAGCTCCTGTTCAGGGAATACATTGCCAAAAAAGAAGGAATAACTAATGGAAATCTTGGGCTCATATTCAAAACATTTGAATTCATGGACAGGGAAATGTTTTTAAATCTGTACAAATCCATTGTAAGACCCAATTTGGAGTATGCAGCGGTGGTTTGGTCCCCCATTTAAAAAAAGGATATTATATCATTAGAAAACGTTCAACGCCGTGCGACCCGCCTAGTTAAGTCGATTCATCTCAGTTATCCAGACGGGCATATAAACCTTGGTCTTCCCACACTCGAGTATAGAAGAGAGTGTGCGGATATGATACAAGTGTATAAAATTCTTAATGACATTGACAAAGTGGATAAAGATATATTCTTAACTATGGCTAAAGCAAGATCAACAAGAGGCCACTCTAAGAAATTGTTAAAAAAAAAACACTCCAAATTTAAGATGAGAGCAAACGTATTAAGTAATAGGATAGAAAAACGTCGTAAGTTCACCTTCCCTGAAGACTGTTATATTAACAGCATACCAAATCTTGTACCAAGGCCAAATTTTTATAAAGGAAATTATAGAAGCATTGAAGAGAATTTAATGTCACCAAACATACACGCTGATAAGCAAGGATTGTCGCTGAAGGAATCATGGGAATGTTACGCTGAAAACACAATTCCACTAATCAAAGATCACATACCGGTGAGCAAACCTTCCGATGACTTGCGCAGAAACAACCCATTTGTAAACGCGGAAACTAAAAGGCACTTAAAGATCAAGAGAAAAAAATGGCAACAGTGTAAATTCTCCAAAACAGTATTGTGCTATGAGTATACAGTGTCTACAGACCCTGATCAGACATCACAGTCTACACTGTTGGCTAGACTCTGACTTAACCAGTGCTGGAAAGGCCATCCGCATAAAAAGTTCTGAAAGTTCTGGCAGCCATCTTGTTCATCAGAGCAGAACAATTTTAGCTAATTCGGTAGAGGGTGTCCTACGCAACATTTCTGTGAAGGTTAAATCAAATTCGCCGAAGGGTTTAGGAGGAGTTGGCATGTAAATCAAATTGTTGACCTTTTTCTATTGTTAGCTCTGGCGGCAATTTTGTTCATCCGAGGATTTTAGATATTTCGGTAGACGGTCACTTAAGCAACATTCCTATGAAGATTGAATGAAATTGACCCAATGATTTAGAAAGATTTTCTATTTTTAGCTCTTGTGGCCATTTTTCTCGTCTGGGTGGAACCATTTCAGCTATTTTGGTAGAGGGCTACCTGAGCAACATTCCTATGAAGGTTGGCTGAAATTGGCTCATGGGATTTTTTATTTTTAGCTCCGGTGGCCAGCTTGTTCACCAGAGCAAAACGAATTTAGCTATTTTGGAAGAAGTTCACGTAAGCAACATTCCTATGAAGTTTGACTGAATATGGCCAAAGGGTTGAGACGGAATTGACAGTTAAAACAAATTGTTGACGTTTTCTGTTTTTAGCTCTGGCAGCCATTTTGCGCATCGGAGCAAAATCATTTTAGTTATTTTGGTGGAGGGTCACCTAAGCAACATTCTTATGAAGTTTGAATGAAATTTGCCCAAGGGTTTAGGAGGACTTGTCGTTTTAAGATTTTTCTATTTTTAGCTCTGGTTGCCATTTTGTTCATCGGAGCGGAACCATTTTAAGCTAGTTGGGTAAACGGTCACCTAAGCAACGTTCCAATGAAGTTTGAATGAAATTTGCCCAACGCTTTAGGAGCTTTTGTCGTTTAAAGGTCTTTCTATTTTAGCTCTGGCGGCCATGTTATTCATCGGAGCGGAACAGTTTTAGTTAATCTGCCAAAGGGTTTACGAGGACTTGTCGTTTAAAGAGTTTTTCTTCTATTTTTAGCTATGGCGGCCATTTCGTTCATCGGAGCGGAACCATTTTATCTTTTTTAGCAGAGGGTCACCCCAAGCAACATTCCGATGAAGTTTGTCTGAAATTGGCCCAATGATATAGGAGGAGTTGTCGTTAAAAGATTTTTCTATTTTTAGCTCTGGCGGCCATCTTGTTCATCAGAGCGAAACAATTTTATTTATTTTGATAAGGGGCCACCTTAGCAACATTCCGATGAAGTTTGCTTGAAATTGGCCCAAGGGTTTAGGAGGAATTGGCATTTAAAGCAAATTATTGACGTTTTTCTATTTTTAGCTCTGGTGCCCATTATATATGTTCATCGGAGCGGAACCATTTTAGCTTGTTCGGGTCATCTCAGCAACATTCCTATGAAGTTTGATTGAAATTGGCTCAAGGGTTTAGGGATGTTGGCATCTAAAGCAAATTGTTGATGATATACTATTTTTAGCTCTGGCGGCCATTTTTTTCATCCAAGCCAATAATTATAGCTAATTTGGTAGAGGGTCATCTAAGCAATACTCCTGTGAAGTTTGAATGAAATTGGCCCAAGGGTATAAAAGTAGTTGCTATTTAAAGATTGCTCTATTTTTAGCTCTGTGGCCATCCTTTTCATCGGAGCAGAACGATTTTTGAAAGTTGATTTTTAAAATCAAGTTTCTATGTCAACACATTTATACTTCCGGTACTGGACCGCGTTATTCCACTTCCGCTGTTCGTTCGCTGCATAAAATAGTCCAAAGGAGCTCTTGAAAATTTTTTCCGGCATGGAACGCCTTTCAAAATATTTCATTTTTCGAGACTTTATACGGATTGAATATAAATAGGAACAGAATTCTGAAATGGGGCTATTTTCCCACGCACTTTCCGATGATATTTATGTAACTGGTTTGAGATTTTATTCTTTCATCCCTTAGTTTTTGAACAGGACTCTTCTCGCTTCAGATATATTCTTATAGAAAGGGGTTTCTGATTAGTTCACTGGCATGATGGCAAACAGTGTACATGTTGACTCTGGCGAGACGTGCTATCTACGTACCGTCTTATCAGGATCTGCAAGGCTTGCATAGATAGTGTATTTCTACCCCAGCGTCTGCACCAGGGTTGAAAGGGTTAGCTCGCTTCTCAAAACAACCCTTTACTGACCGACATCGAACACAGTTATTCACCTGCTTTCGAGAGTGTTTTGTAAGCTGTGAGTTTTAAATCAAGTTCCGTACTTTTAGCAAATAGTGAAGACACCGATCAAACGCTACATTCTGTGGTCTCTAATCTTTCCTTTTTTTTTCTTCGTTGGGGTGGTTTGGTGAGGCGTATCTTGTGTCACTGGGGCGTCCAGCTGTTTTGTGTCACTGGGGCGTCCAGCTGATATTGATTTACAGTTGGGCAAGGCCTGCTGTCCTTGCTGCAGGTAACGGTAGAGTGTGTTTGTGTGTGTGTGTGTGTGTGTGGGGGTGGGTGTTGTTATTTCTTCTGTTTCTACACTTCCATTTTCCTCTTTCTCCTTTGTCCCTCACTTTCATCTCCTCTACTATCTCTTATATCTCTTTTCTCCCTTTCTTTTGGAGAAGACAAAAATGCTCCACAAGGGTTGACTTGTTGTTAAACCCAAACCAAAACAATCGATGAATTATTTTTTTCTTCGTCGAAATGTTTAACCCTCTGGGACCTTGTCAACAAAATATCTAGAGAACTGCTTGATCTATGACTAACATTGTTATCATAATGATTATTCCTCCTAAATGAAATTTCCTCAGTACTTTCAGTACTTTGATTGCTACTTTGGTACTGGGTTACCTAAGCAACTTTCCTTTGACTATTGCTTGGAATTGGCCCAAGGGTTGAGGAGGAGTTGGCATAAAAAGCAAATTGTTGACATTTTCTATCTTTATCTCTGGCAGAGCTAAACTGTTTCATCTATTTTTTGCAAAGAATCACCTAAGCACCATTCCTATGAAGTTTGAATGCATGTAATTGGCCCAATGGTTTTGAAGAAGTTGTCGTTTAAAGATTTTTTTATATTTTTAGCACTAGCGGCCATTTTTCTTATCGGAGAGGAACCATTTTAGCTATTTTGGACGATGGTTGACTAAGCAAAATTCTTATGAAGTTTGACTTTTGAAGTTTGACTGAAATTGGCCAATGGGATTTTCCATTTTTAGCTCTTGTGACCATCATGCTCACCAAAGAGGAACGACGTGAGCTATTTTGGAAGAAGGTCACCTAAACAACATTCATGTGAAGCTTGATTGAATTTGGCCAAAGGGTTGAGACGGAGTTTGCTTGTGTGTGGGAATGTGTGGCGGCGGTAAAACGTCTTCCTGTCCTACATCATAGTGTAGATTATATTTTCTTGTCCTTTGGGATCATTGATTCCATTGTGGAATTTTGAAAATATCTGAGGGTCACTGATGATGCCTAATTGGCCGAAACTAGCAAGTCTGGCCCAGAAAACATGTACACTCCATATATTTTAGTTCTGTGGTGTATTCCTTGCTTCCAAAGGATAACCCTTTTATAAAACATATTTAACGTCACTACAGCTGGTGTGTGGGAATGTGTGGCGGCGGTAAAACGTCTCCCTGTCCTACATCATAGTGTAGATTATATTTTCTTGTCCTTTGGGATCATTGATTCCATTGTGGAATTTTGAAAATATCTGAGGGTCACTGATGATGCCTAATTGGCCGAAACTAGCAAGTCTGGCCCAGAAAACATGTACACTCCATATATTTTAGTTCTGTGGTGTATTCCTTGCTTCCAAAGGATAACCCTTTTATAGAACATATTTAACTTCACTACAGCTGGTGTGTGGGAATGTGTGGCGGCGGTAAAACGTCTCCCTGCCCTACATCATAGTGTAGATTATATTTTCTTGTCCTTTGGGATCATTGATTCCATTGTGGAATTTTGAAAATATCTGAGGGTCACTGATAAGACCTAATTGGCCGAAACTAGCTAGTCTGGCCCAGAAAACATGGACACTTCATTTGCTTTAGTTCTTTGGTGTATTCCTTGCTTCCAAAGGATAACCCTTTTATAGAACATATTGGCATTTAAAGCAAATTGTTGACGTTTTTCTTTTTTAGCTTTGGCAGACATTTTGCTCATTGGAGCGGAATTATTTTAGCTATTTTGGTGGATGGTCACCTAAGCAACATTCCCCAATTTGCCCAAGGGTTTAGGGAGAGTTGTCGTTTAAAGATTTATCTATTTTTAGCTCTGGCGGACATCGGAGCGGAAGCATTTTATCTATTTCGGCAGAGGGTCCCCTATGCAACATTCAGATGGAGTTTGACTGAAATTGACCCAAGGATACAGGAGGAGTTATCGTTAAAAGATTTTTCTATTTTTAGCTCTGGCGGCCATCTTGTTCATTAGAGGAAACGATTTTTGCTATTTTAATAGAGGATCACATTAGCAAGATTCCGACGCCCTCGCCCATCGGGGCTTGAAGAGAAATAAATGGGCTGCATGATGCTTCCACGCAGAGCTGAAACCGACCCGCACACGAGTACTGGTAAACCGCTTAGATGATCTAAGCCTGCCAGGGCAAAGCGGTGCGAGTCGGCCCGTCCATGCTTATAAACTCTATTGGTTTCATTGGGCGGCAGGGCTTGAGATGTCTTTTCATCTCAATGTCGGGTAAAAGTCCCACAAAATTGGAAGCAGCGTCTCCAAAATGACCTTTACAGTGTTGACGGGGACGTTAAACCTCAAATCAAACAAACACATTAGCAAGATTCCGATAAAGTTTGATTGAAATTGGCCCAAGGGTTTAGAAGCAGTTGGCATTTAAAGCAAATGATTGAGTTTTTTTTTTTTTTTTTTTTCTTGCTCTGGTGGCCATTTTGTTCATCGGCGCGTAACCGTTTTAGCTAGACCTTTCATATGAAGTTTGACTGAAATGGGCAGAAGGGTTTAGGAGGAGTTGTCATTGAAAGCAAATCATTGACGTTTTTTCTATTTATAGCTCTGGTGGTCATTTTTAATGACAGATTCCATCTGTCTATTCTTGCTGTGCTGCACGTTTAAAGTGATTCAGGCTTTTTCTTCCGGCTTTGACCGCCATAGAAATATGATTCCGCACTAAATGTAGTCCGGTTTGGCGCAGTAATCCAAATTGTACAAGCGTATTAGTTATCCTCTAAGCGTAATACAAACCTTTGAAGCAGACGACTTGACGATTTAGCATTTCATATGAATCAGCTGCATCATGCGACGGGTATACCCAGATCAATGCAGTGTCTGCTCAGCAGTCTGCTCAGGTTTTACACTGTTTTCTATCAGTGCTGTCAATATTCAATCCTTTAAGACCAGCCTGCTGTTGGACCAGGTTAGCTGTAGACAAGAATATTAATGGGTTTTCTTTCTGACTTTCGAGGTCAAGTTTAGGTCAATTACAACTTAGGTGTATATTGACTTTGCGTGGAGAAATTGAAAAGAAAGGCTGTCCCTTTCAACCCTGGAATATGGTACAGATACTTAGTGTAGGTCCTGTGATATAATTCTAGGTGCCATATATTTAGCAGAATAGACGAGCCCAACTTCAGTGATGGAAGAGTGCACTCCAGAAACCCAAGGCAGTGAATACATCAAAGCACTGACAACATTCATGCCGATTGTCTCTAAATGCAGGCTGGTCATGAACGGGGACTTGGACTGATTCGTTTAAACTTAAAATGTTAGTAACTAATGCAAAAAGTGTAGAATAAGATTAGCACCGTGTTGTGTGGCTTTTGAGCTGAGTTTACATTGTTTGCCAGATCCAACATTTGGTTGATGTGCAGATTTTACAGATAACACTTACATGTATCTAACACTGACAAACGACGCGGCTATGTTTGGGTTGTTTGTTTGGCATTCGACCCGAAGTTGATAATAAGAAAAGCGCTTCAGATCTAATGTCTACGTGACTATCACTGACTTGTCAGAATAACTTTTTGTCTTGTAGAAAATAGCCGCAGTGAGATCGGGGTATTCCATAAGACTGAAGAGGGTTATCCTGGAATCATAGGGTGAGCTTGGCAAACAGTGTAGACCAAGATCAGACGCTGCCGAACGCGTCTTCTTATCAAAATCTTCACTATTTGTTTGGAATTTCAGAATTAAATGAAACAGTTTAAATCTCAGACCAGGCCTATTACTCCAACCTACACCCCACACTCTCAGTGCTTTGATTCTGAAACCAAACGATTACAGCACCTTTAGGCACCATGCCCTTAGGCTAAAAACGTTAAATCAATCAACCGTGACGTCAGGTTACCAGGTTACAAGTCGATCCTGTGCACTACCCTCACACCAATACGGATAGAAACCACATGCTCAGGATCAAACTTTTGGTGTGTAATGTAAGGTCGTGCCTAGAAAAGAAGAAACTTAAATTTGTTCTTAAAAATAGCATTTAGTGAGAGCGTATTGCAACATTTTTCATAAAAGGATCGTAAGCGTGCCCCTGGACCGTTAGAAGCTGGTCGGAAAACGGATGACGTTGACTCTGATTTTGGGTGCCACGTGTGATCTATCGTCTATAGGAGTGACATCTTACTATATACAGAAGACGCTAGTTGACGTCGACGTAGCGGAAGACCGACGTCCGTACGTCAAGATCGATTCGACCGTCAGACGCATATGCGAAACAGATTTCCGCCGGCAGCTGCTACACTGTACCTGTAGATAAACAAGGGGTCTCAACTACCGACTAATAAGCAGTGATACTGATCGTCGCCCTTATGCGATGCAAGTTTGAGAGCTAGACGCCCCTGTCGTGACCAACGTTAACGCGTCGACACAGTACGGAACACTTACGCTAGTGCATGAAATATGTAAATTGGCGTCTAAGCGACTGACATATGCGTTTCAGTGACAAATCGCACTTCAGCGTGAATCACGCCGGTTGCGATTTCCGGGTGTTTCGACGTATAGGTGTAAGGTATGCCGAGGCGACGCGTGCGTAACAGAGCATGACATATCGGGTGAAATAAGCGTAATTGTGTGGCGAGCTATTGCGTGTAGTTAGCGAACGCAGCTTAGTGTCATTAAGAACATTCAAGATCATAGCTGAGACGTGGATAGAACAGCGATACGTTACATCAATCAAGAGCTTCGGCCTCACATGGTTCCATTTATTTGTTTACGCTCAGAATCCGCGATGTCTTATCCAGCAGGATTACGAGCGGGCTCATAGTGCTGTTCTTACTCAAAAATGTCTTCAAGCCAATGGAATTCATGTACTGGACTAGCCAGCCTTTCTTCTCCGATCTCTTTCCCATACAGTATCTTTGGGTAGAGGTGTCAACAACCGACCAGACAAAAACTGTCACTTATGGACAGTAGCATTGTTAAAACTTGAATTTTAATGTTTGGTTTTGAAAACGTAAACAGTTTCTTTCAAAAATTTGAAACATCGAATGGCGTTTCATAATACCACCGGTCTATCGACATCTGCAAACATATCATATATTGGAATTTGCAGACCTTACTTTCTAAATTTTAAGATCTATTTAGAAAGGTTTTCTTTAAGTTTTCACAGTGTTATGATTTTCTCATAGAATCTGTCATTCCAGTGCCTTTGGCGCTTTGATTTTCATCCGAGCGGAACCGTTTTAGCCAGTTTGGTAAAGGGGCAGCTAAGCAACATTCTTATGAAGTTTTACTGAAATTGGCTACCTACGCAACATTCCTATAAAGCTTGATTGAAATTGGCCCATGGGATTAGGTGAAGTTGGCAATTTAAGCAAATTATTGACGCTTTTCTATTTTTAGCTCTGGCGGCCATGTTGTCCATCGGAGCGAAACCGTTTAAGCCATTTGGGTAGGTGGTCACCTAAGCAACGGTCCGATGAAGTTTGAATGGAATTTTCTTAAGGGTTTAGGAGCGTCTTTCGTTTAAAGAACTTTCTATTTTTAGCTCTGGTGGCCATTTTGTTCATCGGAGCGGAACCTTTTAGCTAATTTGGCAGAGGGTAACCTAAGCAACATTCCTATGAAGCTTGATTGAAACTGGCCCAAGGATTTAGGAGGCGTAGGCATTTATAGCAAATTATTGACGTGTTTTCATTTTTAGCTCTGGCGGCCATTTTGTTCATCGGAGCAAAATCGTTTATCTAGTTTGGTAGAGGGCCGCCAAAGCAACATTCCTATGAAGTTTGAATGAAATTGGCCCAAGGGTTCAGGAGGAGTTGTCTTTAAAAAAAGAAATCTACTTTTAGCTCTGGCGGCCACCTTGTTCATTGGAGCGGAACAATTTTAGCTCCTTTGGAAGAGGCTCACCTTTGCAACATTCTTATGAAGTTTAATTGATATTGGCCCAAGGTTTTAGGAGGAGTTGACATTAAAAGCAAATTGTTGTCGACACACGACGCACGACGGACCCCGTGCTCAGGGGAGCTAACATTATTAAGCCCCACATTTCTCTTAAGGAAGTGGGGAAACTAAGGTTTTTCATTGTATGGATTTGTAAACATGATTGGTTTACTGGTTGTCCACGAAGAGCGTCTTAAACATCATATAATATATACGCTCGTAGAATCTTGCATTCGTGCTCTCATGTAAGATCCTTTATATTCCAACCTTAGGTAATGGGTGCTCATTGGAACCACCTCATTGTGACAGATTTTGTTTGCATTGTGGACCCAAATCAGGCTGCTCCTCTCAGACTGATACTAGAGGAGCAGTCTGATCAGAGTCCACACTGCATGTATGCAAAATTATGTTTGAAAAGTTTTCAAGAGGGTATAGCTGCTGACATATACCTATATATGATAAAGATTTCCTTTACTGTGAGTAAACAATGTAGACCCAGATCAGTCGCCACAGAACCAACGGTATCAGATATTTGCAAAACCAAACACACGATTCCGGTCAAGATTCTATAAATAACCGTCTGACGTAACATTCTATTCTAGATGGCTGGGCTATAGCTCACCATAAGGGGTAAATGGTAAAAATAATCAAAGCGCCAAAGGCACTCAAATGACAGATTCTATGAGAAAATCATAACACTGTGAAAACTTACACAAAACCTTTCTAAAAAGATCTTAAAAAGGAAGGTAGTTCTGCAAATTCCAGTATATGATATGTTTGCAGATGTCTATAGACCTGTGGTATTATGAAACGCTATTCGATGCTTCAATTTTTTGAAAGAAACTATTTACGTTTTCAAAACCAAGTTTTAACAATGCTACTGTCCAAAAGTAACAGTTTTTGTCTGGTCAGTTGTGGACACCTCTACCCAAAGATACTCTATGGGAAAGAGATCGGAGGAGAAAGGCTGGCTGGTCCAGTACATGAATTCCATTGGCTTGAAGACATTTTTGAGTAAGAACAGCACTATGAGCCCGCTCGTAATCCCGCTGGATAAGACATCCCGGATTCTGAGCGTAAACAAATAAATGGAACCATGTGAGGCCGAAGCACTTGATTGATGTAACGTTTCGCTGTTCAATCCACGGTCTCAGCTATGATCTTGAATGTTCTTGATGACACTAAGCTGCGTTCGCTAACTACATGCAATAGCTCGCCACACAATTACGCTTATTTCACCCGATAAGTCATGCTCTATTACGCACGCGTCGCCTCGGCATACCTTACACCTATACATCGAAACACCCGGAAACGACAATCGGCGTGATTCACACTGAAGTGCGATTTGTCACTGAAACGCATATGTCAGTCGCTTAGACGCCAATTTACGTATTTCATGCACTAGCGTAATGTTCCATACTGTGTCGACGCGTTAACTTTGGTCACGACAGGAACGTCTAGCTCTCAAACGTGCATCACATAAGGGCGACGATCAGTGTCAGTGCTTCTTAGTCGGTAGTTGAGACCCCTTGTTTATCTACAAATACAGTGTAGCAGCTGCCGGCGGAAATCTGCTTCGCATATGCGTCTGACGGTCGAATTGATCTTGACGTACTGACGTCGGTCTTCCGCTACGTCGACGTCCACTAGCGTCTCCTGTATATAGTAAGATGTCGCTCCAATAGACGATAGATCACACACATGTGGCACCCAAAATAAGAGTCAACGTCATCCGCTTTCCGGCCAGCTTCTAACTGTCCAGGGGCACGCTTACGATCCTTTAATGAAAAATGTTGCAATACGCTCTCACTAAATGTGTTTTTTTTTCTGAGAACAAATTTCAGTTTCTTCTTTTCTAGGCACGACCTTACATTACACATCAAAAGTTTGATCCTGAACATGTGGTTTCTATCCGTACTGGTGTGAGGGTGGTGCACAGGATCGACGTGGCCGGACTGGTAACCAGGCGTCATGGTTGATCGATTTAACCTTTTAGCTTAAGGGCATGGTGCCTAAGTGTGTTGTAATCGTTTGGTTTAAGAGTCAAAGCACTGAGAGTGTGGGGTGTAGGTTGGAGTAATAGTCCTGGTCTGAGATTTAAACTGTTTCATTTAACTCTGAAATTCCAAACCAATAATGAAGATTTATATAAGAAGACGCGTTAGGCAGCGTCTGATCTTGGTCTACACTGTTTGCCAAGCTCACCCTATGAGTCCAGGATAGCCCTCTTCCGTCTTATGTAATAGTCTGATCTCACTGCGGCTATTTTCGACAAGACAAAAAGTTATCAGTCTGACAAGTCAGTGAGAGTCGCGTAGACATTAGCACTGAAGCGCTTTTCTTATTATCAACTTCGGGTCGAATGCCAAACAAACAACCCAAACGTAGTCGCGTCGTTTGTCAGTGTTGGGTACATGTAAGTGTTATCTGTAAAATCTGCACATGTATCAACTGTTGGATCTGGCAAGCAATGTAAACTCAGATCAAACGTCACAGAACACGGTGCTGATCTTGTTCTACACTTTCTTGCATTAGTTACTAACATCTTAAGTTTAAACCAATCAGTCCAAGTCCCCGTTCATGACCAGAATGCATTTAGAGACGATCGGCATGAGTGTTGTCAGTACTTTGATTTATTCACTGCCTTGGGTTTCTGGAGTGCACTCTTCCATCACTGAAAGTGGGCTCGTCCATTCTGCTAAATATATGGCACCTAGAATTATATCACAGGACATACGCTAAGTATCTGTGCCATATTCCAGGGTTGAAAGGGACAGCCTATCTTTCCAATTTCTCCACGCAAAGTCACTAAACACCTAAGATGTAACTGACCTAAACTTGACCTCGAAAGTCAGAAAGAAACCCCATTAATATTCTTGTCTGCAGCTGACCTGGTCCAACACGAGGCTGGTCTTTAAGGATTGAATATTGACAGCACTGATACAAAACAGTGTAAAACCTGAGCAGACTGCTGAGCAGACGCCGCATTGATCTGGGTATACAGTCTTCGCCAAACCCGTCTCATGGTGCAGCTGATTCATATGAAATGCTGAATCGTCAAGTCGTCTGCTTCAATAGTTTGTTTTACGCTTACAGGATAACTAATAAGCTTGTAATATTTTGATTACTGCGCCAAACCGGACTACATATTGTGCGGACTCATATTTCTATGGCGGTCAAAGCCGGGAGAAAGCCTGAATTACTTTAAACGTGCAGCACAGCAAGAATAGACAGATGGAATCTGTCATTGAAAATAATAACAATAATAAAGATTCCAGTCCAGAATCCAGAACGATCACGCACGCCAACAGTATTCTTACCCCCCTTGAACCCAACTTTTATATTGCAAAACTGGGGTTTACAGGGGTAAACATTATTGTTCTTATTTCTGCTCTAAAATATAGATTGTGGGTACACGTTAGAACCGCCTCAATGAGGCGGTTCTGGCGTGTGCCCACAATTTATATTTTGAGCAGACTTAATAAAAATGTCACAATTTTTCATCTTAAGAGTTTAGTTTTTCGGCGGAAAAAATAATGTATTTGTATAGGTGTGTTTTCGTAATGGTTTCGAGTCAGTGTAGACCCTGATCAGACCCTGCAGTACTCTGCGGCGCCTTATAGGGGTCTATACTCTTTGCAAAACCCAACACAGCATACCAGTCCAGATTCATTAGATAACCCTCTTGCGTAACATTCTGATCTCACAGCGAAAAGAAAAGCATGGTTATTAACGCTTTAACAAGTCTGTGGTAACCTTACCAGGGGACCAACGATGGGCTGACGTTGATATGCCGATGTTACCTCCTGTCGATGATGGTCGGCCGTTCACCTAGCACTACAAGATGGCTTGGCTATAGTTCACCCTAAAAATCACCGTAAAATGGTATGAAGAAAAATCATGAAAAGAAGAAGAAAAAACGTGATTTCAGTCCAGATTCCAGACTTTTTATATAGTTTAATTCTTAAATTCCTGTGCTATGAGTAGACAGTGTCTACAGACCCTGATCAGACGCCATAGTCTAGACTGTTTGCTAGACTCAACACATGATTCCAGTCCAGATTCTATAGATAACCCTGTTATGCAAAACGCTTACCTCACAGCGATAAGAATTTAGAGGCTTTTTATGGGGCGCCGTTGTACTAGTTAATCCGTATTTATAGCTATCCATAAATCGAATTATGGATATCAATAATTCGATTTATGGATATCCATAAATCAGCCGAATAATGCATATCCATAATTCGAATTATGGATATCCATAAATCACCGCCAAAGCTTTTGGTTTAATGATTTCTCCCTAAAATACGTGGCTGTTTATTGTAAAAAAATCCAAAATCTTCAATATCTTCATCATCGCTGAAAGATGATGGCCGGTCAAAGGGACCTATCTGCCGTGCAGCCTTTTCAGCCCGTAAGCGGCTTCCAAAGCAACGGACGGCATACGCTGAACGCCCGCCATGTGTGCAGTTAAATATCGGAACCAGCCGTAAGATCTGGAAATTCCGGCCAACGCATCCGGTCCCTCTGGAATCACCTCTATGAGGACTGAGCACCTAAGGACACTGAAAGTCGGACGTAAGATTATGATGATCCAAACAGCTTTCTGGAGAAAAATGCACATGGTCGATATATATATAGTATTAACATCTATCCATATAATACTCTGCTTGAGATGTATAGAGTACCAGGCAGATTAAGATATATCCCCTAGGCCGCGCCCATTGGGGCTTGGAGAAATAGATTTGGCTGCATGAGCTGAGAGTACTGGTAAACCATTTAGAAGGTCTAAGCCTGTCCAAACAAAGTCGTGTGAGTCAATAGGCGACAGGGCTTGAGATGTTTGTTTGTATTTGAGTCAAACGGCCCAGTCAACACTAATTTAGGTAATTTTTGAGCCGATCAGTTAACCTATCCACACTTTTCCTTGGCAGGCTTATACATAAGCAGTTAACCAGTACAGTGCACATTATTTCGCCAGAAACTCACAACCCTTCTTGAATCAGCGGAAGGGAGAGAATGACCGTAGAAAAGATTTCATAATCAATCTCCACGAAAGAATGTTGCCGACCCCGGCAGGTATCGAACCCGCGTCCTCCTGATCACCAGTCAGATGCGCATCCGACTGAGCTACCGAGGCCGGCGAGATCGAGATGTCAGTTAATCTCAATGAAGGCTTAATGCCCAACATAATTGGAAGCAACGTCTCCAAAATGACATAAATAGTATTGAAGGGGACGTTAAACCGCAAATCATACAAAGCATATCTCTCCCACAACATAGTCCACCACTAATCCTACCCTACATTATCTGCACCTCCAGACCGGCTTTTGTTAGACACCTAAATCGGAAATCTGACACGAATAATCGAGTTTTTTTTTTTGTTTGTTTTTTTTGCAAATGAGCAGTCATTATTCATTAGGTTTATTTGCAGAGGATAATTAAGGATATCCATAATTCGATTAAGGGATATCCATAAATCAGCCGAATAATGGATATCCATAATTCGAATAAAGGATAACCGTATTTTGATTTATGGATATCCATATTTCGATCTAAATTAATGATATCCATAAAACGATTTATGGATATCCATAATTCGATTTATGGATATCCATATTTTGATTTATGGATATCCATAAATCAGCCAAATAATGGATATCCGTAATTCGATTTATTGATATCAATATATCGAATGATGGATATCCATCATTCGATTAATGGATATCATTAATTCAGTTCGATTTATGGATACCCATAATTCGAATTATGGATATCCATAATTCAAATTATGGATAGCCATAAATAATTATTGATATCTATAAATACGGATTAAATAGTAAAACGGCGCCCCATAGGTTTTTTTTACTATAAATAGCCTTTACCTAGATTTCCTTTAAGTCTGAGATGGTCACATGGACTTTAAAGGTGAAAAGCTACTGCGCTTTATAACTCTGGACATTTCTGCAACGTAATTTAAAAATCATTATGGAATGGGAAATTATGCATCGCTACATAACAGTTAAATAAACGTAAAAAACGTTTCTTACCTGCTACTTACGAAGCCAGTTTTTGTACGACGCTTACTTAAGGAGTTTAATCCAACTTGATTATCAAGGGTAAAACATACATCATTTTAACGGTAAATGTGTAAACTTTTGGATGAGCTAAAAAATTTGATTGAACTTAATGCCCAAATGTGTTTAATTTACATTTGAACACCCCTACCTCCATAAGCTTCATTGCGGTGAATGTAGCGCAATCCTGCAAACAGGGGCGTTTTACACATATAAATGCATATATTATGATGTTTATATTTTCTTGTAAGTGCTACTGATCTTCGAAGATGCTGACGAAGGCATAAAATACTAAATAAAACCGGTGTTAGGGACAATTTCGACACCAAGGAATTATGCTTCAAAATGATAAGCATTTTCTGTGAAATCTATATAGCTGATTTTGGTATGTTTTGGTTTCATTGACAATAGTTATGCCAGAGTGCTATTATACTGTTTGAACTTTAATAAGGCGACCAATAATGTTTGTTCAATAAAATTAATATACTTAACGAAGATAATATTCTTCCATATACTAATATGAAAAACCTACTATAGTCTTAGACCTAGTATTGTGTGCTACAACTTTAGATCTAGCATATTCTGATGATTGCACAGACTAAAAGAAACTTAACATTCAATAGTTATATAGTTCGAAAACCTGTCGGATTCAAGATCACGGCCCCAATTGTAAGGTACCGTGTGACTATTATTAAGTCCGGGATTGATCCGACAGTTTTTGTTGCCGAGCTAAGGCAGTGGTTTACCAGAGCCCTGTAAGCCAATTTCAGTATTATCTCGTTCAATATATAAAGATAAGAACATGAAATTTGGGTCCACTTCCCACGACGAGGACGTAGGGTTGGGTTATGGGAGGCAACGAGGACAACAAAGACAAAGGACTTAACAAGGACAGAAGGGAATAATTGATTATAGTTTACATAACATAGAAGTATGTTCAACAATTCATGCCTATATATAAATGAAGACAATATTTACAAACGGAATTCATGTTTAGCCATTTACTAAATTAACCAAACTAAGTATTTACACATGTATTAGAAACAAGAATTCCGCCGAAGGCTATGTCGCGCCTGTGGGGGCGCAAAGTCACAGAACCATGACATCTAGGCCAAGATCAAACATAGATGCTTGCATTAAAGGCTTGTAGTAAGTATCATTAATGAAGTTCAAATAATTCTTGAGAAATGAACTTAACCATTAGGGTGAACGCTAGGGTGGTGGCAATATTTTACAAAGTCAGTGAACCATGAAATGTAGGTCAAGGTGAAATATGGATGCTTGCATGTAAGTTGCCATCCCCAGACACAAGTTTTTATGAAGTATCATTAATGAAGCTCTTATAGTTCTTGAGAAATAAACTTGACCATTAGGGTGAATGCTAGGGTGGTCGCAATATTTTACAAAGTCAGTGAACCATGAAATGTAGGTCAAGGTCAAATATGGATGCTTGCATGTAAGTTGTCATCCCCAGACACAAGTTTGTACCAAGTATCATTAATGAAGCTCTTATAGTTCTTGAGAAATAAACTTGACCATTAGGGTGAACGCTAGGGTGGTCGCAAATGTTGACGCCTTGACGAACGGACGGACGGACGAACGGACGGAAAACCGGGCGCCTATATCGCGCTATGCTAATAGCAGGCGCGACAACAATATATCTACAATTTGATTTGGATACAACTTAAAGAAATTCTATGAAACATATGCAAATCTAATTTTGTACTTTAAACATACATTTGGTTTAAAACAGAACATAAAACTGCACAGGTATAATACATACAGATTTACAGTACATTTATAATTTATTCTTCAAATAATGCTTATAGACATTTTAAATACGTGTGCATACATTTATTAATAGGTGTTGCATCCATTGCATATTGTAATGTAATAAGACATGTATTTTTATTTTGTATTTTTTTTTTTTTTTTTTTTTTTTCATTATATAAAAATGAAATGTACAAATATGAAACACTGAACATACAGCTGTACATGAAATAGACCATCAATATATGTTTATACAGGATGACAGGCTCATACAATATGATAATTACTGGTCAATGGATGTACATGTATAAGACAATCTACACACATTCTATGACAACTAACTAATAATTACCAAAATGGATATAATTTAGGGGAAAAAAATAGTTACTTGGGTTGTCAACTGAAACAAAACTCCAGATAATTATTTATGACGAGTTTTGCTCGAGAATCTCTAGATGCTACATATATATACAAGTATTTACAAAGATATAATGACAAAAATACTGTCAACATTACAAAACTTTACAGTAGATCCGTGGGATCAACAAAGCGTCTTGCTAAAACTGGCAAGCAAAGGCCAGTACTGGAGGACTGTCACTTTTCGGAATGACTGCATAAAAAGTCTATCAATATTTAATCACTCTGAATCTGAGTCTTACTCTGAGTCTGAGTCTGACAGAACATCTTGTGACGGCGGCATCGCACTGTGCGGATTCTGACAACTCATGTCATGGCTACATGCACAAGAATCTACACATGATAGACCTGCCTTTGCGCATGAACATTTGCCGGCACAGTGTGACTTTGCACACTTGCATGTAACCATAACAAGAAGAGCTTTTGGAGCTGAGGCTTTAGTTGTCAAATGCGGGAACAACTCGCCATCATCAACGCCCCATTAGGACAGGAAGAACGCAAGACCCTTCCAGTGCTGTCGCAAGTTGACTGCGAGATTGACTGCTCATCTGGGACTGTGTCCACAGACAGTGGGACGAATTCTGGTTCGCCAGCCGAAAGACGAGCTCGTTTTGGCCCCTTGAAAATTCTGACAGGACTTGTGCATTCATCTTCATCGGTCGCCATAGTTGCTACAGCTGGCTAAAAGTGTTAAGAAGTAGACAACCCCCTATCGCAATATCTACGATGTCGTCTCCTACAAACCATTAACAGGGGTGATCAGAGGGGAAAATAGGAAAGGGTAGATTCTTAAAAGACAGTCACTGAAGGAAAGGGCACACTTAAGTCTAATGTACAATACTAGGCTAACGTAGAGCAAGGATGTCTACGTAGAGTGCAAACAAAATAGAGAAGGAGGTAGAGATGGAAAGAAGGGACATGATGTGTAGCATAGGACACCCTCAGTGAGAAAAGGGAGGAATATAATGCCACAGAGGGCCGAAAGACGTAATACCTTAGAGGTGTGATGTTTCTAATGACACTGCTGGATATAGATGAGTGAGGGAAGCATGCAGTTCCACAAGAGATGGCCAAGCAGTCTATAGACAGGATCTGCAAATGGAAGGTAAAGTTGAAAAATATGAAATTACTAGTCAGGTACTTGGTCAAATTTAGTTCTAAGGTACGATTTTGTAACGCCTCGTTGGGTTTCTTACCTGTATTGAAAGGGATTTATGGGTCTCGGCTATGTATAGGTTAGTACGATATAAACCTATTGTAGTCAGTGAACAACGTTTATTTCGTGTGTGATGATGTACGAACTCGTTTTTTATCTTCTTTACAACAAACTTTTGTATTTATTGTGTTATTTGATTATTGGCGTCTTTTAAGGCTGTGTATACAAAGATTTTTTTTTCATTTTTGGTCTTACTACACAGGTTGAAATGGACCATTGTCATTTGTTGGATTGAAGGAGATACCGGAAGTTTTCGGTTAAACATGAATGCATGATCATTAACCTTTCAAATACCGAAGAGAAAATGCGATATTTCCTTGTCCTCGTATACGTGGGAGAAAAACAATCCGCAGTGTCTATTTTAAAGGGACATAATTTAAGTGGTAGAAATTTGTGTCTTCACCGGTTTTTCTGATTGTTTGTTATCATATTTTGCTTAGAATTGTTCATTCGTTCCTTGATCCATTGATAATTTGTTCTCATGAACAATGATTAAGATGCATTTGATTGGAGAAGTAAGCATTATAAAACTTTATGTATGTGGGTGGGGGTACTAAATAGCCTAAAAAGGTACTTTGGGCATTTGTGCATGAAATTTTATTTACAGTGTTAAAAGATAACATAATAAGCTGTATATAAATGTATGTTTCGTCCTTGATAAGGAAGATGGATTAAATTTTAAAATATTCACAGGTGGCCTCGCGACTATGCTGTAATGTTTTGTCATCCGCCATTTTTAGAAGCCTGTGCGCCCAAAATACGAAGCCTGTGTGTCCAAAATACGAGGCCTGTGTGATTGCTACGCAATTTATACGTATACATTGTCCTTGTTTAAGTCACAGTCATAACCCTTCAGCAAAGGCGAAGTAAATCGGAAATAGAACAAGAAGGTGATGTATTCCAATTTCAAAAAGGAAAAAAAAAAGTTTTCAGTTTTACAAATTATTTGAATTCTTTTAAGCAGTAAAATGACCATATCTGACAATATTTCGTCACTTAATTTTATTAAATATTTGTCAAATAATGCAGGAACAGACAACTTCTGCACAGCTAAACACCTATTTATTTAAGAATTATTACGAAAACACGCCTGTACAAATGCATTGTAAATTTTATCGCCCGAAAAAGGAAAATATTAAAATGAAAAACTGTGATATTTTTCTAATTTCTGCTCAAAATATAGATTGTGGGAACTCGTTAGAACCGCCTCAACGAGGCGGTTCTAACGAGTACCCACAATCTGTATTTTAGAGCAGAAATAGAAAAGTAAGGTTTACCCCTATAAACCCCAGTTTTACAATATACAAGTCAAATTCAAGGGGTTTAGAATTTTAAAGGCGTGTTTTCGTGATGTAAAATTGTCGGAAAAATGACTTTATCACATGACGTCGTTGATAAGCAGTGGATAACGTCGTGTAATAAAAATCGTATGACCACACGTGTAATAACACTTTGGTGGGATTAAGTAACGTCATGGCGACGGCCATGTCAACCATACATATTTTGTGGAACAAATGTCAAATTTAAAGGCGATAAAATCCAATTTAAAGTGGTCATATGATAAACAGAATCTTACACTCGTGGTCATTTCATATGAAATTTATTAAACTCGCCGAAGGCTCGTTTCATAAATGTCATATGAAATGACCACTCGTGCAAGATCCTCTATTTATCATATGACGTCGCGTCTGGAAATGTAATAGCGCCATGTAATCAATTCGATAAGCCACAAAAATGCAAATTCGTTAGATACGCCCCGTAACGTTATGTGTACGACATTCTTAACGACGTCGCGTTTACTAATGGCGAAATATTGACATTTTTGTTAAACTGTCGTGAATAAAATGCGTTTTAAATGTGATATGATAAATAAAATCTTGCATTCGTGCTCATGTATTATTGAATTTATTAAACTCATTGAAGAAAATGGATAAAATGCTCGGTAATGCCTCGCATTTTATCCCTTTCCCTCAAATCGTTCAATAAATTCAATAATACATGAACACTCGTTTAAGATCCCTAATGCACTTAAGCGGATTGCGGTTTAACCCTCGATGATTTACACCTTTGCACACAGTGTAGATTGAGATAGGATAGCTTTTGATCAGGATCTACAGTGTCGTTCAGTTTGCGACCTTCATTGAACATATTACACCAAGTATTTTGATTGGTTGATAGTCAGAAATGGGTGTGATAAAATAAGCTGACACAGCAGGACAATGGTTAATCCTAGGAATGAAATGCCCTTCATAAGCATTACGAAAACACGCCTATTCAAATATACTGAAAATTTTACCACCAAAAAATGAAGATTTTTCGGAAAAAAAATTGATATTTATCATATTTCTGCTCCAAACAATGATTGTGGTTACTCGTTAGAACCGCCTCTGCCTCAATATTTTAGCAGAAATCAGAAAAATAATATATACCCCTATAAACCCCAGTTTTACTCTTTAAAAGTGGGGGTTTAAAGGGGTAAAAATTATATAGGTGCGTTTACGTGCTGCCTACTTTATTTCTTCTTCTTCTTCTTCTTCTTCTTCTTCTTCTTCTTCTTCTTCTTCTTCTTCTTCTTCTGCTTCTTCTTCTTCTTTCCGTTTCAAGACGTAGGTTGTGAGCTCTCATCAGGTGGACTAGTCCATGAAATGAAGACCCCCCATACCCTCTTTATATAGAGAAAACGGGGGTTTACGGGGTTATACATTATTTTCCTGATTTTTGCTCCAAGACATAGGTTATGGGTACTCGTCAGAATCGCCTCAATGTGGCGGTTCTAACGAGCACCCACGACCTATGTTTGTTATTTATAAGAAAAATATCGGATATTTTCTTTAGAAAAGTAGCTATTTTGGAGTTGAGAAATATGCACTATTTCGCACGGGTGTGTTATCGTAATGTGGATTGAGACGGTTCTGAGGAGCACCCACAATCTTTGTTTAGAATATCGAATAAGGAGAATAATATACATTTTAATAATGATGTGCCAATTTCAAAGCCAGTCTCAAAGTGGTGTTAAAACGGGTTATTATATAAAAATTCAAAATTTTATTCAGGTACATGCAATCAGTTATTGTTGATGGCTTCTAACATCATCGTGTAAACAACTCCATGTAATGAAGACTCCTATAACCCACACTTTTTGTAGAGAAAATTGGGGTTTACATGGGTATGCCTGTATGTTATTTTCATAATTTCTGTTTCAACACATGTTGTGGGTACTCGTTTGAACCGCCTCGTTGAGGCGGTTCAAACTAGCAACCCAACCTATGTTTGGAGTAAAAATAAGAAGAAAAAAGTCATGAAAATAGTAACCCCTTTTGAGATGTGATAGAATGCACTATATCACACGGATGTGTTAGCGTAATTGATTTATACTATTTTCTTGCAGCTAGTATACTCGGTCTTTAAAAGAAAATGAGTAGCTTTTTCAATTACGAAGCATCCGGGATGGCGAAACTTTATGACAAGGAAAGATATGCCTTGGGCGCCGACGTGATTGCTGGTTTATTGCAGGTTCACTCTCTGAAGCCCTTAAAGGTATGCTATGATTTGAGGGGGAGTGGGGAATAGGTTCAGGCTCGGGGGTGAGGTGCGCAACACTTTAAAATATTTTAGCTCTTTCATTAAATAGGAGCATGATCTTACAGAAATAGATTGCTCCTGGAAAGTAAATTCTTTGCCAGCGAGTTAAAGTGCACGTTATCTGTGACGAACCGTCTTCGTAAGTTCCAGAATTTACTGTAGTAAAGTACATGTATAGGCAAATCATCGCAAATACAGTGGGGTTTGTTTGACTTGAGGTTTAACGTCCCCGTCAACGCTATAAAGGTCATTATGGAGACGTTTCTTCCAATTTTGTGGGACTTTTACCCGACATTGAGATGAAATGACATCTCAATCCCTGCCGCCCAATGAAACCAATAGGGTTTATATGCATGGACGAGCCGACTTGCACCGCTTTGCCTGGGAAGGCTTAGGTTACACACTGCTTCTTCTGTACGGATTCCCCATTCTATTAAGAACTTTAATACTATGTTGCCTTCGGTATTGGTTAGACCCTTAAATTTGTCTTCTGTAACTTCAGTTAATCTCAAAGGAGCAGGCAATACCAATGTTTTTGGGAGTAGTCTTCGTATAAGACTATCTCCTCTCAAATCGCCCATCCTTCGAAAATATACTAATCCGTGGAAAAGAAGTGGAATGTATCCCAGTATTTCTAAGTGTAATGCCAAGAGGTGCAGATGTTGTTCGCATTTAAGCACTGCGTCTACCGTTACTTCATCTGTAAACGGTAGACGCTTCACTGTAGTTAACATGTCTGATTTGACATGACAGTCTACAGATTTAATTTATCTAATTACTTGACGTGCTACAAACTGTAATATGCAGTACGTCGGTCAAACTAACCGCATGCTTAAAACTAGATTGAACGAGCATTATCGTAGAATGAGTAAGCCTAAGAAAACTGACACTTTCTTGTACCGTCACTTTCGACGTACAGGTCATTCTGTAAATAACATTGTTATACAACCAGTGGAAAAACTTTATTACGATGCAAATTCTACATCTAGATTCAAAATAATCAAAAGACATGAAGCTGAACTGAAATGGATTAAATTTTTACAGACCCCTTTTCCACTGGGATTTAATGACAACATTTATCATGAGGGTAATATTTCCAGAATGCCGGACTTTGATATTTTCTCACTCCTGGAATGTCGAAAACGCAGAACTAGATCTCACGGCACCAGGAAAAATGGTAACTTTAAACGTAAAACACGTGCGTTTAAACGAAACAATACTAGACTGAAGTGACTGTCAATTATATTATTAAATCATGGACGCCACTCTATGCTTTCATTTTTAAGTTCATTACCCGTTTCTGTTTTACGTCTTCTGGACACCGAGGCGAATAAATTCTACGATAGTTCTCATCAGTTATATGATGCGGCTCTCTTAACTAGAGGCTATACTCAGCATACTCTCCGTCCTTACATTGATTCTGAAATTAATCATAAACGCCATTTCTTCAAAATATCCTTCATTAATAAGGGTATGGATTTTATAGATTTGCCCAGTATCTTCCGTGAGAGATCGGTGCTTTCTTCCATTCCTGCTTATTTTCAAAATACTGAAACACCTATAATTTGCTATAAATATAACAAACCTGTTAGATCTATCATTTTTAATTTCAATAAACTTGTTTCAGATCTTGATATTGATACTAATACTCCTGATTCATGTGCTTGTAAAAACTCAAAGTATTGCTATCCTGCTGCTGGTCATGTAATTACTGGCAATTTGAAAATTATTCCTGATTCTAGGATAAGGAATATAATTTCTAAAGGACCGAAATATCGGTTTCCTTCTAAAATTGATTTCAGTAAATGTAGAGATGAAATCGCTGCTTCCTTGAATGAATTCGATAATCGATGGTGTAAGCGAGAGTATGTTGAGTATAAAGCCCTAACGGACTGGAAACTTAGCATTTTAAAACTAGTAAATAAACGCATTTCTTTCTATTCTCAAAATACTAACTTATTACCTCCTAAGCCCATGACGTCTTTACGTCATCTTAAACTAGGTATTCAAGAATTTCATAAGAAGTTTGTTTTGGCCCCTGCAGACAAGGCCGCTAACAACGTCGTCGTTGTGTGACGGCTCCACTATGTTAACACGCTTAAGCAGGAGCTTGGTGGTACTATGGCCTATGAACTTCAGCCTTTAGCTGAAGAGAGAGCTATAGTAGATAAACATGTTTGTCTTTCAGCCACCAAGTTTGCTGTGTGTGTTAACGAAGGCCAAGACAAGCTTCCTACGCTATACTGGTTACCAAAACTTCATAAAAAACCTTACAAAGCACGGTTTATTGCAAATTCTAGCTCTTGCACTACCACTGAACTTTCTAAATTATTAACGTCCTGTCTTACTGCTATTAAAACGCATGTAATTAAATATTGTGATAAAGTCTTTGAAAGATCAGGAAGAAATCTGTTTTGGTCTATAAAAAATTCGAATGAGGTTTTAAATAAATTGAAATCTAGACATTTTCGTGCTTCTAGTCTGTCTACCTACGATTTTTCCACTCTTTACACTACACTTCCTCATAATCTTATAAAAGAAAAGCTTAATGATTTAATTGAATGGACTTTTCACAGAGAAGATTCTCTCTATCTTGCATGTAATGTCAGAAATGCATTTTTCACTTCTAAAGAGCATAAGAATTATACACTTTGGTCATGTCAGAAAGTGTGTGATGCCCTCACCTTTCTACTTGACAATATTTATATTAGATTCGGTACTAAGTTATTTAGACAAATTGTGGGTATTCCGATGGGTACTAATTGCGCACCTCTTGTGGCTGATCTGTTCTTGTATTGTTATGAAAGAGACTTCATTTTGTCGCTTTCCATTGATAACCAATCTGAAATTATTGAAGCTTTTAGCTCTACTTCTAGATATTTAGATGATTTATTAAATATTGATAATACCTATTTTGATGGTTTGATCAGTCAGATTTACCCCCTAGAACTTCAGTTAAATAAAGCAAATTCTTCTGATACCGAAGCCCCGTTTTTGGATTTACATCTGTCTATTGTAGATGGATTTGTTTCGTGCAAAATTTATGATAAACGCGATGACTTTGATTTTGAGATTGTAAATTTTCCTTTTTTGGATGGTGATGTTCCTCGTGCGCCATCCTATGGCGTTTATATTTCGCAATTAATTCGATTTGCTAGAGTGTGTAGTCATGTAACTGACTTCAACACTCGTAATAAATTATTAACGGCTAAACTCCTTAATCAGGGTTATCGGTACCATAAACTACGCAAAGCCTTTTCAAAATTTTATAGACGCCATTCTGATTTAATTTCAAAATTCAATATTGGACTTAAATCTCTTCTGCAACAAGGTCTATCGGAACCCGAATTTTATGGTGACTTAGCATATAAATTCAGAAAAATATATAACCGCAATGACTTCAGCACCCAATTTCGTAAAATCATTCTTCGATATAAAAAGATTGGGTACAACATGGATATTATACGACAGACTGCATGCATGGTAGTTAACCCAATCACGGTTGGCAACTTTGCTTTCCTCTTTAATTGCATGCCGGTGGGTCAGGCCTCAGATTCTATGACGGCTCCAACGTAAAGGCTTATTGAAAATTAGAGAGATAATGTCGGTTGGTGCCTGATGCGCTGTCTCTGGTCGGGCTTTTCGGAGTCTAACTGTTGGTTTTCTTTTGCTCCAGCATTTCAGTGGTTTCTTGCTGTCGAGTCCTCACCGTTGTCTCACCTCTGTGGTTCTTTGATTTTTGTGTTCACGGAGATGTTGCACTGATGAGTTAGGAGGCCTTCATGCGGACTGAACAAATTATTTGTCTAAATCGCGACGGAAGTAAGGGCGAGGATTGTGGCCACGTAAAATCGATTTAAGCCCCCCAGTGGAAATCTTCCACTGACCGTTCCAAGGCGGCTCTTCTGTGGCGATTTATTTATGTTGTTGTATGTTACTTACTGTGTGTATCACTTGTGTCTTTTGGTTTTGGATGGCCATATGGCCATTTTGTGGGAAAGAAACTGTCCTTATGGCCTTCCTTTGTTTAGGTTTCCATTATGGTCTGGTCGCTTAATGTTTGTATTTCTTTCCCTTTGGTGTCTTTTATGGGTGGAGTAAGTTAATTGTATCAATTCCTGATCTTTGTTTTACTTCTACTTAGATCCTCTAAACGGTTTACCAGTACTCATGTGCGGGTTGGTTTCAGCTCTGCGTGAAAGTGTCATGCAGCCACTATATTTCTTCAAGCCCTGTTTTGCGGGGGCGCTCAAATACAGTGATATTTCACTATTAAGACCATCTAATATGCAAATACGGTGATATTTTACTATTTAGACCACCTAATATTTAGACCAATGTTTCTGAAAACCTTATTTAGTAGGTTTCATTTATTCTTCCTTTGTGTTCTTGGCATACAGTATCCGCTGCTCAGGAACCACCTTCGAAACTGTTCAAAAGTGGTCTTAAAGACCACTTTTGAACAGACCCAAATGTGATCTTAACAGAGGTATTTTACTTTACTTTGGCCCCCAATGCAGAAGACAAGCAGTCCAAGCAGAATTGATTGAATGGTTTATGATTTAACGTCCCCGTCAACACTATTTAGGTCGTTTTGCAGACGTTGTATCCATTTTATGGGACTTTTACCCGGCATTAAGATGAAATGACATCCCAAGACCTGCCGCCCAATGAAACCAAACGGTTTATATACACAGACAGTCCGACACTTACCATTTTGTCTGTGCAGGCTAAGAGCCTCTAAGCGGTTTACCAGTACTCCTGTGCGCGGTCGGTTTCAGCGCTGCGTGTAAGCATCGTGCAGCCCAATCTGTTTCTTCAAGCCCCGATGGGCGTGGGCGAAGTGCGTTTAAAAGTATGACGTGCTAGATTGAAATATATCAAAAGCGTGATAAGGACGTCCCCACACCCAGAGACAGAGTCATAGGAACGTGTGGCACGATGGCAGGGTTTGGAATTACAAGACGAAAACCTCTGTACAATCTGCTGCTAATGAATTCTTGGAAACACTTTTTAAATCAAAGCACTGAGAGTACTGATGAGTTGTTTGTTTGTTTGATTTGAGGTTTAACGTCCCCATCAACACTGTAAAGGTCATTTTGGAGACGCTGCTTCCAATTTTGTGGGACTTTTACCCGACATTGAGATGAAATCTCAAGCCCTGCCGCCCAATGAAACCAATAGGGTTTATAAGCATGGATGTTTCGACTCATACCACTTTGCCTGGGCAGGCTTAGATCCTCTAAGCGGTCTGCCAGTACTCGTGTGCGGATCGATTTCAGCTCTGCGTGGAAGCATCATGCAGCCCATCTATTCCTTCAAGCCCCGATGGGCGGGGCCGAGTTGATGGGTTGACTGTATCTGTGTATGCTGGGCATTTAGCACTGAACTGAGACTTAAACTGTTCGTTTAACCCTTAAATTCTAGTATTTACTGCAAGCAGTGGATACTTGATTAGACGCCGCGTTGTGTGGCGTCTGATAAGGTATCTAATGTTTGCTAAGGAGCCCAGTCCAGATTTTACTTTTTACACAGCACTCAGACGTCACAGGGAGAAGACTAGCGCTGCTATAAATAACCGGTACCTGGGTTTGTACATGGCCAGCGATAGTCACATGAGAATTGACTCTGCTCTATTTCGTTGACTGTGCACTGGGTACTCGTTAAAATGCGGTATAATATTTTACTTGGCACTGGTCTTGCATTTGGCAAGTTTTCCTGTTTATTCAGATTTTATTTTTATGCGTTTATTTATTTAGTTTCTTCCTTTAGCCCACAATCTTTATGGCTTCATTCTGCATGTGCCATTCTGTAAATATTTTGTGGGACTTTTACCCGACATTGAGATGAAATGACATCTCAAGCCCTGTCGCCCAATGAAACCAATAGGGTTTATAAGCATGGACGGTCCGACACTCGCACCGCTTTGCCTGGGCAGGCTTAGATCCTCTAAGTGGTTTACCAGTACTCGTGTGCGGGTCACATTCAGCTCTGTGTGAAAGCATCATGTAGCCCATCTATTTCTTCAAGCCCCGACGGGAGGGGACCGTCCTTGGGGTGGTTGGTTTAGGCAATGGTGACGTGTATCTTGCATCACTAGAGCGACAAACTGATATTGGCTTACGGTTGGACAAGGCATGGTGTCCTTGCAGAAGGTAAGGGTAGAGGCGGGTTGTTGTTGTTTCTTCCACCCTTCCAGTCATTTTACTCTTTCTCCTCTGTTCTCCTCTCTCGCCCACTTTCGGCCCCCACCCATCGGGCCTTGACAAAATAGATGGGCTGCATGATGCTTCCACGCAGAGCTGAAGCCGACCCGCACACGAGTACTGGTAGACCGATTAGAGGATCTAAGCCTGCCCAGGCAAAGCGGTGCGAGTGTCGGACCGTCCATGCTTATAAACCCTATTGGTTTGATTGGGCGGCAGGGCTTGAGATGTCATTTTATCTCAGTTTCGGGTAAAAGTCCCACAAAATTGGAAGCAACGTCTTCGAAATGACCTTTACAGTGTTGACGGGGACGTTAAACCTCAAATTAAACAAACAAAAAAACTGTCCCTCACTTTCATCTCCTCTACTATCTCTTCTCTTCTCTCCTTTCTCTGGGAGACGACACAAAATGACCCACAATGGTTGACGTATCGTAAAACCCAAAACCATCACTCAAACGTATGCCCTATGTCTGGTTTTTGCTGATCGGAATCAAACCATCTATACATTGCTCAGTATGTTGGATAGTTTCCGTTGACCGTCGGGTGACTTCCAGATCTGTTGATGTCTGCATCATTTAAAACGCTTAAGATGCCAACCACAACAAATTTCTGCTTTGTTGTCTGTTGGATTGTTGCAAGCAATTTGGGTCCAGTTCATACAGCTCCTCTAGGAGCAGTTTGATTAAGAAATAGATCAGCTCTAGCTGTAATTTGTTGGGTAATAAATCACAGTTTGGAGGTCAGTTGTAAAGTAGATAAAATCACGAGCGCGTAGCGCGCGTGATTTGCCTACTTACAACTGACCGACAAACTGTGATTTATTACTCAACAAATCACAAACTGGAGCTGATCTATTTCGATTCTAACAGGCTGAAAATCGGCAATAATGCTGTGGTTTCCTTCAAAATGTCACAACTTTTCGCCATGGTTAGAAGTCCCGCTAAAATTATCAACTGAAACACATGCATTTATATCCTTTTCTAATGACGTTACACCGTCTAACGTCAAGGAAATCGACTAGTGACGTCATAAATTGGAAGTTTTTAATGACGTCACTCGTCACGCTCTTCCTTGCCGTGATTTGTTGTAGAATAAAACACAGTTACTTTTCGTTGCCTATATAGGCGCGCTGTGTTAGAATCAGCATTCCTTCAATAATGGGTTTGAAAATTTGGCAAGAATATAAAGCAGACAGCATTAACAGTGGCATCTTAAGGGTTGAAGTGACACAATTTTTCGTGGATTCTAGCACTATTGTCCTTATAACTTTTGGCCGACTGATAACCAATCGACACAAAAAGAAATCTATCATTGCAGCAACGGACTGATAACGGCTTATTTTGAATGCATTTGAAATACATATTCTGTGTACCAGTGGCGAATATCTGTGTAAATATGGGGCGCGCAAGGACTTATAGACAAATAAGACAAATTGCGATTAAACATGGGTATCAACAACCCACCAAATGGAATTGGAAGCCAAAAATTCGGTCGGCTTCAGGTCTGCGAGGGAGGACCATGCAGCCCAATCTCAGCACGAAAACACGCCTGCATAATTCTGACCCCCTTGAACCCCGTTTCTATATAGTAAAACTGGGTTGAAAGGGATAAACCTTATTTTTCTTATTTCTGCTCTGAAATGTAGATTCTAATGCACTTGCGTATGTAACGCGACGTCTGATTGGATAACGTCAAAAATTTGCGACAGTATATTCTGCGATATACTGTCGGAAACCCGACGTCATAACGTAACGTCGCTTTTCATTGGCTGGCATTTGGTTTTAGGCAGCTCGTCGCGCTTGCCGCCTTTGTGCAAAATAGTACAATTTATAACTTAACAACCGAATAAGTGCATTAGAATGGGGATAACTATATTGAAAATTGTCATTTGGGGAGGTAAATCGGTGGTTTTACGGTCGCAAATTCCGTTTTACGGCGACGCGTCAGCGGCGCCGTAAAACGGAATTTGCGACCTTAGAACCACCGATTTACCTCCCCAAATGACAATTTTGAATACAGTTATCCCCTAATTCTCATCTGTAGATGAGGCGGTTCTAACGAGTACATATTGGCCATAAGCTAGGATATGGAGACCCTGCACCATGCGTGGGAGTTTTGCAGACATACATAGTTTGAAAGTACATATACTAAGGTACCAAATGCAAAATGTTAGCACTCTGGGGCCAGCTGTTCAAAACTAACGACGCCGTTAGTTAACGTATCTTTAAAACTTTGATCATTAAATATGGCAAATATGTTGAAATGTTTGCTGAAAAAAATGTGAGCATCTGCTCACATTTTTTCAGCAAAAATACCAAAATTTTCGATATTGTACTTGCTAGAAGAGTTAACAATATGACCACTAACGAGTTCGTTAAGCTAACAATGCTTTGAACAACTGGCCCCTGGTCGTTGAGGCTTTATCATAAGCCGGGCTATAGAATACGTTACCAATAGGTAACTTATTAATGTACCATGCAAATAAAAGAACAAAAGAAATTGATAATTAAGACAAGAACTGACAAAAACTTTGGACATAAATGTTGAAAAGATATGAAGTGCTTTCCAAATAGACATATTTGAAGACATTCGACACATCGATGTCCCTGTTATTGAATGGGTAACACAGATTACACATGGAATTTGGCAATTGTACCTCCTGTCGTTTCCAAAAACAAAGTTCTGTTCAAGAATATCGCTGTTACTTATCTACAAAACTAAACTGCAGTTATTAACCTGCATTTTAGTGCATATTTGAGCTTTCAATGAGCTTTTTTTCTCTCATAAATGGCAATATTGTAAGAGTACCCCCATTTTCAAGTATTTTAATAATGGCAGTTCATTAGCTATCGAAACTGAGTATTTGGCTTTTGAACCCTTGAACTTGATAGCCAGCTATCTTTGTAGTCTGGACATAGAGTAAGCGACATAAATACGCTGGAAAAATGTTAAGATCACGAGGGTATAGTTATATTATGGTAATGTACACTACACTGAGAAATAATAATTTATATTAAATTGAAAATTTACTTGGACCAGCATTGTCCTGCTTTAATGCGATCTTAAGATTTAAAAAATCTTTATAGTTTCAATTTAAAAGAAGAACGACAAATATGCTGGTTTAGTGGGAAGAGTTTTGGCTTCCAAGACAACAGATAGGGTAACTAAATGGAGCCATTCAGTCATTCAACTCACACCGTCCCGTGTAGGCTTACAGGGTCTAAGCCGAAAATAGGTTTTTGTGCAAGAAAAACACACCAGCAGTGAACTGACAATTACTGTTTGATTAATAAAAAAGTTCACATCCTATCAGTAGTCATTAACGATTTAAAAAGTGGTTAGTATTGTAATCTATCCACCTTCATAATCGGTTTCATTTTCATAAACTTCATTGACTATGCTATCAACTTCATTTATTAGTTCGGTACTGTCATATCATAAATCATAAACTAGCACATAGTCACACTGCACGTGTGCGGGAGTTTTGCAGACATATTATTTTTGAAAGGGCATATTATACGTTAACAAATGCAACATGTTAGCATTCTGGCCGTTGGGGGTTTATCGGTTGACGGCCCGTAGAATATGTTACCAACACCGACTTACAATCAAAGAACTTAAAGTACTAATAGAAAGTGATGGTAGAAAACTATTAGTTTTTACAATTGGGCCATTTCATTATCTTTTTTTTTTATTTTTAAAACAGTCAATGGTTTTGTATGATTGAAGTAACACGAGGAGCAGACAAATGAAATGTCAAAAACAAAATTGAGGATCGAACGGTACATGTTGTATATCCCTTCTTGTGTCAATGAGAATAATTCTGGAGACAATTACATACATAGACCCCAGCAAACAAGATAATTTACTCAACACTCTATACGTGCTAGCAAATGGCTTTCTGACTCCAGTATTCCGGAACACTGGCTGGTTTTTATCTGAGGCTTCGATCACAAGTTTAGAAGTTTGTTGGTTGCTATGTTTTGTCAAGTGTTTGAAAGACGTCCGTCGACCCAGTGAAACCTGGATTAAACAAGAGGGCCATAATGGCCCTGGAACGCTCATCTGATCCTTATTGTACAGATAAAGTTGAAGGTAATATAAGGTGGAGTGGATGGTTTGAGCCATTTTGGTTGAGAGTGACCCAAGGAATATTCCTGTGAAATCATTTCAAAATCAGTCTACCTAGTTAGTAGTACATCACGTGAATAAGTCCGTGAAATGAAGACCCCTCTAAACCCCACTTTATATAGAGAAAACTGGGGTTACGGGGCGGGGGTATACATTATTTTTCTAAGGCATAGGTTGTGGGTGCTCGTTAGAACCGCCTTAATGAGGCGGTTCTAGACATAGGTTGTGGGTACTCGTTAGAACCGCCTCATTATGGCGGTTCTAACGAGCACCCACAACCTATGTCTTTGGGCAGAAACATGAAAAATATCACGGATTTTCATCAGAAAAGTAGCCATTTTGGGATGTTAAAATGCACTTTTTCGCATGGGTGTGTTATCGTAATGAGAAGTCAGTTTAAAGTTTGTTTATTGTTTCGTTTGGTGGCTTTAATGTGGAGCGAAACTTTTTTTGAGCAACTTTGTCAGAGGGTCACCCATGGAACATTCCTTCCAAATTATTTTCTTTCTGCATGAGGACGAAGTCTTTTCAAAGTTCCCTTCTAAAGAGTTGACTTATATGTTACCATCTGGACATTTTCCGGACATTGAGGGTCATGTCCTAGTGCATGGAGATGAATTTGCTCAGCATCACTTGAACAAGTCCATAAAATGACCCCCCCATCTAAACCCCTTTATCTGGAGAAAACTGGGGTTTACGAGGGTAGGGTATACATTATTTTTCTCATTTCTGCTCCAAGACTTAGCCTTACTGAGGCGGTTCTAACGAGCACCCTCAACCTATATTTTGAACATTTATATCAAAATTATCAAGGCTTTTCATCAGAAAACTAGCTGTTATGGAGATGTGAAAAATGCTCTATGTCACACGGGTGAGTTATCGTAATGGTCTAATTTACAAACCCTCGCTGTGACAATTGGTGGGGGTGGGGGCGTGGGGGCAAGAATTGTCATAAAATGCTAGACATATGAGTCATTGGTTCCCTTCGACAATACAGAGCTAACTTGTATGTCACTATCTGGACATATTGTGGACATTGAGAGTCAGGTCCTAGTGCAACAAAGGGGAATGAAGAGGCTCAGATTTACTAATAATGTCAAAGGAAGGGTAGTTATGTGTCAGTGGTTCCCTTTGACAATACAGAGCTGACTTGTATGTCACTGTCTAGGCACCTTGTGGACATTGAGGGGCAGGTCTTAGTGCACAGAAGGAGATGAACCGGCACAAGAACTATAATTTGAAAATTTTGATATAGGTCCACAAGACGAAGCTACATACCAAATATCAAATATCTGAGATCTGAGGCTTATGGTTTCAGACAAAAAGATTTTTGAAGATTTTCCCGCGAGATGTCTATGTAAAACCAGTGGGCTACAGGGCAGGGGCAGTTTTGGTCACAGTGCTATAATTCTAACAATCTTAATACGATGCTGTCTTATGATCTTGCGCACCTAAGCATTATTCCGGTGTTTTTAAAATGTTAAAACCTTCACACATGAACAAAAACTATCTTATTATTTAAGTAAATATCTTATGTGTAATATTGCGCTGAAAACATGAGAAAAACATGATAATTCATTCAAAATAGCAACGACTAAGTCACTTACCACCTTGTTTGTTCATAGAGGTCAAAGGTCTTATGATCTTGCGCATTAGCTGTAGATGACGGGTATATGACGTCATGGTTGGGCTTTCCCCAATGTCAGTGTGTAGGTATGGTGGCCCATTCAAACAGTAAACTTAAAAATATTTTTTTCCAGTTTGCAATCAAGTTCAAGCGAAAAAAAAACTGTAAATGTTTGAAACAAACTAATACTTCAATCCAAGAACAAATTTAACTTTTAACTTATGTACATGGTTTGAAAATATTTATATTTATTGTTCATTTTCACATTTGGGACACCTGAACTCCTCATCATCTGACAACTCGCGAACAGAACTGCAGAATTTTAGATGTACCAAGCCAACACACTGCTCATACTGACCCCAGGTAACAAATTGTATTTGAAGTTCCAGGTTAAGCCCATCTGGTTGCCACTTTCCACAAATGGAACACACCTCAGCATCCTCATTGTATTCTTCAATGACTGGTACAGTTGGCACAGACGTTTTGCTCCCTTTTTTAGCTGGCCCTTTTCCTCGTTTTGAATTTAATAAGGGTCCTTTTCCTTTCTTATGTGTTTCCTTGATTTTACTTTCTTTCTTACTGCCGTCACTATACTTAATTTTCTTTGAACAATCAACATTTTCATTGGTCACAGTTTCCTGACTCTGTCCTACGTGTTCAGAGAGTGAATAGGGGGGAATAAATTTCGATTTCCTTTTCATTGAACCGTTTTTGGTTCCATCTTTTTCAGTGTTCACTGCGGCACGTTTTTCATTTTTCTTCTCGGTTTCCTTCTTTCCTTTCTCTATTGTTTTCTTTTTTTCATAATGTTCATTCTCTGTGATTGCTGCGCCATACGGTGGGACGAAAGTGCTTCTCTTTTTCTTTGGTTCTTGATTTTCTTTCAGTTTGTTAAATTCATTTGCCTTTTCTTGAAATAAAATTTTCACATTTCTGTTGTCCTTACGTTCTTTTCTTGTTACTTTAATCTCTGGCTTTTCCTTTGTTATTTCAGGGGTGAGACACGGGGAGCATAAGGGTCATAGGGGAATATACCGGTTTTTCTGAATCCAGCCATTATGGTGCTCACATTCATAGAACTTACAAATGCACGACTTATTATTTGTGGCAAGTCTTCCTTTACAATAACTCGGTTTTGATGTGCATGCAAAAACTTATGGCATTCAGAACTGAGGCTCCTTTTGAAAGGGCTGAACACTGACACATCAAGTGGTTGGAGACAGTGACTTGTGTGAGGAGGCAATACAAACAGGTGGATATCTTCTTGTCTTGCTGCTTCTATCACGTCGATTGTTACATGTGTAGAATGGCCGTCATAGAGTAGAATACAAGGTCTGGTGGTAAAATGATGCATGAAGTGATTGGTAAAGAAATCAAGGAATAAATTGGAATTTGACCAACCGCTCTGTGAAGACCTGTACTCAGTACCATCTACACCCTCCGACCGAATGTCCCGAGAAAGTCTTTCGCCCTTAAAGATGACAAACGGTGGAATCGTCTCATCCAGAGCACTAACAGCGGCAATTACTGTTGTTGTGGCGGACTTTCCAGAGGTAACACAGTGGGGATTAGTTCCTGTCCTGGCGAGAACCTTAGGTGGGCTGTGGTCTAAAGAGATGCCCGTTTCATCCACATTCCATATAAACTGGGGTCTGTTCTTCAGATTGTATTTGTCCAAAATACTGCCAAGTTCTTCAAAATAAGAATCAAGAGTGTCTCCATTAACTGCATCATCGCGGGCCTTCTCTCTTTTTTGGGGGTGTGTCATTTTCAGCTCAGGAAATCTACTGAGGAAGCTGTAAAACCAATTCTTTGTAGGCTCACTTTCTCTGTTAGTTGCTTCACCCATGTTCTTTGCCATCTCCAGGACTTGCCATCTTGAAAAGCCATAGCCAAGATGAGCCATGGCCACACAGTGCTCGGCTAGCATTTCCTCTTGTGTCCTTGTGAATATTGTTGGGCCACCTCTTTTGACATCCTCGCCCTTACTGTTCGCAAGTCGCCACCTCAGTGTAGATTCAGGGAGCCCATGAAGTCTTGCAGCCTTTCTGATAGCAAAACCCTTCTGTTTGACATCCTTGTATGCATCATGTAGCTTCAGGTACCCGTACTTGGACTCACGAGGCTTGTTAGACATACTGGTTGGACTGAAAAAGACAATGGGACCGAACTTAAAATATGCTAACATAATTATGATCCCTATAGGAAGTTAACGTTTGTTCAACGTTGAATAAACGTTAAATGCCTGTATGGTTGTCTTATTTTGGTAAGAAAGACATACCATAGCAACCCGCATTTGCCCGGTGTTGAAAAACGTAGCACATAGAAATCAGCTGAATTGTGACACTAATTGGCTTCCATACTTTTAAAAATTGACGTGCGGTTCGGGCCTCTGTGAATCTCAACAATGGCGGATAAAAGACCGTCTGCCGACTCGAGAGAGAATAATGGACTATTGTGATTATTCTGGAGATTATGTATGTAACAAGTATTGAATTTATTGATAGAAAATCTATTCTGATCATCGGATACTGGAGGAGCTGAAAGAAAATGTGATTTTAATCGAGCGAGTTTCTTGTGTGTGAAAGTGAACTGAAATAAAACCAGTCTACAGAAATCAAAAACCAAGGAAAATTTATATGTATAAAAAAGCCAACTGGGAAGAAATCAAGAAAGATTGTGCAAAGATCTCAAATGACATTACTCACGAAATAAACCAAAATGGAAACACCGACATTGATGGTGTTTGGGACAGTTTTAAACATGGTATACAAGCAACTTTAGACAAAAACGTTCCCTCCAAAATGTGTAAAAATAAATATTCTTTACCCTGGGTAAACCATTCTCTTCGTAGAAAATTAAAGAAGAAAGCAAGACTTTACAGACACGCAAAACGCTCAGGAAAATGGGAAAAGTACAGACACTTTCAAAATGAGTGTAAGCGTGAATTTAGGAGAGCTGAGTGGGACCATGTTAACGGGATTATACAAGAAGGTCTGGACACTAAAAATTCTAAACCTTTCTGGAAATACACTAAAAGTAAACGTCAAGACAATATAGGAATTGCCCCTCTGAAAGAAAAGGGAAATCTTATCACAGACTCATTGTCGAAAGCAAATATACTGGTGAAACAATTCCAGTCGGCTTTCACCAGAAGTACAGACACAGATCTTCCAGAAACAAACAAGTCAAACATTCCGGATATAAGTAACTTGAAGATAGACGAATCAGGAGTTTTTAAACTTATGAACAATCTAAAGGTTTCAAAAGCAATGGGTCCAGACAACATTCCAAACATTATACTTAAAAACTGTGCTGCTGAACTGTCACCAGGTTTAACCAAGATATTTCAATTCTCAGTTGATAGTGGTACCCTACCAGCAGATTGGAGAAATGCGAACATTACACCGGTCTTCAAGAAGGGTGATAGACATTTACCTGAAAATTATAGACCCGTTTCGTTAACCTCAGTACCGTGTAAGATACTGGAGCATATTATATGCAGTCATTTGTGGAAACACTTTGAAAAACATGACATTTTGATAAAATTAAATCATGGATTTCGTGCTGGGTACTCAACCGAAACTCAACTATTGATAACGCTAAACGATCTCTTGAAATCTTTTGATAGTAAAAAACAAGTTGATATAGCAATACTTGATTTTTCTAAAGGGTTTGACACAGTGCCGCACGACAAATTATTACACAAAATGAAATCATATGGCGTGAGGGGGCAAATTAATAATTGGCTAAGCTCTTTCTTGAAAAAAAGGATGATGAACGTTTTATGTGAAGGTGAACACTCTGAAAGTGTTACAGTCGAGTCTGGCGTCCCTCAAGGAACCGTTCTTGGTCCACTCATGTTTTTATGTCATATTAATGATCTTCCTGACTGTGTAAAATCGCAGGTCCGCCTGTTTGCGGACGACTGCTTATTGTATCGAACAGTTAAAAGTCATAGAGATCAAGAAGTATTGCAGAATGACCTGAGTGAACTCGAAAAATGGGCAAAAACCTGGGGAATGCGGTTTAACGCGAAGAAATGTTATATCATGAGCGTCAGAAACACAATACCACACTTTTACCAACTTGACAATACCATTCTACAACAAGTTTCCTCAAATCCATATCTGGGACTGACATTATCAGATGATTTAACATGGAAAACCCATATAAATAATATTTGCAAGAAAGCAAACTCTACACTTGGCTTTATACGGCGTAACCTGAAAAACTGTCCATTTGAATGCAGACAACTTGCTTATATATCACTAATCAGATCAACGCTGGAATACGGATCCGTCATATGGGACCCCTATATCCAACAGGACATAAATGCAATCGAAAAGATTCAGAGAAATGCTGCTCGCTTCATAACAAAAGACTATAAATCTAGAGAATCCGGCTGCGTCACCAGTATGCTAGAAAGGCTAAACCTTCCAACACTTCAGAAAAGACGTGAAATCGATAGACTGGTTTATATGTTCAAGGTGGTGGGCGGTACGGTACCGGCTATAAATGCTGACAAATATTTCGTCCCTTTAAGGCCAAAAAGACAGATAAAAGCTAGAAAGTTTCAAAATTACCAATCCACAAATTTTGTTGAAAAGTGTGTAACAAACAACTTAAGGTGTTTTAAAGTGCCAGATTCTAACACTGAACAGTACAGAAACTCTTTTTTTGTGAAGACTGTGATTCACTGGAACCAGCTGGACGACAGTGTGATCAGCGCAAAAACAGCCGAGAGCTTTAGAACAGCTCTCCAGAGTTACTAAGTAACTAGCGCACTCTCTCCCTAAGTATTATACCAGTATTGGTCTCTACTTAGAAAAGATACAGATACAGATACAGAAGTGGGTCAGTGGGTTGACCTAATGAATAATTAATTAGGATGACGTAGTATGTAAACAAAAACAAAATAATTCAGGTACCTTTTTTACTTACTCTTTCTTTGTGAAACTGTTTTGAAGACTTGTAAGTGAACTGGATATAACCTCAACGAATATTCTGTCAATTTTCTGGATGCAAACGACTGTAAACAACCGGACGGGTTTCCCAAAACACGTGTCCGCGAGGTGCGCAAGATCGTAAGACGCGCAAGATCATAAGACCCGACTGAGAGGTCCACTAGACGCAGCTTTATATCAAATATCAAAAACCTCAGCCTCCTGGTTTCTGACAAGAAAATTTTCAAAGGGTTTCCCTATATAAGTCAATGTAAAATCAAAGGGCTCTGGGGCGAGGACATTTTTGGCCCCAGGGCTATAATTTGAAGTCGGATAGTCCATTGGTCTCATAGTGTGGCAAAGCTTAAAATGCCAGTTCATCACAATGTTATGTAAGAGTCCAACGAAATTCGAAGCACGTCTATACAGTTTTGTTTATTTGTTTGATTCGAGGTTTAACGCCCCGTCAACACTTTATAGGTCATTTTGGAGACGTCGCTTCAAATTTTGTCCGACTTTTACCCGATATTGAGATGAAATAGCAACTCGGCCTCTGCCGCACAGTGCAACCAATAGAGTTTATATGCATGGATGGTCCAACTCGCACCACTTTTACTGGACAGGCTTAGAATCGGAACCTTTAAGCTGTCTACCAGTACTCATGTTCGGTCGATTTCAGCTCTGCGTGGAAGCATCATGCAGCCCAATCTGTTTCCTCAAGCCCCGGTGGGCGGGGCCGTTATACAGTCTTTACGGGGACTTTAAACGTCAAATCAAATCAAATACACCTCAGTAACAAAACAAAAAGGAAATATTCAGATACAGAAGAAGAGGAAACAAAACCTGATATGTTCTGAACTCGGCTAAAAAAAAAAGAGCACCCATCGCCCAGAATAAATATGTATTACCCCGTACTATAAACGTTAAGATTAAGGAATTTAAGTTATAAAGTCATATTCTCCTGAAGGTTCACAGAAATATATCCATGCAACAGTGAATCGACCCCCGCCCATCGGGGCTTGAAGAAATATAAGGGCTGCATGATGCTTCCACGCAGAGCAGAATCCGACCCGCACACGAGTACTGGTAAACCGCTTAGAGGATCTAAGCCTGCCCAGGCAAAGCGGTGCGCATGAGTCGGACCGTCCATGCTTATTTATAAACCCTATTGGTTTCATTGGGCGAAAGGGCTGGAGATATCATTTCATCTCAATGTCGGGTAAAAGTCCCACAACATTGGAAGCAACGTCTCCAAAATGACCTTTACGGTGTTGACAGGGACGTTAAACCTCAAATCAATCAAACAAACAAAACTTCGCTCTATCTGTAGTAAAGCAAGTCGTAGTATTCCATTCATATTGTGAACTCATTCATTGAATTATTTATCCGCGATCTAGATTTTGAGCGAGTTCAGTTGACGTACTAGAATTAACAAGAGTTGACTTGCTCCAAAACGCGCCGTGTAGGAGTATTGCGACTGCTAGAGTTAGCTTGGTATGAGAGTTGGAAGCCTTGCCTAGTAACGACGAATACGGAGGAAGGTGGAGAAATGTAAGTTAAATGCAATCCGAAAATCGATTATTTCCAACTATTTGAAATTTTGGCCACGTGTTGGAAAAATCGCGTCCAACTTGAAAACATGTTTATACCCTCGATTTACTCGAGAGCAAACGATGACATTTTCTTGACGTCAGTAGAGTTCTGGATCTGGGGTTGGTAACTCGAAGCTCTCTTAAGGCTTACGACGACCTTAAGTATATCTTAATCACCTCGTAGCGATTAGTGTGAGTAACTCGAAAGTACCGTAATTTATGGAGACAACTTAACCATATCGTAAAGTTACGGACAACTCAGGCATGCCGTAACCTCATCTTAACTATTGCGAAAGAAACAGACACTACATAGAAGCATAAGAAAAGAGAAGTTGTGCATCTATCTATTTTTTTCTCGGCACACGGGGTTTCTTTTAGTAATGATATGCGATACATGTATTGTGTGGTATTGTATTAAGGCAGATATATGCTATATTTAGCAGAATTACCTGTATAAAAATACATGTACACAAAGATCTATACATGCCCGATAAACATGTATATATGTAGCATGTAATTATTATGTACAAGCTGTTTATTTGTGTGTTTAATAGTCGTGTCAACAAAGGAAGAAAAGAAGAAAAAAAAAAAAGATATAATGTAAAAGATAGTATTGCCTGTACAATAAGTGTACTACTGACCACAATCGTCTTGTTTTTGAGAAGTAGCGGCCATGACTTTTCAAATAACAATGTCTTCCATTCAGGCCCGCGCCCATAGGGGCTTGAGGAAATATATGGGCTGCATTATGCTTCCACGCAGAGCTGAATCCGGCCCGCTTAGAGGATCTAAGCCTGTCCAGGCAGGAACCGCGGTGCGAGGCGGACCGTCCATGCTAATAAACCCTATTGGTTTCATTGGGCGACAGGGCTTGAGAAGGCATTTCATCTTAATGTTTGGTAAAATCCTACAAAATTGGAATCAACGTCTCCAAAATGACCTTTACAGTGTTGACGAGGACGTTAAACATCAAATCAAACAAACAACAAATGTCTTCCTTTCATTAACTTCGTCTTCAAGTGTTTCTAATTCTTCCTGTGTATAGTTTGGTTTTCGTTTCTTATTTGTAATTTTTGTCTCTGCCGCTTTTGAAAGATATATATTTTTGGCTGCTGCACAATTTAAGACACTTTCAAGTGATTGATGCTAATATGAGCTGAGGCATGGCAAATCAGGACGAAATGTAGAGAAGGGGTCGCACGCCAGTTGTGTCATTGTTTCTCATCCCATAGTTTATTTAGAACCTTGCCTATTATGATACTGCTTCCCAAGCCTTTTTTGGCAGAAAAGGCTCCAACAAGACTGCCTTGTTGTTAAACAAACCCCGGTATTATCATTTATAGTAAGATGTTAAGCGTTTTTTTATTTTGCTATGCCCTGGCTTACAAAAGTTTCCGAAGCGCTTTGCACGAGATTTAAAACTACACAGGTAAATCGTAAGTGGTAAGATGGTCGTATATTTATGGAAACGATACGACAGGTTTTCAGTTACCGGCATAACGAGATCATAAATTTTACGGTGGTCACATTAAGTATGTCTTAAGTACTTCTTAAGTTGATATATTTACGATGGCTTCGAGTTACCAACCCCTGAATGGTAACTGGTGACGCATCAAATGAGACATTCTATGCTTCCTGTCGCTTCTAATTGGGGGATCGTGAAGTGGGGCGGGGGGGGGGTTAAAAGTCATTGTACAACTTTGTACAAGAGTAAGCCTACTGTCTCCCCTACTTTTCTCGAGCTAACTTTAGTTGGTTAACTGAACTGGCTCAAAGCAAACTATATCATAACAAAGCTGCGAACCGAGACGAATTTGAACCATAGGCTTAATGTTATAGCATTTTACTCTGATGTTAGTTGTTTGTGTAATTGGCTTCCTCAGTTTGACAATCTGCATATCATTTTCACTTATCAAATGATACATGCGCGTCTCTATTGATAAATATATGGAGGCTTATTTCTCTTGAAGCACAGGAATGATTCGTCATCAAGGGACTCCAGTATCGATTGACATAAGCAGGTGAGACCTGAAAGGACACCACCTTCTCATAAGTTTATATTCATTTCTTAATTAACCTACAATAATCCACCTGCCACCGTGCTTTTTGTTCTTCCTAGACAGAACTCCCAACTCCCAAAGCAAGCTTGATTGAACTCAAGTTAACTCTAGTAGTGCGGCACGGGCCATAACCCGCGTGTTTTGGTGTAACTATAGTTAACTGTAGAAAGTCATCCGAACTCGCTCTTAAAAACTAGGCCAGGTCAGCTGCGAAACAAGAACAATTTCAAATCTAGATCAATTTTATGACATTTAACTCTGAAGTTCATTGTTTGTGTATTTTGCATCCACAGTCTTTTTTCATCTCCATATTATTGACACATATCAAATGATACAGGCGCGTCTCTTCACTGATTTATGAGGGCTTTTTTTTTCTTGAAACAGAGTAGTGATGCGGTATCAAGGGAATTCTTTGACGGTTGCCATAAGAAGGTGGGACCGGAAAGGTCATCACTTTCTAAAAACACTGTATCAGGAGATACACAAAATATTTTGAAAAAAAAAGACACCCTCCAAAACTCCCACATAGGGTGCAGGGAGGTCTATTGGCACCTCAAGGTCTAATATAGATTATGGGTATTCGTTAGAAAAGCGTTTATAACGAATACCTTCAATCTATATTTTGAACAAAAATAAGAAATAATATCTCAATTTTTCATCTTAAAATTTTCGTATTTTTCGGCTGGAAGGATTACAATGTATTTGTATAGGCATGTTTTCATAATGTGATTCACCTGAGGTAGAAAAATATGTGACAAGGGTGGTATGCTATCGGCTTCACCGATATCTTGGTGGGCGCACGTGCATTGATATTTTCTTGTGTTGCGGCTCAAGATGAACTGAATAGAACTTTTATTTCAGGACATTCATGTTTTAGATGCAGGATGCGGCACTGGGAACTACGCTAAGGTCTTAGTGGATCTTGGATTGGGCAGAATCACGCTAGTTGACGCCAGTTCGGGGATGCTGGGCGTCGCTAGAGAAAAACTCAGGCATGGCATTGAGGCGGGCGTAGTTGTTGACGTTTTAGAAGCGACATTCCCCCCATTTCAGTTTCCGGACAAAAAATTTGATGCTGTTATGTTTAATCAGGCCAGTAGACACATTAAGATATACCCCCGTATAAAACAGTATTTTATCACGAAAACACGCCTATATAATTTTGATCCCTTTAAACCCCACTTATATACATTGAACTGGGGTTTTTGATTGTTTGATTTGAGGTTTACCGTCCCCGTCAACACTGTATACAGTGCAGCCTGTCTTAACGGCCACCTCTATTAATCAAACAACCTGTCTTTAGCAAGCAGGCATCCAGTTCCCAAACAAAGGTAAGTGTGTTAAATTTCACCTGTATTAAGCAAGCACCTGTCTTTGGCAAGCACATTTTGGTTATCCCTTTGGCGCTTGCTTAATACAGGTTGGACTGTAGGTCATTTTTGAGACGCTGCTTCCAATTTTGTTTGACTTTTTCCCGACAATGAGATGAAATGACATCTCAAGCCCTGTCGCCCAATGAAACCAATGGGGTTTATAAGCATGGACGGTCCGACTCGCACCGCTTTGCCTATGTAGGTTTAGATCCTCTTAGCGGTTTACCAGTACTCGTGTGCTCTGTGTGGAAGCATCAGGTAGCCCGGCCATCTACTTCTCCAAACCCCGATGAGCGGGGGCCGAAACTGGGGTTTACAAGGGTGTTTACATTATCTTCTTATTTCTGTTCAAAAACATAGCTTGTGAATACTCGTTAGAACCGCTTTATCGTTGAACCGTTTTATTATATAATTTCTATTTATAGATATCCAAAATTGTTTACGGATATCCATAATTCGAAATACTGATTTCAATAATTCGAAATAGATCTCAGCCGATCTGAATTATTGATATACTTTATTCGATTCATGGAAATCTATAATTCGAATTATTATGTCCATTATTTGGCTGATTTATGGATTTCATTAATTCGAATTATGAACATCCATTAATCGAATTATGGATATCCAAAAGTAGAATTATGGATATCTATAATTCGATTTATGGATATCATTAAGTCAGATCGATATATGGATATCCATAATTCGAATTATAGATCATTAATTCGAATAACGGACATCATTAATTCCGTCCATTTATCGATATAAATTAATTCGAGTTATGGATATCAAAAATTCGTTTTTTTCCAAATAAAAACAATGACTAATGACTGAAACCAAAGGCTTTTGCGGTGGATTAATGATAAATAAATCGGATTATGGATATCATTAATTCAGTCCGATTTATGGGTATCAATTATTCAATTTAAGGATATCTATAAGCCAAATAATTGATATCCATAAATCAGAGGAATTATGGATATCCATATTTTGATTTATTGATAATTCGAATAAGAAATATCCTTAATTTAAAAAATCGATATCCATAAATCGATCTGATTTAATGATATCCTTAAATCTAAATATTGATATCCATAGTTCGATTTATTGCCGGTGGCATAAGAATTCATATTCCTAGCAACTTTATTCAAATAGTGACTTTTGTTCAGCTTTGGCCTATTATATGTGAAGGTCTTATTTGGCCACATGCATTTCTAATGGGGAAAAAAGGCAAAACAGTTGAGTGTTCTTATTCTCTTGTAGCCGGTGACATAAGAATTTATATTCATAGCAAATTTATTCAAACAGTGACCTTTGGTTAGCCTTGACCTATTTTATGTAAAGGTCAAAATTGGCTACATGCATTTCTAATTGGGAAGAAGGCAAATCAGTGGATGTTTCTTATTCTCTTGTAGCATATGTCATGTGAGTTGATATTTGCAGTCAGCAAATTTAAGTTTATAATTATTGCCAAGATGGCTACCGTGCCCATATATGGTTAAAGGACTCGAAACGCTTCATTTCATGAACTGAAAGTCATATGACCATGAAACTTAGATTCTAACACAGCGCGCCTATATAGGCAATGGAAAATAACTGTGTTTTATTCTACAACAAATTTCGGCAAGGAAGAGCGTGACGTCACGTGTGACGTAATTAAAAACTTTCAATTTATGACGTCAGTGTTCGATTTCCTTGACTTTAGACGGTGTAACGTCATATTCTCGCATCAAAAACGTTAGAAAAGGGCATAAATGCATGTGTTTCAGTCGATAATTTTAGCGGGATATCTTCTAACAATGGCGAAAAGTTATGAGATTTTGATGAAAACTTCAACATTATTGCCGATTTTCAGCGTGTTAGAATCGAAATAGATCTGCTCTAGTTTGTGATTTGTTGGGTAATAAATCACAGTTTGTCGATCAGTTGTAAATCACGCGCGCTCCAAACTGTGATTAATTACTGAACAAATCATAGCTAGAGCTAATCTATTTCTTCAATAAAGCATTGAGACCTAAGGCATCAGAACTCAAACAGTGATCATCCCTGTGTGGACCTATTCTTAGATTTTTGAAGCCACCATGGTTTGGTGAAAAATCTACCCACCAGTGGGACAGGGTCAGTTTCTCCCCTTTATCAGTCACCCCTATTTTAATTGCGTTGCGGCACATTGACCTGATAAAGATATGCTATCTCAGGACAAGTGAGCTATATCAGGTCAACGTGACATTGCACTTTTATGAATCGGGCTACTTGAAAAAAAATGACAAAAATGTTATTATTACTGGACACAATGGAAAAAATTAATTGACACAAAATATGATTGGAAAAAATATGGTCAACTGATACCAAATATATCGACCTGCAGAATGTTCGGACGCACTGATGCTCATCAATAACTGATCGTAAATTGCTAATTTCAGAGTGTACGAGGGGATAAACTGATAAATAGAATACCAGATTCGTGTCATTTGATATTACGTTTATCAGGCTCGGCTTCTAGAACGCATGTAGAATTGTTCGGCAAGCCTCGCGATTCCACAATCGTTCTCGAAGCCTTGCCTGATAAACTTGATATCAAAAGACACGAACCTGGTATTCTCTATTACTTGAGCTCTGGTGGGCATAGTGTGATCAATTTGGCTTCTTGTCATAAAATGTTTTCTCATTTTCCTCCTCCTGCTCCTCATTAAAATTGTACGGACCGTCAATTTCGGGCTATTAGGCCAATGTACATTAATATTCTATTTATCAGTTATCCCCTATATTAATTGCATTGTAACATGCTGATCTGATAAAGATATGCTATCTCAGGACAAGTGAGCTTTCTCAGGGCAACGTGATATTGTACTTCTATGAACTAGACTACTGGAAAAACAGTAAATACTGTAAGATAGAATACCATATTCGCGTCTTTTGATATCAAGTTTGTCAGGCTCGGCTTCGAGAACGCATGTAGAATCGCTCGGTAAGCCTGGCGATTCTACGAGCGTTCTCAAAGCCTTGCCTGATAAACTTGATATCAATTGACACACACCTTGTATTCTCTTTGCATCATCTAGTTCTTAGTCATTTTTATGTTCTATAGAAAATCTGTTTTTCATTGAGCGAAGAACGTGCATCGTTGAATATGTGGTAATTAATACAAATATTATTACTTTCAGGTTCTCCACCATTTGGATAAAACCTGGGATGGAACTGACTATCCCGTTTTAGAGAAAACCTTGGAAGAAACAAAAAGAATTTTACGACCAAGAGGCATGCTTATCATTACGACCTCTCTACCGTCAACGATCAAAGAAGCAGTCTGGTTTCATAAAGTACATCCAGGTATCACAAATAAGATACAAAAAGCCTACATTTCTGCGGAACAATATCAGAATTTGTTTGAAAATTGCGGTTTTGAGTGCATTTCGGCGATGAACCTTCTAAGCGCGTCTAAGCGAACTCAGCTTGTTAACTATTTTGACGCAGAAGGGCCGCTTAAAGAAGAATGGCGAAAAGGTACGAATGTCTACGAAATTGCAAGCGAAGATGAACTGAATGAGTTAGAAAAACGGCTTCTTGATATAAAAGAAAGGGGGTCTCTACATCAGTTTATGGTGGAGCATGACAGAACGCTAGAAATGGGGATATTGACAGTATTTGCTTGTATTTCTATATAATTCCAATTCTCCACCATTTTATACTTTTCGAGCGACTTGATTGGTTGAAATATAAAGAGAGAGAGAGAGAGAGAGAGAGAGAGAGAGAGAGAGAGAGAGATTTCTTACATGTAGGAAAATGTACATTCAAGAATTGTAGTTTCTTATCATATATTGTCCATATGCTCCGAGAAAAAAGACTATGGTTATGCAGGACCCTTGTCTTTGCTTTTCTTTTCACTGAGATCAAAAGACCATGTGATGACTGTGGGTCCCGGGTCGTTTCGCCCGTGAGTCGTTTCGCACATTAGTCGTTTCGCCCGTGGGTCGTTTCGCCCTGGATCGTTTCGCCCGTGGGTCGTTTCGCCCTGCTTAGGTGGGTCGTTTCGCCCTTATTTTTTCAAGCCCTATTGACTGAGGTTATGTTTGTTTTGGTATGTAAAGGGATTGATGGGGGTATTGGGAGTTCCGGAAAACATGGGTTTGCCCTCGTTTGGTGCAGCTGGACGACCTACTGACGGCTTCTACTTTAGGGTTGAGCAACTGCGCTACCACCTTTTTGAGAAAGATATTCGAGCTCACATGAGATTAACAAGTCTTTGTAATAAAATGGGATTTATGGCTGTGAAAATGACTGTTTATATACTGAACCGATAAAGAAACGGAACTCCAAATATAAATGCGAGTATTTGCAGAAATAACCATGTTTGCAGAAAATCGATTTAATGACGCAATAATATAATCATTCCTGAATGTAACTACCATAGAGAGTTCAATGTCCAGTGAGAATGTTTGGAACACAAATCCGTTTTGTCATAGAGGTAATCATTTCACAAGTTCAAAACATAAGCAGTTAATAGCGAGTATGTCCTCCGTTTGCATTCAGTTCTGCACGCACACGTCTGGTCATGGACAGGATTAAACGATTGATCTCTGCCTGGGGAATAGCATTCCACTCCTGTATGAGCGCGAGACGCAAGGCTTGACACGTTGTTGGTGGCTGGGGCGGTTACGTACGCGCCTATCCAAGACGTCCCACAAATGTTATATAGGAAAGAGATCTGGACTATACGGAGGCCAGTGCATCACGTCAATGTTGTTTTGCTGAAGAAACGCCATGCTGAGTCTTGCTACATGCGCCGGAGCGTTATGCTGTTGAAACGTAACGTTGTGCTGTCGTACATATGGAACAACTACCGGTCGTAAAACGACGTCAACGTAACGCTGAGCCGTCAACGATCCATCAATGAATACCAGGGGCGTTCTATGACCATTAGATATGCCAGCCCACACCATCAACCCACCGCCTCCAAATCGTTCACGTTCAACCAAACAATTTTCACGATAACGCTCTCGGTCATCCTATACACACGTTGACGGCCGTTGACGTTAGCTCTGCACAACAAGTACCTGGACTCGTCAGAAAAAATTACGTTACGCCACTGACGATGGGGAAACAGGTATTTTTGTTATTTCTGCTACAAGACAAAGGTTGTGGGTACTCGTTAGAACCGCCTCAACCTATGTTTGCAGTATAGATAAGAAAAAATACCACAAATGTTCATAATAATAGTAATCATTTTAGAGATGCGAAAATGTGTTATCGTACTGGTCTATTGGATAGTTTGCATAACGAAAACATACTTATTCAAATACTGGAAAATTCTACCACCAAATAAAAAAAAATCAAAATTGTTCTGATCAAAGAATCTTATATTTTTCATATTTCTGCTCAGGTGCTCGTTAGAAACGCCTCGGCGAAGCGGTTCTAACGATCACCAACGGCCTGTGTATTTTTGGGCGGAAATATAAAATATATGTGTTGCATATTCGTTGTGTGTTTTGTGGGTAGTACCCATAGTCTGCTATTTCTGCTCCAGGCATGGAATTTGGGTGGTCGTTCATTCATTCATTCATTCATTCATTTCTGTTTGTCCATCTACCAATACTCTCCATTCATTCATTCATTCATTCATTCATTTAAATATCTCCGTATATTCAAAATGCTGCCCGTTCATCCGTACGTACGTCCAACTACCAACGCACAACTCCGTTCACCCATTTATTCATTGATTTATTCATCCATCTGTCAATTTACTCATCCATTCCGTTTGTCACTCCCTTAAAATATAATTGCGGAGAAACGACCCACGGGCGAAACGACTCACGGGCGAAACGGCTCACCAGGTAAGGGCGAAACGACTCACCCCCAAAATCAGGGCGAAACGACTCAGGGCGAAACGACCCGGGCGAAACAACCCACGGGCGAAACGACCCGGAACCATGACTGTATCAATTATCCATGACTTTTAGAGTGTATTTTATGCCCCGCCATTTGAAGAATGGTGGAAGGGCATATAGCGTTGCCCCTGTCCGTCCGTCCGTCTGAAACTTAAACGGAGTCAATAACTTTATTATTTCTGGATGGATTTTTAAATTACTTTGCAGAAATATTAACCATCATGAGACGATGTGTCTGGTGTAAAATCCAGGTCCGTACCTCAAAGGTCAAGGCCATACGTAGAAGTCAAAGGTCAAAAAAGGGTTCGAAACTTAAACGCAGTCAATACCTTTCCTATTTCTGGATGGATTTTGAAATTACTTTGTAGAAATGTTAACCATTATGAGACAATGTGCCTCGTGCAAAACCCAGGTCCGTACCTCCAGGGTCAAGGTCATACTTAGAGGTCAAGATCAAAAAAGGGTACGAAACTTAAACGCAGTCAATAACTTCTTATTTCTGGATGGATTTTGAAATGTTAACCATCATGTGACGATGTGTCACGTGCTTAACCCAGGTGCATACCTCCAAGGTCAAGGTCATACTTAGAGGTCAACGGTAAAAAAAAGGGTCCGAAACTTAAACGCAGTCAATAAATTTCTTATTTCTGGGTGGATTTTGAAATTACTTGGCAGAAATATTGGCCATCATGAGACAATCTGCCTCACACAAAACCAAGGTCCTTACCCTCAAGGTCAAGGTCATACTTAGAGGTCAAAAGTGGAAAGAGGGTCCAAAACAGATACATCGTCAATAACTTTCTATGGATTAATACGAACATTGAGATATTTTCAGCCGGGGGCATCCGTGTCCTATGGACGCATTTCTAGTTGTGATATGTATTCATATGATTGTGTGTGTTCGTTAGAATCGTCTATTAAACAGTAAATTAATCGGTTCACACGTGGACAATTAATCTACATTTTGGACAAAAATAAGGATCCAATTCAACACGTGGAAACCACACTCACCCCCTTTCATTACATGATGTCCCGAGAACTTTATAACGCCATGTATTAAACACGATCGTCCACTCTGGATTAAATATGCAAATTTGTTAGGTACGCCCCGTAACGTCCTGAACGACTTCGCGTTTACTAATGACGGAATACTGACATTTTTGTAAACAAATCGTTAAAAACTGCGTGTTAAATTTATAAAAGAAAAATGCCTAACGACATTATGGGCGGGTTGTTCAGATCAGTTTTGACGTAGGCAAAGCTACAACCTGCATATGTAGCAAGAGTTGGCAGAAGGCAACATATCTCGTATATAGGGGGTTAAGTTGAACAAGCTAATCAAATAAAATTTCAATTATGCAGGGTTTATTTATTTCCCAAACATGGCTCTTTGTTTTGTAATAAAGCTCAAAAGACTGCAGCAATTCATACCCAGCATTTGTGTGAAGCACTAAACGCTGGCAAAGGTTTTCGAAAAATGGAAAGTGACCTTGACTTTGAGCTCAGGACCCTTAAAGTCGATATTGTTTGAGATAAAAATTTGTTGTACCTAACATTTGATTGAGTAAGTGTTCTTGCATGCATGCATGTGTGGCATAAGCCAGTGTTCATGCATGTGTGTGCATGTGTGTGCATGTGTGCATGCATGCAAGCATGTGTCCATGCATGCATGTGTGAGTGCATGCATGCATGTGCATGCATGTGTGCATGTATGAATGCATGCATGCAAGTGTGCATATAAGCATGTGAGTGCATGTACGCAAATGTGAGTACATGCATCTGTGTGTGCATGCATGCCTCTGTGTGTGCGTGCGTGCGTGCGTGCGTGCGCGTGTGTGTGCATGCATGCATGCATGAATGAATGCTTGCTTGCATGCATGCATGTGTGTGCATGCATGCATGAGTTCTTGCATGCATGAATGTGTGTTTTTTGCATGTGTGTGTGGATGCATGCATGAGTGCATGCATGTATGTGTGTGAATGCATGCATGAGTGCATGTATGATGTGCATGCATGCATGTGTCCATGTATGAATGCATGCATGTGTGCATGTATACATGTGTGAGTGCATGTACGCAAGAGTGAGTGCTGACATTTGTGTGTACATGCATGCCTGTGTGAGTTTGTGTGTGTGCATGCATGTGTGGGTGCATGCATGAGTATTTGCGTGCATGCATGCATGTGTGTGCATTTTATGCATGTGTGTGTGCATACATGCATGAGTGCATGTACATGCTTAGAATACATGTATGTGTGTGCATGTATGCTTGAGTGCATGTATGTGTGTGCATGCATGCATACATGAGTGGATGCATGCGTGCATGCATGAGTGGATGCATGCATGAGTGTATGCATGCAAGCATGAGGTGCACGCATGTGTGTATGTGCATGCATGCATGAGTGTGAATATGCATGCATGCACAAACAAGTGTGTGTGTGCACGCATGCATGCCTGAGGACATGCATGTATGCGTGAGTGCATACATGCGTGTATGTGTGCTTGCATGCATGCATTCATGCATGAGTTTGTGCATTTATGCACGTGCATGTGTGTGCATGCATGCATGTGTGACCCATGCATGTACATGCATGTGTGACCCATGCAAACACATGCATGTATGTGTGTTTGTTCATGCATGTATGCGGTCGGCCTCGGTGGATCTGTCGGATGCGCGGCGACTGGTGATCAGGAGGACGCGGGTTCGATTCCCGTCGATGTCGGCAACATTCTCTCTTGGAGATTGAGCATGAAATCTTTTCTACGGTCATCCCCTCCCTTCCACTGATTCAAGAAGGGTAGATGTCACTATCAGGCGAAAGAATGTGCACTTTACTGGTTAACCGCTTACGTATAAGCATGTCCAGGAAAAGTGTGGACAGGTAAACTGACTGGCTCAAATATGACCTAAAATTAGTGTTGGCTGGGCCTTTAAACTCCAATATAAACAATATTAACATGCATGCATAAGTGCATGCATGCGCGTGTGCGGGTTAGCATGTGTGTGCATGCACGTGTATGAGTGTGAGCATGCATGCATGCGTACATGTATACATGCGTACATGTATGCATGAGTGCCTACCATCCAAAAACCTATCCAAAAAGCCATTCTCTCGTGAAAAGATTTAAACAGGCTGCAGCAATTGAAAGAGAACCAAAAAGTACCCCAAAGAACAAATCAACAAGAAATTTTTAAGCCTTTGCATTGTACAAAACAAAATTAATATATCTCACCAAAGAAAAAGTTTACAAACTTGCAAGTAATACTAACGTTTATGAAACAAAATCATTCCTTCACCTGGAATTGAACCCAGGACCCTCGGTTCAGAGTAGCGCACTCTGTCAACTACACTATCAAACTTGCAAGGGAAGTAAGGGAGGCAATACAAAGCAAACTTTTTAAATAAACTGAATTTCGTAAAATGGTAATTTACTAATTTTTAACAAAACTCTGGTCCTTGGTGCCATTAATGGATTGCACATGAAAGAAAGTCTATAAATTAAGCAACAGTCATTATATGAAAGCAATCCTCTGAAAAATAAAGGCAATAATTATATTACTTTGAAAAAAGGTTAACCAAAAGGTAAACTTCGGATGACGACCGCCCGCGCGCCTGGACATCGCTATTCTGAAGGACAGATTAAAAGAAACGTCAAAAAACTAGAAGGGAAGGCAATGACCAGGAATCGACACAATTTACCCACAGGGCTCATCAGAGACACCAAAGGGGAAGAAGCATAAACATGTAATAATTAGACTCTAATGGAAACACCAATAGCGGAAAGCCAAAAGGACAGTAACTTTCCACTCATTATCCAAAACACAAAAAATATAAACGATTCACACACTCAAAGACAAACCATAAAAAAAATATCCGCGAAAGAAGAACCGGTTTACTTGAAATTTATCTGGTTTTGCGCTTACTTTTCTTTGCCAAAAGCCAATCACCCTTTATTTGATTACAAGATTAATGGGTTTCTACCAAGTTCGCCGTATAATATGAAATTTGAAGTGGTCTTGTTCGCTTTCAGACTCATAAAATCGAATACAGAAATTTTCAAGTGTATCACACTTCTCAAGACCAGACACCTCAGAGCCATAAATGAGATTACGGTTTATCGTGCTTTCAAAAAGTTGTAACTGTATATCAAAAGGCAAATGTAATTTCCTCGGTTAACAAGGCTTTACGAGCCTGGCTTACTAATCTTTTATTATATTTGTGGAAGCGACAATTATAGAAAAACAGTGCACTCAAATATGTCATTTTCTATTATAAGTATAGCTTTAGAAACCTTATCTATGTTAAATTGGACCACTTGGCTAAGAAATACTTCACTAAGTCCACAGTTTGCTACATGTAAGCCATTTAGAATGAAAAAAGTCTACCGCATGACTAGACAACATGATTTTATAAAAAAACTAGAAGTGAAGGCCATGATCATGAATCGATACCATTTACCCACAGCTCCCACCAGGGACACTTAATGGAAAGAAACACAACCATGAAATAATTAGACCGAATGGAAACACCAATAGCGGAAAGCCAAAAGGGCAGTCACTTTCCCACAAAATGGCCAACTGGCTATCCAAACAAAAAACATATATATTAGTTTACTTGAAATTGCGTCTGGTTTTACATTCACTATTCTTTGCCAACAGCCAATCACCCTTGATTTAAATACAATATTAATGGGTTATCTACCAAGTTCACCGTAAAGTGTGAGATCTGAAGTAGTCTTTATGGCTTTCAGACTCATAAAATGGAATACAGAAATTTTCAAGTTTATCACACTTCTCAAGACCAGACACCTCAGAGCCATAAAGGAAAATACGGCTTATTGTGCTATCAAAAAGTTGTAACTGTATATCAATAGGCAAATGTAATTTCCTAGATTTTCTTAGCACAGTTAACAATGCCTTACGAGCCTTCACTTCTATTCTAGTAAACGCTTTCCATAGTTATTCAATTGTATGTCAGGATTATGTCTTCAGTTGGAAAACCCAGATCTTCCGGCGATACTTAACTCATACAGTTCTGCATTTGGATTATCATTGAATAAAATGTGCAATGTGTTCATCATATGGTGCTAAATCACTTAAATTGGCAGTTCGCGAGTTACCATCGCCAAGTAAACATAATTGCAAGTTCTTATCTTTGGCTATGTTCTAGTAGGTCTGATTCTAATGTATCAAAAATGGCTATACCACTATATCTGTTGCCCTCTGGCGGAATGTACGACACACAAAACAATACATCTGAACAAAGTGAACAGGTGAACCAATAGAAATGTTCACCACTATTCTGAACAATTTTATTGGTGTCATAAATGTAATCTCTGACCAAGATCGCCATTCCACCTGATTTGTATTTAGCACCAGTTCTAACCATTGTATGAAGCAAATTGAAACCCCTTAAAAGTGACAGAATCATAAACATCAAAATGTGTTTCCTGTAGACAGACAAAAGCATACTTAGATATAAAACTGAAGTGAAGGCAACGATCAGGAATCGATACAATTAACCCACAGCTGCCTTCAGAGACGCCAAAGGGAAAGAGCACAAACATGAAACAACTAGATCCTAATGGAAACATCAATAGCGGAAAACCAAAAGGGCAGTTACTTTCCCACAAAATGGCCAATTGGCTATCAAAACAAAATAATATAAGCGGCACACACGCACACTCAAAGACAAGATGTAACAAACAAAAACCGCGACAGAAGAAACGCCTTTGAACGGTCAGTGAAACGAATTCCACTGGGGGCTTAAATCGATGTTACGTGGCCACAATCATCGCCCTCATTTCCATCGCGATTTAGACAATGAAATGCTGGAGCAAAAGAAGACCAACAGTTAGGCTCCGAGTGGCCCGAAAGAGACAGAGCATCAGGCACCAACCAACATTACATAAAATTAAATTCTCTCTAATTCTCAGTAAGCCCGTATGCTGGATCCGTCATAGACTCAGAGGCCTGACCCACTGGCGTGCAATTAAAGACGGAAGCAAAGTTGTCAGCCGTGATTGGGTTTACTAAAAAGCCTCAAATTCAGGGCACTCAGTTTTCTTTTGTAAACCCCCAACATTGATGAACAAAATATTTAAATACTGATTCTGAGAATATATCAGGTTTCTTCCTCAGAATATATTTCAGTATCACCTGACAAAAAGACTGATTGTTTCCATCATATGATGGTTTGTAATTTGGCGGATCAGGGATTTTGTATTATCTGACAAAAAAGACATTATTTCCATCATATGATGGTTTGTAATTTGGCGGATCAGGGATTTTGTATTATCTGACAAAAAAAACCTGATTATTTCCATCATATGATGGTTTGTAATTTGGCGGATCAGGGATTTTGTATTATCTGACAAAAAAAGACTGATTATTTCAATCATTGGGTGGTTGGGATATGACAATATCAAAGCATGCTCAAATGCATCATAACTTTCATCTCGACTCAACATATCCGCGTAACCAGACACAGAGAATTCCAGGTGATCGTCTTTTGATATCAAGTTTATCAGGCAAGGCTTCGAGAACGCTTGTAGAATCGCGAGGCTTGCCGAGCGATTCTACATGCGTTCTCGAAGCCGAGCCTGATAAACTTGATATCAAATGATACGAATCTGGTATTCTTTGTATCAGTTTATCCCCTTGTACACTCTTAAATTAGCAATTAACGATCAGTTATTGATGGTCCTCAGTGCGTCCCAGCATTCTGGCGGTCGATATATTTAGTATCAGCTGACCATATTTTTCCTATGATATTTTTTCATGTATTTTTTTAATTTTTCTCAAGAGCAAAAACAATTTTGTAATTTTTTCAGTCGTCCGGTTCATTTATAAAAGTGCAATGTCATGTTGGCGTAATAAAGCTCACTTGACCTGAGATACCATATCATTATCAGGCCAATGCGTTGCAATGCAATATATATAGGGGGTAACTGATAATGTGTAATATCAACTGAGTCAAAACGAAATTTAAAGAGATCGTCTGGGCTTTCAAGTCGATCCTCCTTCAGTGTGACGTGGATACGTCCCTCAATGGTCTTAGCCTTCTCGTAGTTATCATAAGCCTTGATGAACTTTAGTAGTTTGGAGCCAGGTTTGGTGAGTTCTTCCTTCTGAACAACCCTCTGAAGTGACAATCGTGAGTATTCAGGGCCGCCTTCTTAGCGCAGAGGAGGTCTTTTCTTACTTTACGATTGTTTCAGTGACATATGATTGTAAGATAAATAAAGTTAGGTTTATGAGTTAGGAGGCCTTCATGCGGACCGAACAAATTAGTTGTCTAAATTGCGACGGAAGCAAGGGCGAGGATTGTGGCCACGTAAAATCGAAATCGATTTAAGCCCAATCCCCCCCCCCCCGGCCCCCAAGTGGAATTCGTTTCACTGACCGTTCCAAGGCGGTTCTTATGTCGTGGTTTATTTTGTTATGGCTTGTCTTTGAGTGTATGTATCGCTTATATTATTTTGTTTTCGATAGCCAATTGGCCATATGTGGGAAAATAACTGTTCTTTTGGCTTTCCGCTAGTGATGTTTCCATTAGGGTCTAATTTCATGTTTAGGTGTCTCTGATGGGAGCTGTGGGTTAATTGTATCGATTCCTGATCAATGCCTTCACTTCTATTTTACTATGATGTTCAGTATACAGACTTGTTCAGATTAACACTCGTGTGAGTTTATAAGGATCATTTCATGAGTATTGAATCGATATAGGCATTATGGATGGTCTGGCGCATCGAAGCCGAGGCTGAGCTGAGGATTCGATTGGCTCGGGCATCCCGAGGGTTGAATATGCCTATACTGAATCCATGGGAACAAAACAATTATTTTCTTGCGTACAACAACATTTCTTTTCAATCAATGTTCATTATTTTTACCTCAGTAACACACAGATGCCTACAGTTTTTGAGTGGATAAATACACCATTGTCTTGCAGAAACGCTGCCTTTTTGCCTTGTGATTTATAGACTTGCCTGTCTGACCTTCACTGTATAGTTATATCTTAAAAGTCACGAAGTTATCTTAGCAGTAGGATTAAATTGGCGCAGGGCTATACTAAGTTTAAACTGCCAATTTTTTGTCTGTTTACGTATGAGAGCCGTTTTACTATAAATACACTATTTTGCGATATATTTACATCCAATTAGTGATGCCACTTATATTGTTTTGCGACATCACCACATAGAGATGAATTTGCGATATCATAAAAAATCAAACTACTGAAAGTACTGAGGAAAGTTGATTTATATGGAATAATTATTATGATAACAATGCCAGTCGTAGATCAAGCAGTTATCTAGACATTTTGTGAGGGTTAAAAAATTCGACGAAGAAAATAAAAATGATTCATAGATTGTTTTGAGTTTAACGACAGGTCAACCTTTTTGGATCATTTTGTCTTCTCCAAGAGGAAGAGGGGAAAGAGATAGAAGAGATAGCAGAGGAGATGAAAGTGAGGGACAGAGTGAATATCAACCCTCACCATCTACCGTTACCTGCTGCAAGGACAGCAGGCGTTGCCCAAATGTAAGTCAGTATCAGCTGGACTCCCCAGTGACACAAGATACATATCACCTGTGCCTCCCCCAACTAACCCCGCGAGAAAAAAACGAAGAAAGAAAGACGTGTCTGCTAATTTCTTCATGGTTTCTAAATTAGCTCAGTACATTCCGAGCTTGTCCCATCTGCTAATAATCTTATAGACAATTTCTCCTAGCGGGTACATGACGTCTTAGCAACGTCGCATCAACGTTGCGTTGATACGACGATGCACATACGTTTTGCACCCGCTTGGAGGTATGTTCCTTCGGGAGTCGGAATAACTTGGACGAAAACAATCATTTTTAGCTAATCCATTTGGTTTAGACATAATAACCCTGATCAGACGCCGCGTTTAGCGAACTTAGACTACCCTAGGCGAATTGAATACGTTTATTTCCATTAAAAAAATTAACCCATAAATGCCAATTGTTTCAATACTGGGACATTCGGAAACAGTTAAGACAGATTAGAGGCCACAGAATGTAGCGTCTGATCGGTGTCTTCACGATTTGCTAAATGTACGGAACTTGATGTAAAACTCACAGCTTACAACACATGTTTTGTAATTAGAGCTATCGAAAGCAGGTGAATAACTGTGTTTGATGTCGGTCAGTTATGGGTTGTTCAGTCGGTCACTGATAATCACAGAGAAGCGAGTTAACCCTTTCAACCCTGTAGACCGGTGCAGACGCCGAGGTAGAAATACACTGTATCTCTGCAAACCTTGTAGATTCTGATAAGACGGTACGTAACTAGCATGTCTCGCCAGAATCTACATGTACACTGTTTAATGCCATCATGTCAGTGAACTAATCAGAAATCCCTTTCTATAAGAAAATACTTAAAGCGAGAAGAGTCCTGTCAGAAACTCAGGGATGAAAGAGTAAAACATAAATATAATCGGAAAGCGCGTAGGAAAATAGTCCTAGAGTATTGTTTTCTGATCAGAATATGTCGTTTTGTGCCAATTTTTATTCAATCCGTATAAAGCCGCGAAAAATGAAATATTTTGAAAGACGTTCCATACCTGCAAAATTAGTTTTCAAGAGTTCCTTTGGACTATTTTATGCAGCGAACGAATAGCGGAAGTGGAGTAACGCGGTTAAGTACCGGAAGTAGAAATGTAATGACATAGAAACTTGATTTTATAAATCAACTTTCAGAAATCAGCGATAATTGATTTTGTGACATGACTAATTCGATTTTGTGAGTTTTCGTATTACCAAAGTGATATCGCATAAACGAATAAGTGATTTCTCAAAATCGAATTAGTGATATCACTAAGCATGAGGAATTAGTGTTATCACTAAATCGATTTTGTTTGGATTTTGGTTCTACGGCCCTTTCAAGATCGTTACTCGTTAACCAGAGTTGGCAAAACCGGAGTATCCGGAAAAAAAACACCTGACCTTCTATTGAAAAATCGAATTAATGATATCATTAAATATATAATATTCGCAAACAATAAAATGTTAACTTCCTTATAAATTTGTTGCTGCCGAGTAATGGCTGACAGAGAAACTGCAACAGGCCTACTTAGCAAACATTCAGCAGGCTAAGTTGAACGGCACATGATGTTTTGAGACTGATGGTGTAGACGACAAGGTAAATGCGCTTGATTGTCGCCATATTTCTCCCGTTTGGGCGTGCGCAGTGGTACCGCATGCGCAGGGATAATTTGCAAGACCTCATTATTCCAAAATTCCAAAATTTGAAAGGAAAATATGAATTTGTGTCATTTTTACGTGAAAAAAATGTTATATCTTCCTTATGTACACTCCAACACATTACGAAAACACTCCTATACAAATACCTTATAGCCTTTATCGCCGAAAGAAAAATGAAAATTTTGAGATGAAAAATTGTGATATTTTCTTATTTCTGCTCAAATATAGATTATGGGTACTCGTTAGAACCGCCTCATGGAGACGATTCTAACGAGTACCCACAATCTATATTTTAGAAACCGCCTCATCGAGGCGATTCTAACGAGTACCCACAATCTATATTTTACAAACCCCCAGTTTTACTAAAGAAAAGTGGGGTTCAAGGGGATAAAAATTATATGGGCATGTTTTTGCTATGATTTTTTGTGGATCTGGTTAGAACCTCCTCATTGAGGTGGTTCTAACCAGTACACATAACCTACGTCTAAGAAGTGAAATAAGAATATACGAATCTTATATGGGTGTATGGGGTGGATGGAAAAGCCGTCCCTAGGGACACTGTCCGGCATCACAGCTCGCCGAGTGATGCCGGACAGTGATCCCGAGGAACGGATTTTTCTATCCACCCCTCACATCGATATTGGATTCTTTTTCTTGCAAACCGTCCATTTCTTAGCGCGATTTTTAATGCTGCAGTCACTTGGGTTAGCAAAATCCCGCAATATTGTGTTGGCACTGCAGGAATGTTTTGTGACGTCACGTAACGTGCTGTGACGTCAACCTTAACGACGGCGCATATAATGTCGTGATCAACCAGTCCATTTATCAAACACGCAATTATATTCGATTTTGGGTCGGAACATCAGGGTCAGAACATAAATTTCTATCCCAGGGTAAAATCACGGATTTGTTTGTCTGGTGTGCAAGAAAAATAATATACAACCCTGTGAAGCCCAGTTTTTTTTCTATATTACACGATCTTGTTTACGTGATGAATTGCATATTTTAATTTGATTTATGCTCGAATAACCATTAAAAACCTTGTGAAAAATATGTGAGTTCATCTATTTGCAATAGACAGGTTAAAAAATATGTGTGTGGTTGCAAAACCTATGCCCTACAAAATTAAAAAAATATTCCTGATGAAGCATTACGAATACTAATACCTCATTTATACTGAAGATAGGTACAGCAACACGATTGAAACCTTTCAAACAGGTATAAATACGCAGGTTTGCATTTTTTCATTATTATTCTTCATGTTTAGAATAATAAGGTTAAGGCAATTGCCTACTAGATGTATTGCATATGATGTTTCGTAATATTTTCCGTTTAAGTAAATCGACATTTGTACAATAGTGCATTGACCTTGTCTAGCGGAAATAAACTCATTCATCTACATAAAGAAGAAATTGAAAAAAATCTTCTGCATCAGATGAGTCAATGAACAAATGAATTACTTTTTCAAATTTTGTACAGGAGCCTGTCGTTATAACGACCCTTTTTGGTACCTAAACTTTGGCCGTTATCAAGAATCTGCCGCAATTAAGAATCACAATATTATCCGGGGACATATAACTCATTTTCGAAAATTTAATTATCGGCGGTTCGAAAGGATAAACTTATCTGAAATTGATAGATCAAAGTCTAAATTTTCGCATTCTGGGTGTTGTTGCATTCGTAAGTGGGTACAAGGTCTTCAAAACGGATCATTTTGCTAACCACCCAAATTATGTAAAAAAAAAATGTGCAAAACACAACAACGCTTTTTTTTTCAAAACTTCAGGATATCCTATAAAATATGTTAATATCCCGTAATTTGGAATACATTGGGCCAATGTTCACTGCAGTTTATGCCATTTAATACCAAACTATATTCTTTTAAATAATGTCGGAAAAAAGGTAAAAAGTATGTATTGTTTTTCTCGGAGGACATAACCATTGGATCTAAATGGTTTATTTTTGCAGTCATAAAAAGGGTCTATATGTCCGCAAATGACAGTCGAAAAACGGTGCGAATACGTTGAGTAGTTATTTTAAAAAATGCTATTTAGTAAGCATACCCCCATTATTTCATAATTCAATATTGCGTTTTCAAAGGTTTAATTCGTATAGAAATTGAATAGAAGCCTTACTGGTTACAGTGCCGTGGGAAGCTTTATATTTAAATGCCATTAGCAATGTCATAAATACAGCGCTATGACTCGATATAATGCAGTACAGTAACGGTCCAAAAATTGAAAGTATCGATGAAATCAGGGCGATGTCATTAATACTCGCTACAAACTGAAAAAAAACAAACAATTATAGGTGTGCACGTGGAAAATCGGTGTTGGCATTCCAACATAAAGTTTGAAACAAAATTAGTTCTATTTAAAGTTTTGAAATCTGCTGAAGCAAAGTAGTTTCTGTAAGCCTAGGAAACGCATTATACTGTAAATACCCAATGTAGTCTGTCGTCTTGTCACACTAGACTGTACATATGATATTCAAATACTGTCTTTTGTATGTTAGTCTTCTTGTCTATTTTGGTAATTTAACCAAATATTTTTGGCCTTTATTGTGGGCGTGTTTTTTTCCATCTTTTGTCACGTCTGTCGGATTTTTTTTCTTTTCTTTTTTAAGATTGTTCATTCTACAAACGAGTCAATAGACGATTGAATGCACGATGTTCAGGTCAACATTTCCTTATATGCAAATGTTTTACCCAAAAGGCAAATCAAATTTTGTTTTATAATGCATCTGTCTCATTGTTGATTGTTAACATAACGAGTCGTTGCCCGCCCAGAATCACTAGCCTAACTTTAAGGGTTAGAAATTTACTGCATATATGAAACAACAAAGATTTAAGTAATGGTCGGCTCTTTCAACACCTTTGGTAGTCCGTTAAACTTTTGCCAAATAAAAAGAGGCGGTAAAGTAAGTACAGACTGGACGAGAATTGTTCGTTTGTTTGATTTAAGGTTTAACGCCCCCGTCAACACTGTTTAAGATATTTTGGAGACGTTGCTTCCAGTTTTGTGGTACTTTTACCCGACATTGAGATGAAATGACATATCAAAACAGAAGTGGAGGCAATGATCAGGAATCGATACAATCAACCCACAGCTCCCATCAGAGACACAAAAGGGAAAGACACACAAACATGAAACAACAGACCCTAATGGACACACCAACAGCGGAAAGCCTAAAGGACAGTTACTTTCCCACAAAAAGGCCGATAGGCTATCCAAAATAAAATAACATAAGCGACACAAACACCCAAAGACAAACCATAACAAAAATAAACCGCGACAGAAGAACCGCCTTGGAACGGTCTGCGGAAACGAATTCCTCGGGGGGGGGGGGGCTTAAATCGATTTTACGCGTCCACAATCCTCGCCCTTACTTCCGTCGCGATTTAGACAAATAATTTGTTCAGTCCGCATGAAGGCCTCTTAACTCATCAAGCCTTGTCGCCCAATGCAACCAATAGGGTTTATAAGCATGGCGGGTCCGACTCGTACCGCTTCACCTCGAAAAGGCTTAGATCCTCTAAGCGGTTTACCATTACTCGTGTGTGGTCGGTTTCAGATCTGCGTGGAAGCATCGTGCAGCCCATCTATTTCTTCAATCCCAAATGGGCGTGGGGCGGGGCTGTACGAGAAGCATCAAATGTCAAACTAACAGTGATAAAACTAGATGAAAATATATAACTGCAATGACTTGAGCACCCAATTTCGTAAAATCATTCTTCGATATAAAAACTTAGGTCAAAATAAATGATATACGACAGACTGCATGCATGGTTGTTAACCCAATCACGTTTGACAACTTTGCTTCCATCTTTGATTACTCGCCGGTGGGTCAGGCCTCTGATCCTTTGACGGATCCAGCGTAAAGGCTTACTGAGAATAAGGGAGAATTTAATTTTATGTAATGTAGGTTGCTGCCTGATGCTCTGTCTCTGGTCGGGCCCATCCGAGTCTAACTGCTGGTTTTGTTTTGCCCCAGCATTTCAGTGGTTTCTTGCTGTCGTCACCGTTGTTTTATCTCTCAGACTGTTTTTTTTTTATTATTTTTGTGGTCTCGGGGATGTTGCACTGATGGGTTAGGAGGCCTTTTTGCGGACTGAACAAATTATTTGTCTAAATCGCAACGGAAGTAAGGACGATGATTGCGGCCACGTAAAATCTATTAAAGCATCCCCCTCCCAATCTCCCGCCACCCAGTGGAATTCGTTTCACTGACCGTTCCCAGGCGGTTTTTTGTCAAGGATAATTTTTGTTATGATTGTCATTGAGTGCGTCGTGTGTGTATCGCTTATATTTTTTTTTGTTTTGGATGGCCAATTTGGCCATTTTGTGGGAAAGTGACTGTCCTTTTGGCTTTCCTCAATTGGTGCTTTCATTAGGGTCTAGTTCTTTCATGTTTGTGTTTCTTTCCCTTTGGTGTCTCAGATGGGTGCGGTTGGTTAATTGTATCGATTCCTGATCACTTCTTCAACTTTTATTTTACCTCCTTTAGGGCTTTAACCTTGGTGTGGTAAGGAGGCTTGTGTGCCATCTTTTTTGAAACAATATGGCACAAACCAAAGCAGCCCAAAATAGGAGTGGAGGCAATGATTAGGAATCGATGCAATTAACCCACAGCTCCCATCAGAGACACCATATGGAAAGAAATACAAACATGAAACAACATATCCTACTGGAAACATCATTGGCGGAAAACCAAAAGGACAGTTACTTTCCCACAGAATGGCCAATTGACTATCCAAAATAATGATACAACAGTTAAACCTTTATGTTAGACATACAATTTGTTAGGGTAGAAGCATACCGATTTACGAATTACAAGTCGTTCTCAATCTGTAGATAATAATTGCTTGTCCGACCTTATGTATTCTGATAAACAAACTGATATGAATATATCTTTATACCAGATATTAGGTTTGTTATTTATGAATTTTATTATATGAGCTGTAATGCTTCTTAATATAGTTTCTGTCCTTCAAATCTGTTTTATCACGGGGAAAAGTAGGATTTTACATAGTAAAATGTATATATTGTCACAAAGGTATCTTTTTGGTACATTTTCCCAATATTTCGTTATCAAACTAATAGAAAATATGTTCACGGCTTTTCTACAATATTTTATAACAACATTTATCCTTTTTCTACCCTAAAGGTACAATTGATTTACTGTTGTTATGACTTTTGCGATAATTGCTATTTATTGGGTACTGAGTTATCTCCCTTTATTTCATCAACTTGTCCCCACTTTAAGATGCGATAACACCCTGCATCTAAACAAGTAAACGTTATTCTTTGATATTGAGGTATTTTTATCCTTTCGAATCGATGACTAATTAAAAAAAGTATTTCTAGAGGGTTTCTGAGATACGTATATGTCCCCGAATATATTATGTATTCTAACACAGCGTGCCTATATATAGGCAATGGGAAATAACTGTGTTTTATTCTGCAACAAATCACAGCTCGGAAGAGCGTGACGAGTGACGTGATTAAAAGCTGCCAGTTTATGACGTCACTAGCCGATTTCCTTGACGTTAGACGGTGTAACGTCATATTCCCGCCTCAAACGTTAGAAAAGGATATAACGCATGTGTTTCGGTCGATAATTTTAGCGGGATTTCTTCTAACAATGACGAATAGTTGTGAGTTTTAAAGGAAACAACAGCATTATTGCCAATTTTCAGCCTGTTTGAATCGAAATGATTAGCTCTAGTTTGAGATTTGTTGAGTAATGAATCACCCTTTGACGGTCAGTTGTAAAGTAGATCAAATCACGAGCGCGTAATTGCTCCAAGAATAAGATGTTGGGGTGCCTCATTTTTCGTTAGACTTGCCTCACCGATATAACCTCGAAAGAATATGCATTACTTCAGGGCATTGTTTTACTACGTGAATATTTGGTGGAGTGTAATCTCGAAATGATATGCGTTACACCAGGTCATCGTCTTACTATCTACAAAGTTTCAGCTTGATCGGATGAAAACTGCAGGAGAAGTTATCCGGCATCGAAAAAGTTTACAAAAATTGTCAAAGGGGCATAACTCTGTTAATATTTGGTGGGCCATAACCTCGAAACAATATGCCCTATATCAGGTCATGGTCTAACTATCTACCAAGTTTCAGCTTGATCGGATGAAAACTGTGGGAGGAGTTATCCGGAAACGAAAAGTTTACAGACGGACGGACGGATGGACACCGATCCCATACCATAATACGACCGTTTTTACAAAACGGGTGTATAACGAACAAATATAGATAAAAAAGGAGAACAACAAGCGCATAAAACCTTAATTCAGATAAATGCAACAGACCACAATGTGGCAGTTGGATGACGACTTACTCAATGTAGTCGTAAGTAGATGAGGCTTTATTAGCCGAAACTACGTAGTATGACCCATCTTCTTTCTTATGAATGTTTTCATTGCTCTTAAAGGAACTCATTTTTGATTTTTATTTGCCTTCACTGCAGCTGGTGTTGTGCCGTGTGGCGGCCGTAAAACGTCTCCCCGTACATCAACCATAGTGCAGTTTATATTTTACTTTTGGTCCTTTGAGATCAGCGTTATTATTCTGAGAAATCAGAAATAAATTATTGGTTAAGACTCTAGACAGGTTTTTAATTATTTGGACCCCAGTTTGATTTATATCAGTCTGTGAATCGACTGGCTGTTCGAAATTCGCGAAATTGCAGCATGTTTCCTTTGGCTGCCTTTGCCGGATCATTACAGGGTCACTGATGAGGCTTTATTAGCCGAAACTACGTAGTATGACCCATCTTCTTTCTTATGAATGTTTTCATTGCTCTTAAAGGAACTCATTTTTGATTTTTATTTGCTAATTATATAGAGGATCTTACATGAATGTTCATATATTATTGAATTTATTAAACGAGTTGAGGTAAAGGGATATAATGCGAGTCTTTGCCGAGCAGCCCGCCTCATCGCCGAAAAAAATGGAAGTATTGCACAGCCGGTCGCTGAAATGAAATCTGAGTGTGTCTTGGGTTAAAAACACCTCGAAATTGACGCTGGCAAAACATGCTGCAGACAGTGAAAATGGCCAGTGCCAAACCTCTTAAATGTTGCCTAGACAGCAGTGTGAAGATTAAGATTCGGTCAAAAATACATGTGAAACTAGAAATGGTGTTTGTAAAACACTATGCCCCCAACGATATGCTTGTCCATAAATGCCAATATTTTCAAAAGGCCACTATCGAAAAAAAAAAAAGATTTTTTTTTTCAAATGTTAACCAGGTGATGTACTTGTCAACCCAAATCAGCCTGTCAAGTTTTTAGGCAACAGTTTAAATAGTTTTTTAAATACCTTGAAACAAGAAAGAAACACAATTAAATGACCTGAAAATGCAAAAGGCAATCACTCTATCAAATTTCATTAAACTGGTTGAAAAATTTATCAGGTAATCTCAGGTAATCTCCTTCTCAGCCCAAATCGGTATACCATATATAAAGCTCTAGCTCAAATACTTTTTGAGATATCTTGCGAACGAGGTTTCTATGTAATTTAATTAAAAAGGAAATAACGCGAAAACGGGAGATAAGTCAGATAAGAAAAAAATATTGGTCAGCTATTCATTCATGAGGAAACCATATATGAAATTTCAAAACACTAGCATCCGACTGAGCCACCGAGGCCGGCCCCTATGGTGTTGTGTGTTATTTACTTTTGATGCCCTTGTTGAGTTGAAACTGTAACAGTGGTCGAGTATTTATCTTTATCGAGAGTGTATGGAGGACTTAGGTAGTTAATATTGGTGTAGAACATCCAAAATACCAGTAGTGGCAGCTCAGTGGTTAGTGCACCTGCCTCTGATGCTCGACACCCCCGGTTCGATTCCAGGCAGTGAAATAAAGTTTGGTATCCGAACATGTTCCATTTGCAATTTAGTTGTAGGGATGAATGCCACAAAGTGCACCGTCCTTCGGCTCGGGACGTTAACTGGAGACTCCCTGAGCAGAAAGAATAATCCCCTCTGCAGGTTAAAGATCCTTACCGTAATGCCATAATTACCAAGCAGGCATGTGTCTTGCAAATCACAATTGTCTGTACACCTGCAAGTAATAGTCAAGTGTGACATAATGCAGTTGAGAGAGAGAGAGAGAGAGAGAGAGAGAGAGAGAGAGAGAGAGAGAGAGAGAGAGAGAGAGAGAGAGAGAGAGAGAGAGGGAGAGAGAGTACAAAGAAAGAATACTGTAGCTTACTAAATAGGCTTTTTAAAGCAGAGTAAGACTTAATTTTAGGTGGTCTTAATGGCTGAATTTTACTGTATAAACCACTTGCAGTGGATCCGGAGCTTCCTGACCAACAGGGGCTATCCAGACCTGGTCACCGCCTGATTGCCACGATTGCCTCAGCTGTATCCGGTGTCCCTCAAGGTGCCATGCTCAGACCTTTGTTGTTCTGCCCATGCATAAATGACCTGCCACAGAAAGTTAGCCCTGGAGTTCACCTCTTTGCTAATGCCAGCCTTTTATATCACGAGGTCTAAAGCATGACTTATACTGAACACTTCAGAGGGATCTTGACAAACTACAGCAATGCCTATAATGGAATACGGACTAGCAAAATTCTTCTCAATCCAACCAAATGTGTGACAGTCAGGGTAAAAAAAAACGGAGAATGTAAGTGAAGGCCGAAGATTTGGAGCAACTTACATGTTAAAGATAAACAGCCATGAACTGTCAATCTCAAAGACTTTAAAGTACCTGGGCATCATTTATTTCAGAAACATGTCATGGGAATCCATTTTGATGCACCTGTAAAAAGGCAGCCTGGCGTTTCTTTGGAAGGGAGATAACCAGCTGGTCTGAAGATGTTGAAGCATGATGGTAGAGACCATGATAAGACTTATCCTGGATTATGCCCATCAGTATGGGGCCAACATACAGTATCCAGCAGCTCGATGCGATGCAACGGCGAGCAACTTGGTTTGTCAGAGATGACTACCACACAACCAGCATTACCTCCCAAGTGATACAGCACCTTGGCCGGCAAACGCACCAGCATGTGGAGCATGGTCTACATGTATCTCTGGGCTAAGCGCACATCCATGTTTGCCGGTTCTCCGACCCAAAAGCGGCGAACAGTAGGGGATACTCCCCGGAGTATATGGACCGACATCTTCTTCAACTCTCCTTCATCGGCACGGGCATCACACTTAAGGGCCATCTTTCACAGAATATTGCCACTTCTGGGATTCTTGGGGGCTTCAAAAGGGATTTTCCCTGAACTACATAAAAACTGTTTTTAAAAGTTTTGATATGCTCTGTTGTGAGGCAAAGGTGACGGGAGTCCAACTGATATTGACTTACAGTTGGGCAAGGCCTGCTGTCCTTGCAGAAGGTAGGAATAGAGGGGAGCGTTGTTACTGCTTCTGTTTGTATACTTTCATTCATTTTCCCCTTTCTCCCTCGTCCCCCACATACCTATCTTCTCCTCTACTACCTCTTATATCTCTTTAGTCCCTTTCTCTGGGAGACGACTGAAAATGACCCACCAGGGTTGACGTGTCATTAAACCCAAAACTATTGTTTGTGCTTCACCGCCGATATGCACAAAACCTTAGTATGATGGTGCTCCAGTGTTGGTCCTGTGTGCACTTCATGGGAAGAAAAATTAGATAGGGTGACTCAGTAAGTTTGCAGCATGGACACATAAGTATCCTGAAGCACTAGCGTTATGCTATGGATTTGGATCTCATCATCATTTTGTAAATCTTAGGAAGATAGAAATCCACAGGTAGCCAGATAGCTCATTGTGTCTCTTACTATTCCAAGCTTTATTCTACACCCCTGAGTGTTTGTGAAAAGTTTTAATTGCTTGACCCGACGAGAAGCGCTTTACCTCCCAACCGAATAGCTCCGGTAAATGCTCCGGTAACTCGTGGGACCAATCGCGGTGCTGGATTTTACCGGCTAACAATTTCGGCTCAGTATGGTACGTTTCATTTCATCTAAATGCGTGACGTAGTTTCGAAACTTTCCCGCGACAAAACTTCAGCGTTTAATGCAATGGTAGCCAAATATTACTATTCCCAGGGCTTTATTTTATATCCGAGTAATAACTTGTGAAAAGTTGTAATTGCTTGGCCAGACAAGAAGCGCTATCCACTCCGGTAAATGCTTCGGTAAATGCTCCGGTAACTCGTTGGTCCAAGCGCGTAGCTTGATTTTAACCGGCTAACATTTTCGGCTCTGTACGGTACGTTTCATTTCATTTAAAACGCGCGACGTAGTTTCGAAACTTTCCCGCGATCAAACTTCAGCGTGTGATGCAGCGGTCATCGAAAAGAGCTATAAAAATTATTTCGACGCTTTTTGTGTTTCTTTTGTAATGGGACTTGGCTCCTTTTGATTTTGAGAAGCAATTTTTGGATGTGAATACAATTCTCATGAACTCTGTAAAGATGGCGGATTATCGCGAGAAATTGAACGAGATTCCAGGCGAGATTTGGGTGCATAAGTATGTTGTTCCAGCCTCTCTACAGTAAAGCAAACACTTCGTGTGTTTGCTATCAAGGCTCTGGCTCAAGTACTTTTTCTGATATCTTGCTAACGAAATGTCTATGTAATTTAATTAAAAGGGAAATAACTCGAAAAGGGGAGATAATTCGGATAAGAAAAAAATACGGGTCAATTAATTTTACATAAGGAATCCATTTATGAAATTTCAAAACCCTGGGATACATGGCTGTAAAGTTATGCTATGCACAAGAAAGTGTGACAAACGTACGTACGAACGAACGAACGAACGAACTAACGAACGAATAAGCCAGAAGTAATATGCACCCCCCCCACCCAAACTTTTTTAAAAGTTGGGGCATAATCACACTTTTTGACAACTTTAAGATGCCCCCTCATTACCATGCCAACAATGATTAAGCCTAAATAGGTTCCATTTGAAAGGCTACTACCCAGTGAACATTCCTGCCGATGTAAAACAGACCATTCATTATGAATTAAGGTCATATGAAGTGGCTGTCCTAGGCAACACTATAAAAATCAGCAAAATTCACAAAGCCTCAAAGTGGGAAAGGGTTAATAAATAATATGGAAACCGATCAAAATCGTGTTTTTTCATCGTTTGGTTGTAAAATATGATATTTTATTCGCAGTTAATGCATTTTAGAGTAAAATTAAGATTTTTTTCAAGATTCTAGTTAACCCTTTCACACTCGGGTTTTTACGTTCTAATCCCCCCTTTTTGAGCAACAGATCCGCCTCAAATCTGCATTCGCCTCACCTGGACAGCTATGTTTGCATTAGGATTTGTTGCCCCTAAAATGGCCTGTTTTTTGCGCGTGGCTCCCCACTAAAAATAAACCTTTCGGGAGTTTGAAGAGAGCCCCCCCCACCCCCCCCCCCCCCTGACCGCCGAAAAAATGGGAGTATTGCCAAGCCGGTCGCTGAAATGAAATCTGAGGGTGTCTGGGGTTAAAAACACCTCGAAATTGACGCTGGCAAAACATGCTACAGACAGTGAAAATGGCCGATGTTAAACCCCTTAATTGTTGCCTGGACAGCAGTGTGAAAATTAAGATTCGGTCAAAAATACATGTGAAACTAGAATTGGTGTTTGTAAAACACTATGCCCCCAACCATATGCTTGTCCATAAATGCCAATATTTTCAAAAGGCCATTGTCGAAAAAAAATAATAAAAAAAAAAAGTTTTTTTTTTCAAATGTTAACCAGGTGATGTACTAGTCAATCCAAATCAGCCTGTCAAGTTTTTAGGCAACAATTTAAATATTTTTTTAAATACCTTGCAACAAGAAAGAAACACAATTAAATGACCTGAAAATGCAAATGGCCATCACTCCGACAAAATTTCATTAAACTGGTTGAAAAGTTAATCAGGTAATCTCCTCCTCAGCCCAAATATTCAAGGCTCTAGACAAATAATTTTTTAAATATCTTGCGAACGAGGTTTCTATGTAATTTAATTAAAAAGGAAATAACGCAAAAACCGGAGATAAGTCAGATAAGAAAAAATATTGGTCAACTATTCACTCATATGGAAACCATATATGAAATTTCAAAACACTAGCATACATAGTTCTTAAGTAATACTATGCACAGGAAATCAACACGATTAAATGGCCAGAAATTGTAAAGGGCCATACCTCTCACGAAATTTCATTGAATTGGTTGAAAATTTAATCAGTTAATATCCAACTCAGTTTTAATCAGTATACCAAATATCAAGGTTCTAGCTCTACTACTTTTTGAGATATCTCGCTAACGAGAGTTCTATGTTATTTAATTAAAAGGGAAATAACTCAGAAGGGGAGATAATTCGGAAAAGAAAAAAATGTTGGTCAACTATTTTTTCATGAGAAATCCATATATGAAATTTCAAAACATTAGCATACATGGTTATAAAGTTATGCTATGCACCAGAAAGCAACACAATTAAATGTCCAGAAATTGCCAAGGTCCATAACTCTAACAAACTTTCATTTAATTTGTTGAAAATTTAATCAGGTGATCTCCTCCTCGGTCCCAATCAGTATACCAACTATTAAGGCTCTAGCTCAAATCCTCTTTGAGATATCTTGCGAACGAGATTTCAATGTCATTTAATAAAAGGGAAAATAACTCAAAAGGGGAGATAATTCGGAAAAGAAAAAAATTCGGGTCAACTATTTTTTCATGAGAAATCCATACATGAAATTTCTAAACACTAGCCTACATGGTTATAAAGTTATGCAATGCACCAGAAAGTAACACAATTAAATAGCCAGAAATTGCAAAGGACCATAACTGTAACAAAATTTCATGAAATTTGTTGAAAATTTAATCAGGTGACATCCTCCTCAGTCCGAATCAGTATACCAAATATCAAGGCTCTAGCTCAAATTTTTTTGGAGATGTCTTGCTAACGAGCTTTCTATGTTAATTAATTAAAAGGGAAATAACATGAAAAGGGGAGATTATTCAGATAAAAAAAATACTGGTCAATCATTTTTTTATGAGAAATCCATATATGAAATGTCAAAACACTAGAATACATAGTTCTAAAGTGATGCTATGCGCAAGAAAGCAACACAATTAAATAGTAAGAAATTTCAAAGGGCCATAACTCCATTAAAATTCCATCAAACTGCTTGAAAATTTAATCAGGTAGTCTCCTCCTGAGTCCCAATCAATGTACCAAATATCAAGGCTCTGGCTCAAATTCTTTTTCTGATATCTTGCTAACGAAATGTCTATGTAATTTAATTAAAAGGGAAATAACTCGAAAAGGGGAGATAATTCGGATAAGAAAAAAATACGGGTCAATTAATTTTACATAAGGAATCCATTTATGAAATTTCAAAACCCTCGGATACATGGCTATAAAGTTATGCTATGCACAAGAAAGTGTGACAAACGTACGTACGAACGAACGAACTAACGAACGAACAAGCCAGAAGTAATATGCCCCCCCCCCCAAACTTTTTAAAAGTTGGGGCATAATCACACTTTTTGACAACTTTAAGATGCCCCCTCATTACCATGGCAACAATGATTAAGCCTAAATGGGTTCCACTTGAAACGCTACTGCCCAGTGAACATTCCTGCCGATGTAAAACAGACCGTTCATTATGAATTAAGGTCATATGAAGTTGCTGTCCTAGGCAACACTGTAAAAATCTAGGCACACTTTTTAACATAGCATCTTAAAGTTGTCAAAAAGTGTGATTATGACCCAACTTTTAAAAAGTTGGGGGGCATATTGCTTCTGGTTTGTTCGTTCGTTAGTTCGTTTGTTAGTTCGTTCGTACGTACGTTTGTCACACTTACTTGTGCATAGCATAACTTTATAACCATGTATGCCAGGGTTTTGAAATTTCATATATGGATTCCTCATGTAAAATTAATTGACCCGTATTTTTTTCTTATCCGAATTATCTCCCCTTTTTGAGTTATTTCCCTTTTAATTAAATAACATTGACTTTTCGTTAGCAAGATATCAGAAAAAGAATTTGAGCCAGAGCCTTGATATTTGGTACACTGATTGGGACTCAGGAGGAGATTACCTGATTAAATTTTTAAGCAGTTTGATGGAATTTTGATGGAGTTATGGCCCTTTGAAATTTCTTACCATTTAATTGTGTTGTTTTCTGGTGCTTAGCATAACTTTAGAACCCTGTATCCTAGTGTTTTGAAATTTCATATATGGTTTCCTCATGAAAAAAATGATTGACCAGTATTTTTTTCTTATCTGAATAATCTCCCCTTTTCATGTTATTTCCCTTATAATTAATTAATTGTGTTGCTTTCTGGTGCATTGCATAACTTTACAACCATGTATGCTAGTGTTTTGAAATTTCAAGCATAGATTTCTCATGAAAAAAAGTTTACCCGTATCTTTTTTCTTTTCCGAATTTCTCCCCTTTTCAGTTATTTCCCCTTTAATTAAATGCCATTGAAATCTCGTTAAGATATCTCAAAAAGTTTTTGAGCTAGAGCTTTGATAGTTGGTATACTGATTGGAACCGAGAAAGAGATCACCTGATTAAATTTTCAACAAATTTAATGAAAATTTGTTAGGGTTATGGCCCTTTGCAATTTCTGACAATTTAATTGTGTTGCTTTCTGGTGCATAGCATAATTTTATAACCATGTATGCTAGTGTTTTGTAATTTTATATTATATGGATTTCTCATGAAAATATAGTTAACCAATACTTTTTTCTTTTCCGAATTATCTCCCCTTTTTGAGTTATTTCCCCTTTGATAAAATAACATAGAAATCTCGTTAGCGAGATATCTCAAAAAGTAGTAGAGCTAGAGCCTTGATATTTGGTATACTGATTCGGACTAAGGAGGAGATTACCTGATTAAATTTTCAACCAATGCAATGAAATTTCGTTAGAGTTATGGCCCTTTACAATTTCTGGCCATTTAATCGTGTTGATTTCCTGTGCATAGTATTACTTTAGAACTATGTATGCTAGTGTTTTGAAATTTCATATATGGTTTCCTCATGAAAAAATAGTTGACCAATATTTTTTCTTATCTGACTTATCTTCCGTTTTCGAGTTATTTCCTTATTGAGAAAATTGCATAGAAACCTCGTTCGCAAGATATCTCAAAAAGTATTTGAGCTAGAGCCTTGAATTTGGTTTACCGATTGGGGCTGAGGAGGAGATTACCTGATTAACTTTTCAACCAGTTTAATGAAATTTTGTCGGAGTGATGGTCATTTGCAGGTTCAGGTCATTTAATTGTGTTTCTTTCTTGTTGCAAGGTATTTAAAAAAACAATTTAAATTGTTGCCTAAAAATTTGACAGGCTGATTTGGAATGACCAGTACATCACCTGATTAACATTTGAAAAAAAAATCTTTTTTTTTCGATAATGGCCTTTTTAAAATATTGGCATTTATGGACAAGCATATGGGTTGGGGCATTGTGTTTTACAAACACCATTTCTAGTTTCACATGTATTTTTGACCGAATCTTAATCTTCACACTGCTGTCCAGGCAACAATTAAGGGGTTTGGGACTGGCCATTTTCACTGTCTGCAGCATGTTTTGCCATCGTCAACTTCGAGGTACCCAGACACCCTCAGATTTCATTTCAGCGACCGGCTGGGCAATACGCCAATTTTTTCGGCGGTGAGGGGGGCTGTTGCCCCCATTCGAACTCCCCAAAGGTAAATGTTTAGTCGGGAGCCGCGCGAAAAAACAGGCCATTTTTAGGGCAACAAATCCTAATGCAAACATAGCTGTCCAGAGGTGGGGAATGCAGCTTTTAGGTGGTTCTTGGGCTCAAAAAGGGGGGTGGGGGTAGACACGTAAAAACATGTATCTGAGGGTGTCTGGGGTTAAAACACCCCGAAATTGACGCTGGCAAAACATGTTGCAGACAGTGAAAATGGCCGGTGCCAAACCCCTTAATTGTTGCCTGGACAGCAGTGTGAAGATTAAAGTGAATGACCACCATTTTTTTCTCAGATCCACTTTATAATAACACCATTGAGGAATGCGAAAATCATATTCTTCTCCTAAACTGTTTCTCTAATAAACTGTAATGGCTCATTAACGTTGCTGATAGGGTGTCAGACATGTTTACAGATTTTATCTCCTGCGGTGACCTCACAGCAACTGTAGCTAACAAATCTGGTTATTTAGCAGCTGAGGATTTAAGACACGAAAGTGACAATTAAAATAAAAATGCCTTCTTGTAAGGCCTAATACTGCACAGTGATAAGAGGACAAGGAATTAGCTGTTTTGCGATCCCTGACCCTAAAAAAAATGGAGAGTTATATGAAAAATGGATTCATAGTCTTGGAACAGAGAATCTCAACATCAAGACATTTGTTTATGCAAAGCATAACATTGTTTGTGCTAAACATTTTAAAGATAGCTGTTTTCAAGTGGACTTGAAGGTTTGTTGATTACTTATTTCTTTTCTTTTCTTCAATAACCCATTTAGTACCAGAAAACCCAAAACGGGTACCCTGGCAAACATTGCATGCCCAGATCAGACGCCGCAGAACGCGGGGTCTGATCAGGGCCACCACTGTTTCCTAAAAGTCCAGTCATTTTCCAAATAAACTTTGATGAAAACACAGCCTGACATCTCTAAATTTCTGTTATATACATAAAGAGGAAGATTCTAAAAAGGGTTAATTAATGCATATCATTATCATTTAACCAATCATTACATTAACATGCCTTGACAATTTTAGGAAATATTTCATTGCATTTCACATGATATTTTGTGATATTTTTCTTAATTCAGTTTAAAGCATAGATTGTGGGTACTCGTTAGAAATCTCTCAATGAGGCGATTCCTTTGAGCACCCATTATTTATGTTTTGGAGAAATTATAAGAAAATATATATATGTCCTTGTAAATCTCCATTTTAACTACATAATGTTGTTTCTTCATTGCAAAGACATACTGAGCCCCCGCCCATAGGGGCTTGAAGAAATATATGGGCTGCATGATGCTTCCACGACGAGCTGAATCCGGCCCGCACACTAGTACTGGTCAGAGGATCTAAGCCTGTCCAGGACCGTCCATGCTAATAAACACTTTTGGTTTCATTGGGCGACAGGGCTAGAGATGTCATTTCATTTCAGTGTCGGGTAAAAGTCTAAAACAATTGGAAGCAACGTCTCCAAAATGACCTTTACAGTGTTGACAGGGACGTTAATCCTCAAATCAAACAACCAAAAAACAAAGATCATAACTTCTTTCATGTTCATCAGTTACATTCAAAGAAAGACTGGCTTGATTAATTAACTTCGGGCTCATACTTTTGGCTCTGAGCACCAAACTCAGGAAAACTGTCTTCAAGGTCTTTATTTTCATTCAAAGACATAATGAAGCCTTATGTAAGATGCTGAACTGACAGCCTATTCAAAGTGTTTTGAGAATTCAACCTGATAAGAGAGCCTAATTATTTCTCCTTTAATAGCTGCATAGAGAGACATAGAGCTTCTACGGTCTCCATGAGATCAGGATTTTAGCAAACGGGTCGAATTCTGGGATACATTTGGAATACCTTGGAGAAAATATGGCCGCTGCCAGAAGGCTTCACTGAAACCATTAAATGTCGATTTAATAACCTTAGCAGGTTTCAATTGGTAATCAAAGTCAGAGATTAATCATTAAAGTAACTTTTTCTTGCAAATGAAGTAATTATGTTATAAAAGTGGCCATTCACTTTAAGATTCGGTCAAAAATACATGTGAAATCACACTTTTTGACAACTTTGAGATGCCCCCTTATTACCATGGCAACAATGATTAAGCCTAAAGAGGTTCCATTTGAAAGGCTACTGTCCAGTCAACATTCCTGCCGTGTTTGATGTAAAACAGACCATTCATTATGAAATAATGGTTATATGAAGTTGCTGTCCTAGGCAACACTGTAAAAATCAGCAAATTCACAAAGCCCCCAAGTGGGAAAGGGTTAAACTAGTTGAGAAAAAGGGATAAGCAAAGCCTCGCATATTATCCCTTTTCCTCAACTCGTTTAATAAATTCACTAATCCATGAGCACCCATGTAAGATGCTCTATATATTGTTTGACATCATGAAAACACGCCAATATAATTGTGACCCCTTGAATCCCATTTTATATAGTAAAACTGGGGTTTACAGGGGCAAACCTTATTTTATTTCTCATCTAAAATAAATATTGTGGGTACTCGTTAGAACCGCCTCGACGAGGCGGTTCTTACGAGCACCCACAATCCTAATTTTGAGCAGAAATAAGAACAATATCATAATTTTTCATCTTAAAATTTCATTTTTTTCGGCAGTAAAGTTCAAACTGTATTTGTATAGGCGTGTTTTCGCAATGGGAAAAGAAGGTAAAATACAACACTTTTTGCAAATATTGTCTTTCCTGTGAGCTTTCAGTGCTGCTGTAATACTAACATCATTTGGATTGGCTGATTGACTGATTGATTGATTGGTGTTTAAGGAAACGTCAACCCTTGTAGGTCATTTTGTGTTGTCTTTCAGAGAAAGGGGAAAAAGAGATAGAAGAGGAAGTAGAGGAGATGAAAGTGACGGACAGGGGAGAAAGAGGAAACTGAATGGAAGGGTAGAAACTGATAAAATAACAACAACCCTCTACCCTCATCTGCTTTAAGGACAGCAGACCTTGCCGAACTGTAAGCCAATATCAGATTGGCGCCCCATTGACACAAGAAAGATGTCATCTTTGTCCCAACCAAACACCACAACATCTCGTGAAAAAGTCCGTGAAATGAAGACCACTCTAAATCCAACTTCATACAGGGAAAACTGGGGTTTACGGTGGTATAAGTTATTTTTCTTTTTTCTAATCCAAATCATAGGTTATTGGTACTCGTTTGAACCGCCACAATGAGGCGGTTCTAACAAGCACCCACAACCTATATTTTGAGCATTGATAAGAAAAATATCACGGATTTTCATTAGAAAAGTTGCCATTTTGGAAATCTGGAAAATGTCACACGGGTGTTTTATCGTAATCACGGGGGTAATACCAATTTCTTTACCTGTGTTGTCGACCAGGCCGGTACTGCGTAAAGCTGCTGTCGACCGAGAAAAACGGCTTTCGACCGAGCAGTACGGATGTCGACAGAGGAACAACGTGCTTTTTGACACCATTGAAAAAGTGAAATAGTCGAGGTACTTTAATTTTTTGGTCCAGCTAATTCCTTGAGAAATTTTTTTCAACACCAAAACAAAGGGCTATGTTATATTAATTACTAAAAAAAGTCCTAAAAAAATATCCGTGCCAGTTCTGAGAAAATTAGGATTTAATCCGCAGAAAAAGCATTAAATAAGTAATGGCCAGATAACAGAACCATACACTGTTTTACCGGCTGTAAGGCTCCTCACGCGCAAACAAATGACGTCATCAAAAACAAAACTTACGTCAGAAATTGATAAAGTGCAGTCTTTTTAATACATGTCATTAATATTTTCCTTGTATGCTATTGATAAACAAGATGATCTATGTTCAAGTTGTAAAAATATTATTTTTTTTTTGGTCGGAAAATACATTTGTCAATGTCTCATGAAAAAAAAAATAATGTAAGGAAGCACAATTGTGCCATCAGAATCAAATGAATTAATATCGTAATTATGTGCATACGGTGTATTCCGGTAACATGGCGCACGTAAGATTTTGATAGCTATCTGTGACTTTGTGGAAGCAACCACTCAAAAATCACAGTCAGAACAATTGCAACACTGTCCTATCTTCTTACTGCAATAGAAATTGGCCGCTGACTTTTTAACAGGCAGGAAAAATAATAGGGGTGTACCCCTTTGAAATTGATTTACAAATTTTGTCTCCCAACATGGCGCATAATAACTGTTTTCAGCTGACTGAACACAATGGTTGACTCAAACAACCTTAAGAGGGGCAAACTCCGGATGTGAAAAATATCTTTCAGCTAATATGCCATGAGGAATCCATATATGAAATTTCAAAACCCTGGCATACAAGGCTCTAAAGTTTTGCTATGCATCACAAAGCATAGGCCTACAATGTACCCAAAGTGACAAAGGGCCATTAGCCACAAAGTATTTTCGGAATTTAGTCAAAAGTTTATCAGGACATCTACTCGTCACCAACTTACAAGGCTCTAGCTCCAATAGATTTTGAGATATTTTGCTGACAAGATTTTATAAAAGGGCATAATCCGGGTAAGAAAAAAATACGCGTTAGCTAATTTTCCATGAAGAATCGATATATGAAATTTCAAAACCCTAGCATGCACGTTTCTTGCGTTATGCTATGCATCAAAGGCGTAACGGAAAGTCGAATGGACGAACCAGAAGCAATATGCCCCTCCAACTTTTTTAAAGTTGGGGTCATAAAAAACAATCATACTAAAACGCATACCTCTGAGTCCCAATCTACACTGTACGGGCTTTTACATCTATCTATATTGTAGATGGATTTGTTTCGTGCAAAATTTATGATAAACGCGATGACTTGGATTTTGAGATTGTAAATTTTCCTTTTTTGGATGATGTTCCTCGTGCGCCATCCTATGGCGTTTATATTTCGCAATTAATTCGATTTGCTAGAGTGTGTAGTCATGTAACTGACTTCAACACTCGTAATAAATTATTAACGGCTAAACTCCTTAATCAGGGTTATCGGTACCATAAACTACGCAAAGCCTTTTCAAAATTTTATAGACGCCATTCTGATTTAATTTCAAAATTCAATATTGGACTTAAATCTCTTCTGCAACAAGGTCTATCGGAACCCGAGTTTTATGGTGACTTAGTATATAAATTCAGAAAAATATATAACCGCAATGACTTCAGCACCCAATTTCGTAAAATCATTCTTCGATATAAAAAGATTGGGTACAACATGGATATTATACGACAGACTGCATGCATGGTAGTTAACCCAATCACGGTTGGCAACTTTGCTTCCCTCTTTAATTGCACGCCGGTGGGTCAGGCCTCAGATTCTATGACGGCTCCAACGTAAAGGCTTATTGAGAATTAGAGAGATCTAATTCAAGGTAATGTTGGTTGGTGCCTGATGCTCTGTCCCTGGTCGGGCCCATCGGAGTCTAACTGTTGGTTTTCTTTTGCTCCAGCATTTCAGTGGTTTCTTGCTGTCGAGTCCTCACCGTTGTCTCACCTCTGTGGTTTTTTGATTTTTGTGTTCACGGAGATGTTGCACTGATGAGTTAGGAGGCCTTCATGCGGACTGAACAAATTATTTGTCTAAATCGCGACGGAATTAAGGGCGATTATTGTGGCCACGTAAAATCGACTTAAGCCCCCCCCCCCCCCCCCCCCCCCAGTGGAAATCTTCCACTGACCGTTCCAAGGCGGCTCTTCTGTGGCGATTTATTTATGTTGTTGTTTGTTACTTACTGTGTGTATCACTTTTGTCTTTTTATTTTGGATGGCCATATGGCCATTTTGTGGGAAAGTAACTGTCCTTATGGCCTTCCTTTGTTTAGGTTTCCATTATGGTCTTGTCGCTTAATGTTTGTATTTATGTCCAGAGACACTATACCGGAGTGTATCTTATAGAAGAAGGTTAAAGAGGGCTTCTCACGGCGTGCCTCAAGGGTCGGCCACTCCAACTCCGTAAGCATGCCACCGACCCTACTCTTATTTCGCCATCGCCGACATGTCCATCGAGCTGCAGTCCTCTGAACCTTCTCAAACTGTTGAATCTGAGTTTTAACATGGGGATGTCAAATGGGTGATGCATATTCAAGTTGTGGGCGAACCAATGTTTTATATGCAACATCCTTTGTCTGCCTAAGTGCAAAAGCCAAATTACGTCTTAAAAATCCCAAAGTCCTAGTATGATGACCCCAATCAAGATCGTCAGTGATGGTGATACCAAGATATCTGCTCCAAAGTTTGGTGGTGTTGTGAATAATCAAACTTAATCTGATTGTCAGGAACATATCGTGACCCCCTCATCGAATGACATTTGGCCACTATGAACTTCATCTGCCAATCGGCCTCCCACAGTGCTAGTCGGTCCAGGTCATCTTATAAAACAAGACAGTCAGAAGGAGAGTATATATTCCTATACTGTACACAATCGTCAGCAAACAAACGGGCAGATGACCTGATATTATCGGAGAGATCATATATGAATACCGGTCCAAGTACCGAGCCTTCTGGGGCCCCAGACAAAACAGGGACTGGCTCTGACGCTTGGCAATCAAGTACAACGTTTGTGTGCACCCCGAGAGCCATGAGCTAATCCACCTATTAGTGGATTATCTTATCCCATAATATTCCAGTTTGTACAATAGCCTTCTATGTGATACCTTATCAAAGGCCTTGGCAAAGGCAATGATAATTCAGTCAGTCTGTTTGTGGCCACGGTTAATGGCCGCAACTATCGCCCTGTGTCCCTGACTTGTGATCCATGTAAATTGCTTGAACATATAGTCTACTCAAGCATCATAGCCCACTTGGAGGAACATAGACATTTGTCAGGCAGGTAACATGCAGTTTGGAAAAGGCATAGCTGTGAAACGCAGCTGAGCATAGGTAAAAATCTTGGACAAAGGGGGACAAGTGGATACATCTTCTCTGGACCTCGAGAAGGCTCTTGACACACCTCCTCCTGAACAATTTAAAAAGTAGAAGTAAAACAAAGATCAGGAATCGATACAATTAACTTACTCCACCCATCAAAGACACCAAAGGGAAAGAAACACAAACATTAAGCGACCAGACCATAATGGAAACCTAAACAAAGGCAGGTCATAAGGACAGTTACTTTCCCACAAAATGGCCATATGGCCATCCAAAATAAAAAGACACAAGTGATACACACAGAAAGTAACAAACAACAACATAAATAAATCGCCACAGAAGAACCGCCTTGGAGCGGTCAATGGAAAGATGTCCACTCGGGGGGCTTAAACCGATTTTACGTGGCCACAATCCTCGCCCTTACTTCCGTCGCGATTTAGACAAATAATTTGTTCAGTTCGCATGAAGGCCTCCTAACTCATCAGTGCAACATCTACGTGAACACAAATAATCAAAGAACCACAGAGGTGAGACAACGGTGAGGACTCGACAGCAAGCAACCACTGAAATGCTGGAGCAAAAGAAAACCAACAGTTAGACTCCGAGTTAGTTAAACCATATTTTTGTATATGGAATTCGGGCGAAGACTCTAAAATAGATTGATTCCTTTCTTTGTTGAAGATAAAAGCCAGTTATTCTCAGTGGTGAACGCTCGGAGTGGGCTCCAGTTTTGTCTGGGGTCCCACAAGGAACTGTTCTTGGTCCATTGTTGTTCTGCCTGTTTATTACTGATACTTCTATTGACGGTGACTCAGAAATAAGAATTTTTGCAGACGATTGTGTTTGCTACAGGAAACTTAGAGATGCAGATGACTCACAAACTTCAGAAGGATACAGATAGCTTAGGTTGTAGGGCAAGGAAATGGGGTACGAGATTTCATTCTGTTCAATACCATACAATGCAGATAACTATAGGAAGAGACGCAACCAAAATTGAGGCTTTTTACACCTTAGAGGGATTTGGATTCTACTAAAGACCTTGGTGTTACAATCACAGATGACTTGCGATGGAACACACATATTAGCAACATGTGTACAAAGGCAAATAGAACGCTTGGTTTTTATGAGACGTAACTTTATCATTGTCCTCAGATTGTAAACGGGGCAGCATATAAAGAACTTGTTTGCCCAATCTTGGAATATGGCAGATGTTTCTGGGACCCTCAGGGAGTGGCACTTCAAGAACAAATTGAAAAAATTCAGAACAGAGCTAGTTTGAAACTGGGAGTATGACTGGGATACTAGAAACGTTAGGATGGGAGTCTCTCAAGAAAAGGAGAAGAGACATCATCACTCGTTGGCGTTTCAGACCCCTACTGCAAGAACCAACATTTACAAAGATTTCTATTAGTTATTGGATCGCCCTTCCCAATTCGATCACTTGCATGGCTGAAAGGGCAGAATAGTATAGCTAAGTTTACTTCTTCGTTGAGAGTTTTATTTGTTTGATTTGATGTTTAACGTCCCCGTCGACACTGTATAGGTCATTTTAGAGACGGTGAGAGCTAGGGACTAACTTTCCATATCACAGGTCCTGGTGAATGAATGTCATTTGACGTGTCACCAGCAACAAATTCTGATTCCGATGGTGTCGGTCCAAATAGTCTACCTTAACAGTTCGTACCTATCACTTAACACTGCTGTCTGCTTAACTGTTCTTGAAGAGTTCACAAACCACAGGTACTTGCTTTTTTATACATGAGTAAATGCTAGTGCCAAAAAGAACTGATCTACACTGTTGCTATGAAGTTACCACGTACTAACTGCATACATGCATTTTATTCGTTGAAATCGTCCCTTTATAAATTAATCATAGCACTGGTAGCGACTGACATGTTAATCAACGAGATGTAACCCTTTCTAACAACACAATGACTGACGAAGTATGTAAAAGAGATTTTAATGTTTAACTGTTAATTTCCAGTAAATCTGTCCGTTACATTCTGGTTGAATCATCGATATCCTCATCCAAAACGCCGAAAACCGTACCCTGCAAACTTTCAGTTCATCGACAGCAGTATCGGCGAACTATAAAAATTACCACAGATGCATATAAACGCATGCACACACACAAATGAAAGGTAATCGTGTATACTAATGATTTATCTACATTATATCGCCCTGCACTTGCAATGATACTGAATAAGAATCACGCATTTCCCCGGAAACACTTACTTTATATATGTTCCTGTTTAACTCCGCTCAGTGTTAAAACGAATTATCAGCCAGACTTCCAAAACACTTAAAAAGATAGGAAACTAGTTCAGAAACGGTTTGAACCCAAAGAATGTAGAAACATACACTAAAATAACACACTGACAGCGCGTTTAACGAAGTCATTTCTTTGTCGACATCCGTACTGCCCGGTCGAAAACCGTATTTCTCGGTCGACGGCAGCTTTACGTAGTACCGGCTCGGTCGACCATAAGCAGGAATACTCGTACTACAGGTGCTAATACACACTTATCTGTCACTTCTGTGACGTCACAGCCTGTCGCTAGTTTTCATACAGGTAACAGTAGGAAAATGTGTAGACTTTTATAGGAGCCCGTAATTTTACTAATAAAATCAATTATTTTCATTTCTACAAGATATTATTATAACCTCGCATTTGATAGAAAAATGTATCTGCTTCATTTTGGTACCAAATTTGTTGAAATAAAATAAATTTTAAAGTGGCCCAGATTGTAATGAATGCCGCTAGGGAATTTCCCTATTAAGTCTTTGCATTTTACAACAAAAATTACACCCATGGAATAAAAAAAACATTACATATAAACGTGATCTATTTTTATTTCCCTATAATTTCACTTATATCGAGGACAAAACACCTGGTCATCAGTTAGCAAAACATGCCTTTTTTATAAAAAAATATCACAATTTTTCATCTTGAAATTTTCGGTGGCAAAATTTACAATGTATATCCATACTAAGTTTAACAGGGCACTGGATTAACATAGATTGGTTGTGTATTGTAATTCACACCGGGAGGTGTGAAACTGCTACTACACACTATCAACACAGGTAAACGACGCTCTCTCGACTACGGTCTAAGGGAATTAACTGATGTCAATCAAATATGGGATATCGTCATATCCTGTAGTACGAGAATTCCTGGTAATGACAGCACCTCAAATCAAACAAAAACAAGTATACAACGGGTTAAAATGGAATTTACATGTACCCATCTAAACCTTGTTTTTACTATAACCAGTATACAAGTTTGTTTGATTTGTGGTTTAACACTGTCAACACTGCATAGATCACTTTGGAGACGTTTTATCCAATTTTGTGGGACTTTTACCCGACATTGAGATGAAATTACATCTCAAGCTCTGTCGCCCAATGAAACCAATAGGGTTTATAAGCATATGGACCGTCTGACTCGCACCGCTTTGCCATGGCATACGTAGTATGACCCATCTTCTTTCTTATGAATGTTTTCATTGCTCTTAAAGGAACTCATTTTTGATTTTTATCAGATCCTTTAAGCGGTTTACCAGGACTCGTGTGTGGTCTGATTCAGCTCTGCGTGGAAGCATCGTGCAGCCCATCTATTTCTTCAAGCCCCAATGGGCGGGGGCGTGTGATGACTTGTACTTATCATGATCACATACCAGTGCGACATAATGCATTTTTTCCCATCTCCAAACTGGATTGTTTTCTGATGAAAATCCGTGATATTTTCTTATTTATACAATAAACATAGGTTGTGTGTGCGCGTTAGAACTACCTCATTGAGGCGGTTCTAACGAGTACCCACAGCCTATGTCTTGGAACAGAAATATGAAAAATAATGTTTATGCCACGTAAACCCAAGTTTTCTCTATATAAAGTAGGGTTAAGTGGCGGGTTCATTCCACGGACTTGTTCACGTGATGTTATAAAGTTGCTTAAGATTTGCCCCCTTGGGCACAAAAAAGACGCATGCAGACAAATGTTCTGAATGCACACGGCGATACGAGCTTTCACTGGCGGAAAATTTTATAAAACTGGTTTTCTTGAAAAGTGTCACAAAACAAATTATCTAAAAATTCCTTTTATTGCGAACACGTGCAAGTCTGACAGCCAGTAGAGTCCAATGGTCCTAGCATGTAGCCTCTGTCACACGTCACCATACAGTGAAACAACCCAGGACAGTTCTTGTGCTCTGAAAGGGAAACACACCAATGAAAACACTCTTCAAGACATGCACTATATTGAAGCCCGTGGAAAAGTTTTACTGCTATTTAAAGACATTTGACAACAGCTGTAGTTAATACAATGCAAATCTTGTATATTAGCCCTTGTCCTGCTGGATATTTTAATATGCCACACCCACTACTGAATATCAACCAATCAGATTACTTGATGCAAATTATTGCAACAAATTCAGAAACTGAATGACAAACAATGAAGATTCAGAGCAGATGCCTTCTTCTACATTGTTTGAAAGGTAAGACATATCCGGGCTCAGCTTGACAAGGGTTTATATACCTCTGCCTTAATCCGACTTCAAGCAAAACAGAAAAAAAGTTATTGATATTTTATTTCTGCGGCGTCTGATCTGGGCCTGCGCTGTTTGCCAACTACCCGTTTTGGGGTTTCCGGTACTAAATGGGTGAAAAAGCGGTTAACAAAGACTGACCAGACCGAATTCCCGCCCATGTTGATTTGAGTCTTTGGTTGTCTGCCAGTGAGCATGCCCATATCGGGCCGATATCAGACACTCATCGGAATATCGGCAGATCGGTCCGATAGAGGCCCGATGTCGGTCCGATATGACCATGAACCATATATATCTGTATTTCGTAGACGATTTTGATGTTTGAAAGGCATATGAAGTGCTTTAAGTATGTTCAGATTCTGTCTGTTGGTCATTTTATATCAGTTTGTAAGTAGACATCGGACGAATATAGGAACATAGAAGTGGAGGCAATGATCAGGAATCGATACAATTAACCCACAGCTCCCATCAGAGACACCAAAGGGAAAGAAACACACACACGAAACAATAGACCCTAATGGAAACATCAATAGCGTAAAGCCAAAAGAACAGTTACTTTCCCACAAAATGAGCAATATGCTATCCAAAATAAAATAATATAAGCGACACAAACACCCAAAGACAACCATAACTAAAATAAAACGCGACTGAACAACCGCCTTGGAACGGTCAGCGGAAACGAATTCGACTGTGGGGGCTTAAATCGATTTTACATGGCCACAATCCTCGCCCTTACTTCCATCGCCATTAAGACAAATAATTTGTTCAGTCAGCATGAAGGCCTCCTAACTCATCAATGCAACATCTCCGTGAACATAAAAATCAAAACACCACAGACTTGATACAACGGTGAGGACTCGACAGCAAGAAACCACCGAAATGCTGGAGCAAAATGAAACCAACAGTTAGACTCCGATGGGCCCGGCCAGAGACAGAGCATCAGGTATCAACCAACATAAGCCTTTACGCTGGAATCGTCATAGAATCTGAGGCCTGGACCACCGGCGTGCAATTAAAGAGGGAAGCAAAGTTGTCAACCGTGATTGGGGTAACTCCCATGCATGCAGGCTGTCGTATAACATTTATGTTGTATCAAATGCCTGTCCGTTATCGTCGAAAATGCATCCGGTATACAAAATATTTCGGTCCAATAATGGCAAGATATCGGTTTGCTGACTGGAAACCTTAATCTGACTTCAAGCAAAACAGAAGGAAATATCAAGCTTCAAACAAAACAGAAGGAAACATTTATCTATCAAGGAAATATCTAGATATCTAGAGAATTGCTATATCTAGCCAATATACAAAAGATATCCGTTCGATAATGGCAAGTAAGCGGTTTGCTGACTGGGCTGGTGCAAATATAATCAAAGCACTGATAGCACTGGTTAATCAATTCTTCCTGGGTGTAGCCTGGCAAAATTTGTTTAAAACGGTGATTTAGACCGTTTCGTTTTACCCTTAAATTCCTGTACCGTAAGCGATCAGTATAAATATGATCAGACGTTGCATTCTGCAGCGTCTGACCATTAAAGTTATGTTTCGTAAGCAAACAGTGCAGATCCTGATCATACGCCGCGTTCGGCGTCGTCTGATCTTGGTCTACATTGTTTACCAAGCCCAACCCATGATTCCTGTCCAGTTTCTATAGATAACCCTATTACGCAATACACTGATTTTACAGTGATAAAATTAACACAGCTTCGAGGAGCGAACATTTACTGTTGTCATTGGGGTTTCTACAGGGCGCGTTATTAACCCCATTTACATTCGTTTACTTCAATCATTCGAAATATTCTCCCTTGACGGAAACACCCTTTCAAGTCTCGAAATCCATTCTGTAAATTGTACTATCAAGTGCACTTCGGGATTCATTCACCTTATTTGCATTATCTGCTGGTTCCTAGTCTGAATGTTATCAGTGTTGGAAAAACAGGTAACCAGACCCCCTGAACTTAAAAGGTCAGGGGGGTCTGGTTACCTGTTTTTCCAATACTGACGATGTGCAAGCTGGGAGCCAGCAAATAATGCATATATAGTGAATAACGACGACCAGAAAGGGTCTTCTGTAGTAAAGGAAACAGGAAGAAGTAGCAGGGACTAAGGTCTGTGAAATAATGTGGATGAGAGAGCTGAGCTACCTTTTCCACTTTCAAGAAGTCTTGAACTAGAACATACTTCTGAGCAAGTGTGTTGTCACGGATAAAACTCAGACCTCTTAAACCGGTTGCAGGTCTACGGTGTTTCATAGTGCGCTTTTACTTTTGATAACACACCAGTCTTATAAAATTTACCTGTGATTGTGTTGCCATATGACGCTGGAATTTAGTTTATACATATTTATTTTAGTTCGATTGCGATGGAAGTTCAAGCTTATTTAATCGCTCTCGAACACTCATTCCGGATGTTTTCACCGGCGCGAGAGAGAGGCAGCATACACCACTGCTACCCATTTAAACCTGGGTGGGGTGAGGTAGTGTCATTACGTGTCTTGCCCAAGGGTACACCTCGAAATCGCGTGCCGGATTCGAACGCACAACCTCTCGATTATGAGTCGAACGCGTTAACCTTTGCATTATCGAGGCTGACGCTGGAATTTAATAATGGGTGCATCACAATTGAAAAAAATACCTCATACAGAACATTCTTTGGGCAATGCCTTGCTTGGTCTTTTCGCAGCCACTGTTTGCTATTGGTGCGTCTCTGGGGCTCAAAATAATAGACACAGGTTTCATCACCTGTAAACAGCTCATTAATTCTACGTTTATCAAAAGTTTTGTATTTTTTATACGGGTGGTCTATTGTTCTTTGCTCAAGAGATGCGGGGCCAATCGTGCAAAACGTTACTAAGTTTCAGCTCCTAAGTCAAAATCTTTTTAACTATCCCCGATGAAACGCCAACACTATCAATAATTTCTTTCACTGTGAACCTTGCATCTTGTGTTGCCATATCTGCCACAGTAGCAACACTAGCTTTTGTAGTAGCTTTTCTGCGATGGCCGGGACGGGGCTCATCTTTCATCCTTTTAAAATTTTATACCTCTTGAAAAGTGACCTTTTAGAGACACAAGATGTCCCATGTATCGGACATAGTTCACTATATGTGTGAAATTAAGGCATAACTATACAAATTAGTGACACAGAGGCCTTTCTGATATTTTATCTTCATCAGTGTGACTCAACCCCAAAGTTCTGAAACCGAAACGGATGATGGACAAGACCCGGCAATCACAACACATCCCCCTCCAAGCACACACCGACCGACGTAGCTCATGAGACAGGTCAAACGGAGGTTAAAACATTCAGACCAACACGACCTTTAATGTAGGCCCTAATTTCAAAGCTTGTTTTGTTTTTTCATTTTGCATACAGTAAGGGTTGAGTGTATATGATTGAACCAACTTGAACTTCAATAACATTTGAAAGACTGAACGGTTTGGACCGAAATTTCAATATGTTATGGAAAATCTCTCCCCCGTCAAATCATCGCAGTTTCCATGAGCTCCTAACAGCCACGCGGTATGGTGGGCCATTAGTGACAACATTAAATGGACGCGCCTCGTATTTTCTATCCAAAACCGTTTCCGAGATTTCCTACAATTCAGTGATAGTCACGTGGACGGCAGCACTGAAACTTAGTAACTTTTGGTCGATTGACAAACAATCGACACAGAAATTGTTTAAAGAAGTGATAGGTGGAAACTGAGCAGACTACGAAGGCACAAACTGAACTCTTTCTTGACAGATATGTCTAAAGACGTATTTTAATTCGTCAAAGATCACATAACGAAAACATGCCAATATAATTTGAACCCCTTAAACCCCACTTTTGTACAGTAAAACAGAGGTAAACCTTATTTTTCTTATTTCTGCTCCAAAATATAGATTGCGGGTACTCGTTAGATCCGCCTCGATGAGGCGGTTCTAACGTGTACCCACAATCTATATTTTGAGCAGAAATAAGAAAAATATCTCAACTTTTCATCTTACGTGACGGTGAGCTTTTGGGATCACTTTTTGTCCGTCGTGCGTCCGTGCGTGCGTCCGTGCCTGCGTAAACAATTTCTTCAAACGACATCTCCTCCTAAACCACTGATCGGATTTTGACCAAACTTCACAGGAATTATCCTTAGATGGTCCCCTTTCAAAGTTGTTCAAATGGTTCCGGTCCGTTGCACATAGAGGTCACAGGAGCCAAAAATAGATTTTTTTTCACTGAAAACTTAAAAAATCTTCTTCTTTGAAACCGCCCCGGGGCCCTTTGGTTTTACATGGGCTTATATAGGGAAAATCTTTAAAAATCTTCTTCTCTGAATTCGCAAGGCCCAGGTCTTTGACATTGTCTTTGATATTTGGTATGAAGCTTCATCTAGTGGACCCCTACCAAGATTGTTCAAATTATAGTGCTGGGGGCCAAGAATACCTCCGCCCCGGGGCCCTTTGGTTTTACATGGGCTAATATAGGGAAAATCTTTAAAAATCTTCTTCTCTGAAACCGCAAGACCCAGGTCTTTGATATTTGGTATGAAGCTTCATCTAGTAGACCCCTACCAAGATTGTTCAAATTATAGTGCTGGGGCCAAAAATGCCCCCGCCCCGGGGCCCTTTGGTTTTACATGGGCTTATATAGGGAAAATCTTTAAAAATCTTCTTTTCTGAAACTGCAAGGCCCAGGTCTTTGCTATTTGGTATGAAGCTTCATCTAGTGGACCTCTACCAAGATTGTTCAAATTATAGCCCTGAGACCAAAAATGCCCCGCCTTGTGGCCCTTTGGTTTTACATAGACTTATATAGGGAAAATCTTTAAAAATCTTCTTCTATGAAACCACAAGGCCTAAGTCTTTGATATTTGGTGTGAAATTTCATCTAGTGGACCTCTATCAAGATTGTTCAAATTATAGCCCTGAGGCCACAAATGCCCCCGCCCCAAGACCTTTTGGTTTTACATAGACTTATATGGGGAAATCTTTAAAAACCTTCTTCTCTGAAACTGCAAGGCCATGTCTTTGATCTTTGGTATGGAGCTTCATCTAGTGGACCTCTACCAAGATTGAACAAATTATAGCCCTCGGGCCACAAATGCCCCCCGCCCGGGGTCCTTTGGTTTTACATAGACTTATATAGAGATAATCTTTTAAAATCTTCTTCTTTGAAACAGCAAGGCCCAGGTCTTTGATATTTGGTGTGAAGCTTCATCTAGTGGACCTTTATCAAGATTGTTTAAATTATAGCCCTGAGGCCAAAAATGACCCCGCCCCGGGACCATTTGGTTTTACATAGGCTTATATAGGGAACATTTTTAAACAAATCTTCTTCTCTGAAACCGCAAGGCTCGGGTCTTTGATATTTGGTGTGTAGTTTCATCTAGTGGACCTTTGCCAAGATCGTTCAAATTATTGCCTTTGTTGATATTTGGTATGAAGCTTCACCTTTTTAGACCTCCCTCAACATTATGCACATTATAACCCTAGAGTCAATAATGGCCCTCCCCGGGGCCCACTTGTTACTCTATGGATCAGGTGAGCGATCCAGGGCCATCATGGCCCTCTTGTTTCATTTTTACGTTAGTAAAGTTTACAGTGTATTTGTATACGCGTGTTATCGTAATGAAGTCCTTTAGATCCCAAGTAAAGTGGCTCCCTTACCTACAGAAGAAGTTCCCGTTGAACCTGCCGCGGAACCACCTGAAAAATATATAAACACAGAGTCAATGCGTGTGCAGTTGTGGAGGCCGTAAAAGCATCTATCCATAGCCCTTATTAACTCAGTCCTAATGAATTAACCATGTTCTTTAGGGCTCCTGATCGTTTCCCTTTTCAGCTTTTATACCAGGACCTCTTGGGTGTGTAATTGTGGAGGCCCATTACGAAAACACGCCTATACAAATCCATTGTAAACTTTACTGCCGAAAAAACGAGCATTTTAAGATGAAACAGTGTGATATTTGTCTTATTTCTGCCCTAACATATAGATTGTGGACACTCGTTAGAACCGCCTCATCGAGACGGTTCTAACGAGTACCCACGATCTATATTTTAGAGCAGAAATAAGAAAAATAAGGTATACCCCCGGAAACCCCAGTTTTACTGTATAAAAGTGGGGTTCAAGGGGGTCAAAATTACATAGGCGTGTTTTCGTGATGTGTTTCTCATCGTTCCCCTTTTCAATTTTCATACAGGACTTTTTGGGTGTGCAGTTGTGGAAGCCATGAAAACGTCTCCCCGAACATCCATGTTTTAGCCCCTATTAACTCAATCCTGCTGGATTGACCACAATCTTTAGGGTTCCTGATAGTTTCCATTTTCATTTTTCATACCAGGAAGTTTTGGGTGTGCAGTTGTGGAGGCCGTGGAAACGTCTCCCCGTGCATCCATATTTTAGCCCCTATTAACTTAATCCTAATGGACTGACCACAATCTTTAGGGTTCCTGGTCGTTTCCCTTTTCAGTTTTCATACTAGGACTTTTTGGGTGTGCAGTTATGGGGGCCATAAAAAAAGTCTCACCGTACATCCATATTTTCACCCTTATTAACTCAATCCTAATGGATTGACCAAAATCTTTAGTGTTCCTCATCATTTCTCTTTTCAGTTTTCATACCAGGACTATTTGGGTGTGCAGTTATGGGGCCCATAAAACGCCTCCCCATCACGAAAACACGCCTATATAATATTGACCCCCTTGAACCCCACTTCTATATAGTAAAACTGGGGTTTCCGGGGGTAAACCTTATTTTTCTTATTTCTTCTCTACAGTATAGATTGTGGGTACTCGTTAGAACCGCCTCGATGAGGCGGTTCTAACGAGTGCCCACAATCTATTATTAGTGCAGAAATAAGGAAAATATCACAAATTTTCATCATAAAATTTCCATTTTTTCGGCGATAAAGGTGGCAATGTATTTGTATAGGCGTGTTTGCGTAATGTCGTACATCGACGTTTTTACCTTTATTAACTCAATCCTAGTGTTCCCTGATTGTTTCCTTTTTCAATTTTCATACCAGGACTTTTTGGGTGTTCAGTTGTGGAGTCCGTAAAAACGTCTCCCCGTGCATACATGTTTTAGCCCCTATTAACTCAATCCTAATGGATTGACCACAATCCCTAGGATTCCTGATCATTATTTACCTTTTCAGTTTTCATACAGGACGTTTTGGGTGTGCAGTTATGGAATCCATAAAAACGTCTCCCCGTACAGCCATGTTTTTACCATTATTAACTCAATCTTAATGGGTTGACCATAATCTTTCGTGTCTTGACCGTTTCCCTTTTCAATTTTCATACCAGAAAGTTTTGGGTGTATAGTTGTGGAGGTCATGAAACGTCTCCCCGTACATCCATGTTCTAGCCCTTATTAACTCAATCCTAATGGATTGACCACAGTATTTAGAATTTCTCATTCTTTTCCCTTTTCAGTTAACTTCCTGCGTTCAGACAACCATTTGGAGCTGTTTAAAAGTGGTCTGAAGTGAAACTGAAGAGGAAACCTGTGAACTGCTTATTGTTATGCATGCATCTTTTTTTGTTTTGTTTTTAAACAAATGCATTGTATACAAAAGCGTAGCAGTGTCAGCAGCGCCGAACCAAAATATTAACCAGTTAAATGTAACGTTTCTTTATATCGACATTATTACAGTAAAATTCCTATATTAAGACCAGCTTTGGGACTGTTAAAAAGTGGTCTTTAAGACCACTTTTGAACAGTCCTTAAGCTGGTCCCTTTGGGACTGTTAAAAAGTGGTTTTTAAGACCACTTTTGAACAGTCCTAAAGGTGGTCTCTTACCAGAGTACACTGTTTGAAGAAAACACAAAGAAAGAATAACTGCAACCAACTAAATTAAACTTTTTTAAGCAGAATTAGTCTTAATTTAAGGTGGTCTTAATTGGCGAGGTTCACTGTATTTTTCACATCGAATTACACTCACCAGATCATTGGAATAAGTTATGAATCCCTGTAACAATTGAAGTTTGTGTTTACTTCATTGTTGTTGTGTTTTACTGTATTTAGACTGAAGGCTGAACCGTTTAGGCGAAATTCTTTTGAAAATATTCCGCAATCAAATAGTTATACAATGTTATTAATCAAGTAATAATTCTTTTGATAATATTCCGCCATCAAATAGTTATACAATGTTATTAATCAAGTAATAATTCTTTTGATAATATTCCGCCATCAAATAGTTATACAATGTTATTAATCAAGTAATAATTCTTTTGATAATATTCCGCCATCAAATAGTTATACAATGTTATTAATCAAGTAATAATTCTTTTGATAATATTCCGCGATCAAATAGTTATACAATGTTATTAATCAAGTAATAATTCTTTTGATAATATTACGCCATCAAATAGTTATACAATATTATTAATCAAGTAATAATTCTTTTGATATTATTCCCCATCAAATAGTTATACAATGTTATTTATCAAGTAATTTCGTATTGGCCTAATTACAGGTCCGATGACTGTTATATTGGCCCGAGGCCGAAGGCCGAGGGCCAGTTCACCTGACAGAGGAACTGTACTGAAATGGGCGAATACAAAATTGGTTGATCAATGATAGTTTTATTAATTGACACAATTAAAAAACATAATTACACGTATTGGTGTTTTGGTCTTTTATCACTTGACCTCTGGTCAATACTGGTTGACCTAGTATTAATACGGATTACCTCTGATATATAAAGGATATTCAATTAATATCTGTTTGGCAATGTGCTACCAATTGTAAAGGATGATATCCTTAGAAAGGAGAATGGATGTTTCCTTTATATTGTGTGCCTACTAGGTTATGCTCTATTGTTAATAATAATAATAATGATATCTTACCTGTGATCATTCCAGGACCTCCTGAACTTCCAGGCATCCCAGCTCCAGCTCCAGACAGTGCGGACGAAAAGGGACTAAAAGCTGAAATACAACGGTAAAACATTAAACAGTCTCAACCCATGAACCGTGATTCGTGATTGTCTAAATTCACACTTAGTTGTTTTAATCTCTATGTTGCTTTCACGACTCAATGTTGGACTAGAATTTATCCAAATGCAGGTCACTTTGTAATTATTATTTGTATGATTTTTGTATTGGAATTGTGGCCCATCCTCAATACTTTTACTGCAAACGTCCCAAAGGCGGCTATTGCAAGTGCACACACATAAGGGTCGCCTCAATTTCACTAGAGAGCAGTCCGGTCCCTGTTCCAAACGGATACAAGGAAAGTTACAAAGTTGGCTACTTAACTGTTTCCCGGAACTTATTCTTTATGTCTCCTTCATTACTGTAAAATTCTTACATTAAGACCACCTTTGGGACAGTTTAAAAGTTGTCTTTAATTAAGACCACTATTGGAATTGTTCAACAGTCCCAAAGGTGATTTCTTATTAGAGGATACTGAGGGCAGAAAGAAAGAAAGAAAAACAAACAACAAACAAGAGGTCCATGATGGACCTAATTCGCTCACCTGAGTCAAGTTGTATTATCTTTTGATGATGTTTTTATTTTTGTCTATGTGCTATTTGTTCAATGTAGCAGAACCATTTAAGAACTTAGATGGAGATTTTGTAAAAATTTTCTTAAATTCAGTCACTGTGTTCAAAGGATGTGGATTCTCGGCATCAAAAACGCCTCAAGTGTGGAGAAGCTTGGGACTGAACCAATGAAACTTGGTTTATTAGGCAAGTAGTTTAACCATTTCACCATAGAACCTTCTAACACTAATTTTCTGATAACATGAAATTGTGTTAGTTTGCACTGGAGTTTTTTGTATTTGAATATAAATGACGTTAAAGTTTTGTTTTTGGAAATAATGACATTAGATTTTTGAGCATAAACACTTAAGTTCGTTATGAAGTCAGTTTTATTTTGGGAAACAATAGCATATTTCAAAGCACTGACAACACTGGTGGGTCAATTGTGTCGGAATGTAGGCTAGGAAAATGACCCTGAATTGCGGTATAGACTGTTTACATTTCGTTTATTACTTGTACATTTCTGTACTGTAAGCAAAATGTGTAAATTCCAATTTGGACGCCACATTCTGCAGCATATGACTCAAAATTTCCTACACTGTAAGTAACAAAGTAGACTTTGATCAGACAGAGGCCATATTCTGTGGCATCTGTTCTAGGTCTACTCTGTTTTGTCAACCTCAACTCCTAATATGGAAAATGGCAGAACCTTTTACAAACAATGTAGGCAGATCAGACGTCAAGTTCTGCAGCATCTGATCTGGGCCTTCACTGTTTGCCAATCCCGGGTTGCCAGTATCCCATTCTAAGTTTTCGGCAAAAACTGGGTTAAAATGATGTAATTTATTCCTATAAATTCACAAACTGAATGTAAGTGTAAATCTTGATCAGATGGCTTCTTTAGAAGCCAAGAAGCCATCTGATCAGAATCTACATTGTTTGAAAGATAAGGCATATCCAAGCTCAGCAGGGCAAGGGTTAATTTGTTTGTTTGTGTTGAGCTTTACATTCATGTCAACACTATTTAGGCATGCCAATAGTTTATGCCAGCTTGATTCTTTTCTGTGCCTTGGCTCAGAATTCATTTATTAATACTGTAATTAAATCTCTATAAGTTTATCTTGCATCACTGTTGTGTCCAACTGATATTGGCTCACAGTTGGACAAGGCCTACTGTCCTTGCTGCAAGTATGGGTAGAGAGGGGAATGTTATTTCTTCTGTTTCTATATACACTTCCTTCCATTCATTTGCCTCTTCTCCTCTGTCCCTCACTTTCATATCCTCTACTATCTCTCCTACCTCTTTTCTCCTTATACCCGAGAGGACACAAAATGACCCACAAGGGTTGACATGTCATTAAACTTAAAACAGTCAATCAGTCAAATCTTTAGTTCCTAGAGCTGTAGATATGGTGGGTATTTAGTGGTATATCAGCTAAAGTCTCCCTTATTTTTGATAAAAATGTATGGTGTGTATATATTCATTAAGAGCAAGGTGGTTCTAATAAATACCCACAACATGTATATTGATAAGTTACTTTAAAGTCATTATTGCAAACAGTGTGGATCCAGATCAGACTGGTCCTCTTATGCCCTTTTTGTTTAAATTGAGATTTAACGTCTCAGTCAACACTATTTAGGTCATTTTGAAGATGTTGTATCCAATTTTGTTGGAATTTTACCCAACACTGAGAAGACATCTCAAGCCCTGCCACCAAAAGAAACCAATATAGTTCATGTGCATATATGGTCCAAATTGCACCACCTTGCCTGGGCAGGCTAGACCTAAAATAATAATATCCAACAGCCATTGTGTTCAGCAAGGGAAACCATTTTAGCAGCTTTGATAAAAGGTCACCCAAGGAACATTTCAGTAAAATTATTTCGAAATCTAGCCACTGGCCTAGGAGAAGCTGTCATCTGAAGGGCTTTTCTATTTTTAACTCTGGTGGCCATTTTGTTCATTGGAATAAAACCATTTTAGCAAGTTTGGATGAGGGTCACCCTAGGAATATTTCTGCAAAAGTATGGCAACCATTTTGTTTAGCAAAGCAAAACCATTTAAGCAATTTTGGTAGAGGGTCAGCCAAGGACTGTCTCTGTGAAATTATTTCGAAATCAGGCCATTGGCCTAGGAGGAGATGTTGTTTAAAGGTTTTCTATTTTTAGCTCTGGTGGCCATTTTGTTCAGCAGAGCAGAACCATTTTAGCAATTTTGGTAGAGGGTCACAAGAGGAACATTTCTGTGAAATGATATTGAAATCCGGCCATTTGCCTAGGAGAAGATTTCAATTTAAGGTTTTTCTATTTTTAGATGTGGCAGCCATTTTGTTCAGCAGAGCGAAACCATTTTAGCAATTTTGGTAGAGGGTCACCCAAGGAACATTTCTGTGAAATTATTTTGAAATCGGGACATTGGCCTAGGAGGAGATGTTGTTTAAAGGTTTTTCTATTTTTAGCTCTGGCAGCCATTTTGTTCAGCGGAGCAGAACCATTTTAGCAATTTTGGTAGAGGGTCACCAGATGAACATTTCTGTGAAATTATATTGAAATCCGGCCATTTGCCTGGGAGGAGATGTCGTTTTAAGGTTTTTCTATTTTTAGATGTGGCGGCCATTTTGTTCAGCATAGCGGAACCATTTTAGCAAATTTTCGTAGAGGGTCACGAAAGGAACATTTCTGTGAAATTATTTTGAAATCGGGACATTGGCCTAGGAGGAGATGTCGTTTAAAGGTTTTTCTATTTTTAGCTCTGGCGGCCATTTTGTTCAGCGGAGCAGAACCATTTTAGCAATTTTGGTAGAGGGTCACCCGAGGAACATTTCTGTGAAATGATTTTGAAATCCGGCCATTGGCTTAGGAGGAGATGTCGTTTTAAGGTTTTTCTATTTTTAGATGTGGCGGCCATTTTGTTCATCAGAGCGGAACCATTTTAGCAATTTTGGTAGAGGGTCACCCACGGAACATTTCTGTGAAATTATTTTGAAATCAGGACATTGGCCTAGGAGGAGATGTCGTTTAAAGGTTTTTCTATTTTTAGCTCTGGCAGCCATTTTGTTCAGCGGAGCAGAACCATTTTAGGAATTTCGGTAGAGGGTCAGCAGAGGAACATTTCTGTGAAATGATTTTGAAATCCGGCCATTTGCCTAGGAGGAGATGTCATTTAAAGAAATTGTTGACGGACAGACGGACGGACGGACGGACAGACGGACGACGGACGACGGACACAAAGCGATCCTAATAGCTCACCTTGAGCACTTCGTGCTCAGGTGAGCTAAAAACAAAACAACAAAAAAAAAAAAAAAAAAAAAAAAAAACTGGAACCTGTTAAACTGATTGTTAACCCTTATCTTGCTGTTCACGACAACCCCTATCTTTGCAAACAGTGTAGACACAGATCAGATGGCTTCTGAAGCCATCTGATCAGGATCTACACTGTTTGGCATTCAGTTTATGAATTTGTAGCAATAAATTACATCAAGTAATTTGATTGGTTCTTAGACAGAAATGGGTGTGGCTTAAATGAATATTCAGCAAGATAAGGGTTAAATATGAATTTAGGGGGTGTTTATACTGGGATTTCATCACTGTATTATTTGGCAAGGCAAGTGCATAATAAACCTTAAAACCACGGGTTGAACTTGAAATCCAAGTTTGATCTTTCCAAACTAGGCTTTGAATCAAACTAGGATTTCAAAGAAAACCTACATAATAATTCTTTAAACCACGGTTTCAAGTTTCAAACTGGTGTGTTAATATATTGTCTAACACCTTTAGTTCGAGCCTTCGTTAAAGGACGTCAAACCCCTGTTTCAACGCCAAATGTACAAAAAATCTAAAAACCACTGTTTGAAGTTTGAAACGCGTGTTTGCAGAATAAATATTTCATTATCGGTTACTTTTGTAAGGCAAGTCCACAGATAATCCTCAAACCACAGTTTGAACTCGAAACCCAGGTTTGAAGCTTTCAAACTAGGGTTTGCAAACTTGAAACCTCAATTTCAAAGGAAAACTGCACAATAATTCTTTAAACCATGGTTTCAACTTTCAAACTAGGGCTCTAATTTATGTTGCCTTCAAACACCGTTTTAATGCCCGATGCACAATATATGTTTCACCATCATCATCATCATCATGATCATGATCATCATCATCATCACCATCGCAATCTCGACTCCAGTTTTGTCTATCATGATGGTCGACAGCAGAGAGCTTCCACTCCCAGGCCCACACCTTCCATCTACCTGTATGTCACAGGCTGTCTTGATTCGAGTCTGGAGCGTTTTTATTTCTGGTTTTCGCTGAAACATATGGGGTCACAAGTATCGTATTACTACTTAATCCATATTTACTGATATCCATAATTCGATTTATGGATATCAATAATTAGAATTATGGATATCCATAAATCAGCCGAATAATGGATATCCATAATTCTAATGATAGAAACCATAAATCAAATTATGGATATCCATAATTCGATTTATGGATATCCATAATTCAGATCGATTTATGGATATCCATAAGTGGAATAATGGATATTCATAATTCGAGTTATGGATATCCATAAATAATTATTGATATCGAGAGATTTATCCATAATTCAGATCGATGGAAATCAATAATTCGAATAATGGATATCCATAATTCGAATTATGGATATCCATAAATGATTATTGATATCCATTAATAATTATGGATATCTATAAATAGGGAATAAATAGTAAAAAGGCGCCCCATAGAAACAAGCCTAAAACAAAGACCTTCACTGTCGTATGTTTGTGGTGTATCGTGCAGTAGTTGTCCAATGCTCTAAAAGCAATAGAAACTTAAGCTTCGGGTATTATCAAGATTTATGGATGCCCTCGGGCCTAGGCCTCGGGCAGTCCATAAATCTTGATATTGCCCTCAGTTAAGGTTTCTAATGCTTAAATAGTCTCTGTGCTCTCTTTCGACTGATATATAGGCAAAGCCGCTTGTCACACTAATCAGATGCACAGCCTGGTCCGAGTTATTGTTCTCTTGCAGTCACAGTCTATCCATGTCCTAGCGTATAATATATTTACGCATTCCACTTCCACCTGAACCGGATCCCATGCTCATACCGCCACCTGCACCCATACTCATACCGCCACCTGCACCCATGCCATTTCCGGATGCACAGAAAGGTTTGCAGCCACCTGCACTGCCACTGGATCCGCCGCCATAGTCACCAGTCAGGGCTCCTACAAACAACAAAGACATTCTCAAATTCATGATGTTCGGGCGAACCTGAACATCTCTCGCCGGTCCATGTCTGCGGGAAAAATGTTTCCGGCTGACACGACACAGGTTTACTCCTTCTAGCGCCTTGGAATGAGATTTCAACGTTTTTTCGTTGTTACCATTTCCGCATACTGGTTACTTCACCCTTTAACTCTATGGCTTTCGTCCACCCCCGCCCGTTGGGGCTTGAAGAAATAGATGGGCTGAATGATGTTTCCACGCAGAGTTGAAACCGACCCACACACGAGTACTTGTAAGCCGCTTAGAGGATCTAAGCCTGCCCAGGCAAAGGTGTGCGAGTTGGACCGTCCATGCTTATAAACCCTATTGGTTTCATTTGTCGGCAGGGTTTGAGATGTCATTTCATCTTAATGTCGGGTAAAAGTTCCACACAATTGGAAGCAACGTCTCCAAAATGACCTTTACAGTGTTGACTTGGGCGTTAAACCTCAAATCAAACAAACAAACTCTCTGGCTTTTGCATATTTTTAAAAGAACATAGACAACCAGTTATCCGTTTTCAAAGTGTTTATTTCCTTTACATTGATGGTGATGTAAGCCTATTTTTATTTGTATTTTGGGGTTTCTTAGGAAGGCCGCTGGCCGAAATATTTAAACTGAGTAAAATAAATCATTCTGAAATTATCATTTGGTTTACAACCATCATATAATATAAGAATCTAACAAAGGTTTGAGGGATGGATGAAAAAAATCCGTCACGAGGGTCACTGTTCACGATACCTGCCGAGTGATGCCGAGGGGCGGATTTTTCTATTCAGCTCTCACACCTATGTTGGATTATTTTTCTTGCATACCTTCCATTCCTGAGCGTGACGACCGCAATAGGCCTATTGTGATGACACTACAGTGATGTTTAGTGACATTACGTAACGTGCTGTGACGTCAACCTTAACGACGGCGCATTCAACCAGTACATTTATCAAACACGCGAGGATATTCTTTTTTGGATGAGAACACCAGGGTTAGAACAGAATTTCTGTCCCAAGTTAAAAACTATGGATTTTCTTATCTGGACCCAGGATTACAATGCATACTTAAATTTTAAGTTCCTACTTAAGCTAAGTATTTTCTTAACTGTCGTATAAAGTGAACTTCAAAGAAATTATTTCGTTTAAGTCGTTACTTAACCAAAGAAAATACTTAAATATTTAAGGTAACCCAGGTTGGTACCTTAACTTTTAAGATTTGACCTTGACAAATGAATGTATATATCAACCACGGCAAACATCAGGGCCCAGGATTATAATGCATACTTAAATTTTAAGAACCTACTTAAATTACGTATTTACTTAACTGTCGTATAAAGTGAACTTCAAAGAAATTCTTTCGTTTATATATTTACAGTTGTTATAGGTAATGCTTGGGATGTTGAATCAAATCCTGGGCCAAACTCCCGAAATGACAGTTCACACTTCCCTTGTGGTCTCTGTCAAAAAAGTGTTGGTTGGGAAGACCGGGGAATTTGTTGCGACACCTGCAATGTCTGGTATCACATAGGATGTCAAGGCATGTCATCAACTATGTATAGTTTTTACAACATATCATTGAATAAAAATGTTGCATTGGAGTGCATGAAATGTGGAATGCCAAACTTTTCCACATCTCTGTTTGACACCTCATCTTCTATAGACACCTACAACCACTTTGAACCTGTATCTACCCTATCCGAGTCTGATAGTCCGATACCAGACAACATCGGCCCACCCACGGCAGCTTCATCGCCCATTGTGAAGCAGTCGAAAGAAGCTAAACGAAAGACCAAAAAGGCGGTCCTTAACCATCCCCTCAGAATATTGATCATGAATTGTCAGTCAATAAAGAATAAAAGGGCTGAACTTCATACAATTATCGACTCGGCGAAACCAGATATCATTTTGGGCAATGAGTCTTGGTTAACCCCAGAAATTAAAAACTCGGACATTTTCCCTGAATCCTTTGAGGCCATCCGGAAAGACAGAGTTGGGGATGCACATGGAGGTGTCTTCGTGGCTTTCAAGCGAGACCTACTCTGCACAGAAACTCCGGAGTTGGACACCAACTGTGAACTAGTTTGGTGTAAATTGAACATCATTGGATTTGTACCTTGGATCTTTTTATCGCCCACCAGATCAGACTGACCCAGAATATCTTGAGGCTTTTAATTCATCTTTGTCTAGGATAATGTCAAAAGCAAATGCCCATATTTTGGTTGGCGGAGACTTTAATTGTGGTGACATTGAATGGAGCAACATGCAGGTGCCCCATGGGGTGCCTAAACGGCAGACACAGCAACAACTTTTGGACATAATTAAAGAACACTGCCTGGCCCAAGTTGTTAACATACCCACCCGACAAGAAAAGACCCTTGATTTATTGTTTACAAATTCTCCATCCCCAGTAAGCCGAGTTAAGGGGATGCCCCCGATTGGCAAAGCTGATCATGACATAGTCCTTGTTGAGTATGACATAAAAGCTAAACAAATCAGACAAGTCCCGCGTAAAGTTCTTCTCTACAAACGTGCGGATATGGATGGTCTGCGAGACCATATGGCGCGATTTAAGGATTCGTTCCTTTCCTCTGACCTCTCGCACATGTCAGTTAATGACTTGTGGGTCAGTTTTAAGTCCGAATTAACCACGGCATTGGAAAGGTTTATACCAACGAAAATGACCAAAACAAAATATAGGGCACCATGGATCGATAACACGATCGAGCATCTCATCAGAAGACGCAATAGAATGTATTTTTGTGCTCGCAAGTCTAGCAGCCCTGACGTTAAGAACCATTACAAACGGTTCAGAGCACATGTGCAAAAGGTTATAAGAGATGCATATTGGAAGCATGTTTCCAGCATCTTTACCTTTGAAGATGACAATATAGATCCTAAAAGAATGGTAAAGTTAAAAGGTTTTGGTCATTCGTAAAGTCCCTGAAAAAGGATGCTAAGGGAAAATGGAATTCTAAAAACAGATGCGCGCGATAAGGCTAATATTTGCAATAAACAGTTTCAGTCAGCATTTACCCGTGAAACTGATGGTGAGCTACCATCTAAAGGTGCAAGTCCGTTCCCCTCTATGGGGGACATAACAGTTGACCCCAATGGGGTCGCTAAACTGTTAGGTAAGCTCAAGATACATAAGGCATCTGGGCCCGATGACCTGAATGCCAGGGTACTTAAGGAATGTAGTGCTGAAATATCTCTTGTGTTGGCCTTTATCTTCAATGAATCACTTGCCCAGGGCACTGTACCAGATGATTGGCGACAAGCAAATGTTACCCCGGTCTATAAAAAAGGGGAAAAATATGATGCAGCAAATTATAGACCAGTGTCGCTAACATGCATCTGTTGCAAAACCCTGGAGCATATATTAGTAAGCAACATCAACAAGCACTTAGCCTTTGAGAGCATTCTTGCTGACTGTCAACATGGTTTCCGGAGTCAAAGGTCTTGCGAAACGCAGCTTGTTCAATTTTACCATGACATTGTGAGCAATCTGGATGGGGCCATAAACCGTGGCCATAAACAGACTGACTTGATCACCATGGACTTCGCTAAGGCCTTTGACAAGGTACCTCACAGAAGGCTATTACATAAACTGGAGTACTATGGGATAAGAGGATCCACACATAGGTGGATTAGCTCATGGCTCTCTGGGCGCTCACAACAAGTTGTACTTGATGGCCAAGCGTCTGATCCAGTCCCTGTTTTATCTGGAGTCCCCCAAGGTTCGGTCCTTGGACCGGTCCTTTTCTTGGTTTTCATTAATGATCTCCCCGATAATATCAGGTCATCGGTCCGTTTGTTTGCTGATGATTGTGTCCTGTATAGGAACATATATTCTCCTTCTGACTGTCTTATTTTACAAGATGACCTGGATCAACTTGCACAGTGGGAGGCCGATTGGCAAATGAAGTTCAATGTGGCCAAATGTCACTCAATGAGGGTGTCGCGACACCCTCCGGACAAGCAAATTAAGTTTGACTATACTCTTTTCCAGCAAATTTTGGAGCATGTTCAATCCGCCAAAACTCTTGGTAAAACTATCACTGACGATCTTGATTGGGGTCAACATATCTCAGAGATTACATCTAAAGCAACTAGGACTTTAGGATTCCTTAGACGGAACTTGGCTTTTGCACCTAGGCAGACAAAGGATGTTGCATATAAAACATTGGTTCGCCCTCAACTTGAATATGCATTACCCATTTGGCATCCCTATGTTAAAACTCAGACTCAGCAGGTGGAGAAGGTGCAGAGGACAGCTGCTCGATCGACCTGTAGGCGATGGCGAAATAGAAGTAGTGTCGGTGACATGCTTAATGAGCTAGAGTGGCCGTCCCTGGGGGCCCGTCGTGAGCAGTCCTCTTTAACCTTCTTCTACAAGATACACTCTGATTCATTGTCTATTGATAAAGATAGGTACTTGACCCCTGTAACAGTGTCGACCCAAACAAGGGCATCAAAAGTAAACGACTCACAATATCGTAGATACCAGTCCTATAGTGATGCCCTGAAGAACTCGTTCTTTCCTAGAACTATTCCCCAATGGAATATTCTTCCCTCCTCTGCGGTGAATGCCAAGTCCGCAGAAGAGTTCAAAGCCCGCACAGTGTAAGATTGGGACTCAGAGGTATGCGTTTTAGGATACCTCTGTTATGCAGATTGTAAATAGTTTTAAGGGCACATCCAGTGCCTCTCTTTTTTTTTCTTTTTTTTTTCCAGCTAAATTCTAAATTTAGCCACCCAATCAACTGAGGTAATGGCCAGATATGACCGACTCAGTATAAGAAGATAGATAGTTTAAGTCGTTACTTAACCAAAGAAAATAATTAAATATTTAAGGTTACCAGGTAGGTATCTTAACTTTTAAGATTTGACATTGACAAATGAATGTATATATCAACAACGGCAAACATTATGACTTTTATTTGCTCGAGATCACCCGTGGTACTGGGTAGCTCAGACGGTAGAGTATTTGCTCGTTATGCGAGAGGCCCGAGTTCGACTCCCGGTATAGCTTTTTTTTTGTCTCTCTCAGTCAACTTGGCGATGAGGTATTATGCTACTGGGGTGTATTTCTCCCTAGATATGTTAAAGTGTGCGAGTAAAAACTTCCTTTATTAATACTGTATAATGCTGGTGACAGGGCAACAACTTATTGTTTGGTGTAGGAAGGTTATAACAAGTGAGAGGGGGCTTTAAACGAATATGTTTTTGTCAATGTAGGTGTGTGTGGTGGGGGGAGGGGGTGGAGTGGGGAGGGTGTGGGAGGGTAGGCGCATATCACTTTTGTCTGTTATTTAAAAACTGGATCCATTTTATTACGCTTATGCATGTATTGCTATTTTTACGCATGCAATGTTCACAACGTTCATAGGCCGTCTTTATATTCAGTGGATGACGTCGTGTCATTAAATAGTATGACGACACGTGCATTTAAGAAATTATTTTTCTGCTGTTCTTTAAAGTATGAACGAAGTGGGTCGCCTGCAAAGTGAATCGGTTCATGTACACTTTGCTAGCGACCCGCTGTCGTTCATACCTTCATGAACATCAGAAAAAATATTTCTTATATTTAAATTCCTTTTTCCTCATCATGGGCGAAAATATGCTTATAAGGCAAACTGTTAAAGCTGAAAAACATTTACACGCTGTTTTCGTACAAAGAGCATAACAGCATTGTCGTCGCCAACGGCCAATGAGATCATGGAGAACCATGGTTTAGACTGGCGTCACTTGACGTCATTGAAAATCATGTGACTCGATGCGTTCATGGAAGTATGAACAGCATTGTTTTTGTAGATTTACATTAGGCTTTACACTTGAAGAAATGTAAATGGCGTGAACAACTGTAACGTATGTAAACGATGTACTTTTGCTGGGGCACTGGTCACGGTAAAGGCAAAAAAAAAGTCAATTACAAATCCAATTCGAAGGCCAGTTTCGTAACTTTCATATGAAGGACAATTTGTGAAAGATTCTCGATATCAAATTAGGTTTAACGTGCCCGTCAACACTATTTAGGTTATTTTGAAAGCGTTTCTTCCAATTTTGTGTGACTTTTACCCGATATTGAGATGAAATTACATCTCAAGTCCTGCTGCCCATTGAAACCAACAAGATTTATATGCATGGACGGCCAGACTTGCACCACTTTGCCTGGGCATGCCTAGACCTTCTAAGCCTTTTTAAATGGAGGTCACGTGTGACCGGCTTGTGCTGGTTGGGTGAGGCAAATGTGACGTGTATCTTGCGTCACTGGGGCGTCCAACTGATATTGGCTTATATTGCGACAAGGCCTGCTTTCCTAGCAGCAGGTAAGGGTAGAGGAGGAATGTTGTTATTTCTTCTGTTTCTACACATCCAATCATTTGCCTCTTCTCCTCTGTCCCTCACTTTACCGCCTTGAAATGCTCAATAATAAATAAGTTTGAGGCAAACCGACTCCCTTGCATGTATAAGCTCTTGCATGTGAGCGATTGTGTTGGTGAGTGAGCACTTTACGTCTCACAAACAGTAATTTTAAATCCGCGATCGAATGTACAGGTACTTTCCTGTCTTCTTATTTCGACTGGAGCTACGGTTTGATCGTGTCCTTAATGACTGTATCATCTACATACATGTGTTAATGACATTCGAAAACACTATTGTAGCCGTGGTTTCTGCATGAGGCTTCCCTGTTCTTCACCATTGCGCAGAATATATTTATTTTCTTAACTATCGAGACTGAATATGCAATTCTGCTATAGTATACGCCTAACTGCATTTATAATTACTTCCCATGGATAGACTCCATAAAACCGAGTTATTGCATTTCTTGCTTCCAAAGGGACCCCATAGAAACAGCGTTTTGGATATGTCGTGGTACTACATTGTGACCAATGTTCGCCTACACAAATCGAGATCGAATGTGATCCTTCAATGAGACATGTTTCATAGTATCTCTAACATTTCTTTTATGGTTTATGTAGTGAAATGGTAGCCAAACCGTCATATTTTCTATTGTGTCGTTTCAATGAAACAGAAGAAGCGATGTTTGACACATCGCGGGAAAGTTCTGGGCCGCCTACATCAATGCGTAATTGAAACTTACGCGCTAATCTTCGTGAATATTTCCGTCAAAATTACGATTTCATCCGAAGTTAAATACTTAGCTTAGAAAATGAAATAGGCGGCTTTCGAATCCACTTTTTAAGGAAATACTTTACTGAGATAAGAATTCCTCCTTAAATCGTTAAGTCGACCTTAACTTGAGTAACGATTGTAATCCTGGGCCCAGGGCTTTTATTTGCTCGAGTTCATCCGCGGTTCTCGATAGCTGAGACTGTAGAGTGTTTGCAAGTTATGCGAGAGGCCAGTTCTAGTCCCGGTAGAGCCAGTTTTTTTCTCTATCTCTGTGGCGCAAATCAACATGGCGATGAGGTAGTATGCTACTGAGGTGTATTTTTCCCTTGATATGGTAAAATGTGCGACGAATAGAGCTGTGTAAAACTTCCTTTTATAATACTGTATAATACTGGTGACAGTGCAACAATTTTTTGTTTGGTAGGAAGTTTCTAAGAAGTGAGAGGGGGCCTTAAACGACTTGTTGTTTTTTTCAAGGTAGGTGTGTTTGTGGGAAGGGGGTGGGGGTGGAGGGAGGGTCGGCGCATATAACTTTTGTCTGTTATTTAAAAACTGATCCTGTGGCACATTGGGTCCATGTTGCTACGCTTATGCATGTACTGCTATTTTTACGCATGCAATGTTCACAACGTTCATATGCCGTCTTATATTCAGTGGATAACGTCGTGTCATTAAATATGACGACACGTGCATTTAAGAAATGATTTTTATTTTTCTGCTGTTCATTAAAGTTTGAAAGAAGTGGGTCGCCAGAAAAGTGAAGGGTTCATGTAAACTTTGCTAGCGACCCACTGTGGTTCATACCATCATGTACATCAGAAAAAAATCTTTTATTTACATTCTTTTCTCCTCATCACTGGGCGAAAATATGCCTATAAGGCACGCTGTTTTTCTACAAAGAGCGGAACAGCATTGTCGTCGCCAACGCCCAATGAGATCATGGAGAACCATGGTTTAGACTGGCGTCACTTGACGTCATTGAAAATCATGTGACTCGATGCTTTCATGGAAGTATGAACAACATTGTTTTCTGTAGGTTTAGAATAGGCTTTACACTTGAAGAAGTGTAAATATTAACTATTTTGGCGTGAACAACTGTAACGTATGTAAACGATGTTCTTTTGCTGGGCAAATGGTCATGGTAAAGGCAATGAATTCCAAATGCATGTACAAATCCAATTCGAAGGCCAGTTTCGTAACTTTCGTATCAAGGACCATTTGTGAAAGATTCTCGATATCAAAATTTATGAAACACAAAAAGTTTTGTTTGTTTGATTGATTTAGGTTTAACGTGCTCGTCAACACAATTTAGGTTATTTTGGAGCCGTTGCTTCCAATTTTGTGGGACTTTTACCCGATATTGAGATGAAACGACATCTCCAGCCCTGCCGCCAAATGAAACCAACAAGATTTATATGCATAGACGACCCGACTTGCACCACTTTGCCTGTGCAGGCCCAGACCTTCTAAGCGGTTTACTGGAGGTCACGTGTGGCCGGCTTGTGCTGGTTGGGTGAGGCAAAGGTGACGTGTATCTTGCGTCACTGGGGCGTCAAACTGATATTGGCCTATATTGCGAAAAGGCCCCCTTTCCTAGCAACAGGTAAGGGTAGAGGAGGAAAGATTGTTATTCTGTTTCTACACATCCAATCATTTGCCTCTTCTCCTCTGTCGCTCAATTTACCGCCTTGAAATGCTCAATAATAAATAAGTTTGAGGCGTACCACCTCCCTTATAAGCGATTGAGTGTGTTGGTGAGTAAGCGAGCACTTTACGTCTCACAAACAATAATCTTATACGAAGGGCCTCACTCATATAAAAGACGGGGAAATCCGAGATCGAATGTACATGTATTTGCCTGTTACTCTTACTTCGACTGAAGCTATGGTTTTCTCCGTGTTTGTCTTTACGATGTTTGATCGTGTGCTTAATGACTATATCATCTACATACATGTGTTAATGACATTCGAAAACTATTGTAGCCTTGGTTAAGTGTCGCTGGTTTCTCCAGGAGGCTTCCCTGTTCCTCGCCATACCGCAGAATATATTTATCTACCAGATTGCTTTGAATATACAATTCTGTTATAGTAAACGCCTAACTGCATTTATAATTACTTTTCATGGATAGACTCCATAATGCAGAGTTTTGCATATTCAAATATTGCATGATTTCTTGCTTCCAAAGGGGCCCCATAGAAACAGCGTTTTGAATATGTCTTGGATCCACATTGTGACCAACGCACAAATCGAGATCGAGTGTGATGCTTCAATGAGACAGGTTTTATAGTATATATAGCATTTCTTTCTGGTTTATGCAGTGAAATGGTAGCCAAACCATCATATTTTCTGTTGTGTCCATTCAATTAAACAGAAGAAGCGATTTTTGACACATCGCGGGAAATTTCTGGGCCGCCTACACCAATGTGTAATTGAGTAAGTGAGTGTTTGAGTATTACGTCCCACCAACAGCTAAGGTCATACGGAGACGGGACCTCGATTTAAAGACTCATCCGAAAGTCTGGAGACAATGTGTAATTGAAACTTACGCGCTAATCTTCGTGAAAATTTCTGTCAAAATTACGAATTCAACCGAAGTTAAATACTTGGCTAAGTAAATGAAATAGGCGGCTTTCGAATCCACTTTTTAAGGAAATACTTTACTAAGATAAGAATTCCTCCTTAAATCGTTAAGTCGACCTTAACTTAAGTAACGATTGCAATCCTGGGCAATGAATCTTACATGACTAAAATCAAAGCAATGAGGGTAATGTTGAGTCGATCGTCAATAGTCCTGGACGGAGACTTAACCCTTACAAAGTGTAGACGACCTCTTAAAAAGTGTAGACCTCTTAAAAAGTGTAGACGACCTCTTAAAAAGTGTAGACCTCTTAAAAAGTGTAGACCTCTAGCATTTTGCGGCGTCTAAATCCTTAAATTCCTCTACAGTAAGCAAACAGTGTAGGTCCTGGCCAGCGTTTTGCGGCGTCTAATTCTCAAATTACTGTACAGTAATCAAATAGTGTAGACCCTGATCAGACTGCTTTGGGTCAATACTGTTTGCAAAAATGAGTTTTAAAGTAACCGACAGACGACAAAGCAGCCAGCAATTGTCGTGATTGGCGTCTTATGGGTAAAGGGACTCGACCAACGTCTATCACGGACCAATTTTCATGGTCCCTAAGGGGTTTGAGCAATTGAAGTGTAGCTGTAATTCACAGTCCCATATTATTATTTTTTATTTCTGCACAAAAGCATAATTTTGTTGTGGGTACTCAGAAGCGCCTCACCGAGTACCCACAAATGTTTTCGTGCAAAAACATATGTTATGGGTACTCATTAGAAGCGCTTCACCGAATACCGACAAATGTTTCCGTGCAAAAACATATGTTACGGATACTTATTAGAAGCGCCTCATCGAGTACCAACAAATGCTTTCGTGCAAAATATACCTTATGGGTACTCATTAGAAACGCCTCACCGAGCACCCACTAATGTTTTCGTGCAAAAACCTTTGTTATGGGTACTCATTAGAAGCGCGCGGTGAGGTGCTCCCACAAAAAATGTTTTCATGCAGAAATAAGAGCCTGAAATTTAAGTACTTTTCAGATGTAAACAAGACCTTATCTGGAGCTCTGACTGTTTTTTTTTTTATTATTATTATATTGGAGTTTAGCGGCCCAGTCAACACTATTTTAGGTCATTTTAGCCGGTCAGTTCACCTATCCACACTTTTCCTGGGCAGACTTACACGTAAGCGGTAACCAGTACAGTGCACATTCTTACGCCAGAACCTGGCAACTGCCCTTCTTGAATCAGCGGAAGGGAGACAATGACCGTAGAAAAGATTTCATGATCAACCTCCACGAATCTTTAAAAATGGACCCATTTAGTACTGGAAACACCAAAACGGGTAGTTGGCAAACAGTGCAGGTCCAGATCAGACACGCCGCAAAACGCGGCGTCTGATCAGGGCCTACACTGTTTGCAAAATGTTCAGCTAATTTCCAGATAGTTTTGAAGAAAACACAACCTGACACCCCTAAATTTTTAAATGGACTCCTCAGCGGCTATATATAAGGAGGAAGATTCCATTTGGTACAAAAAGGGTTAAGCAAAATGAACTTACCACCCATACTCTGTCCTGAGCCAAAGCACATCGGTGGTTTGCAACCACTGTCCGTCCCTCCACCGCTGAGGCTAGGTGACATGCTACTACCCATACCAGCACCGTTTAACTCACCATTAGCACTTGCCACGCCCAGTTTCATAGCGTCATTCTCTGTTAATTTAACAACACATTACGAAATCACACCTATTCAAATAAACTGATAATTTTACCACCAAAAGTGGATAAAAAATCTGATATTTTTCATATTACTGCTCAAAACATAGATTCTGGGAACTCGTTAGAACCGCTTTGACAAGGCGGTTCTAACGAGTACCCACAATCTATGTTTTGAGCAGAAAAAGAAAAAATAATGTATATACCCCTGCACACCCTAGTTTTACTATATAACAAGATGTCTTTGTGAAACACTGATGCCCCGGACAGCGCATGTGAAATATTAAAGTCCTATCACTAATCTAGGTCAAGGTCACGAAATAAAAAAATATGGTACCACTGAAAAGGTCTTGTGACAAGGAATGCACATGTGAAGTATCAAAGCCCTATCACTTACCATTCAAAAGTTATGCCAAACGTTAAGCTTTTGGTGGACAGACAAACAAACAGACAGACAGACAGACAGACAAAAACTATATGCCCCCGAATCTTTGATTCCGGGGGCATAACAACTAGGTCAGAATTGAGGGTCTGGCACATCACAGCCTGCATAACACTATTCACTATTTAAAAATGTTAAGTTTGTACAGAAAAATGCCTTTCCTTTTTTTCTATATTACTGTACATGTATATTATGTTAGAATAACATTACGTATGGTTTTGTCTCTATTATCTATAAGCCCCCGCCCATAGGGGCTTGAAGAAATATATGGGCTGCATGATGCTTCCACGCAGAGCTGAATCCGGCCCGCACACTAGTACTGGTAAACCGCTTAGAGGATCTAAGCCTGTCCAGGAACCGCGGTGCGAGGCGGACCGTCCATGCTAATAAACTCTATTGGTTTCATTGGGCGACAGGGCTTGAGATGTCATTTCATCTCAATGTCGGGTAAAAGTCCCACACAATTGGAAGCAACGTCTCCAAAATGACCTTTACAGTGTTGACGGGGACGTTAAACCTCAAATCAAACAAAATATATTATCTATACATTATGCATGGGCAAACAAGGTTGATAAGCTGACACGGTTTCTCCTTTTGGATCTCCAGCAATGGTATTACAAAGGCAATGGTATTAGATAGAAACGAGCACCCAGAAGTTTGGACTAGAAATGATAGAAAATTACAATTTTGTATCAGAAAAATTACCATTTTAAGGGTTTGAAAAATACACTATGTCACAGAGATATGTTATCGTTACATCACTTGAACAAGTCCGTGAAATAAAGACCCCCCCCCCCCCCTAAACCCCCATTTATATAGAAAACTGGGGTTTATGGGGGTAAAAAATATTTTTCTTATTTCTGCTCCAAGGCACAGGTTGTGGGTACTCGTTAGAACCGCCTATTAGAGGCGGTTCTAACGAGCACCCAAAACCTACGTTTGGCGTATAAATAAGAAAAAAATCACAAATTTTCATCAGAAAAAAATACCTTTTTTTGTGGTTTGAAAAATGACTATGTCACTGAGATATATTATCGTTATGTCTTAATATAAGGCCTAATTGTGATAGAAACTTATTTTTGTTCAAAACAGAATGTGGGAGCTCGAAAGAACTGCCTCTTACGTTTTCGATATGAAATAAGAAAGAAAGGGAAGGAAGGTTTCTGAGGAGAAGTCACTATTGCCGAAAGCTGTCACCTAAAGTCACCGAAAGAATAGAAAATTAAGCCCGAAAAGAAACCCAATGATTCAAGTCAAAAGGTCTCGTTATATGTGTTTACGAGATTGTGAATGTTAGCTTTATTGGTACTTGAAACATCACTTTGAAATATTCAGTATTTTTAACATTGAATTAGGAACCATCCAGATTCTGCTGCTTATTTCTGTATATTTGCATTTACCGTGTGTTCACAGAAAAGCCGCCTAGTTAACTATTTGGAAACAATTATGTTCATTCTTCAATGTTATTAACGTCAAATAAACAATGGTTCATTTCAATATATTTACATTTCCAGTGTAAAGTCTAATGTAAACCTATAGAAAACAGTGTAGTGCATACTTCCATGAACTCATGGAGTCACATGATTTTCAGTGACGTCAAGTGACGTCAGTCTAAACCATGGTTCGCTACGAGCGTTGGTGACGCCAACGCTGTTCCGCTCTATGTAGAAAATCAGCGTTTACATGTTGTTTTTTTTTTCAGCTTTAAAAGATTGCCCTATAAGCATTTTTCGTCCAATGACGAGAGGAAAAGAAGGTAAATATAAAAATAAACTTGATTTTTTCTGCTTTCCATGAAAGTATGAACGACAGCGGGTCGATAGCAAACTTTACTTGAACGTCTTCGGGGTCCATTTACTTTGCACCCGACTCTCTGCATCCATACTTTCATGAACAGCAGAAAAATGAAACTCATTTCATATAAATTTACATTCTCAGTGCATTTACAGAAAAGCCACCTAGTTAACTATTGGGAAACAATTATGTTAATACTTCAATGCGTGACGATAGCGACGTCAAAAATAAACAATGGTTCATTTCAATAAATTCATATTTTTGTGTAAAGCCTAATGCAAACCTATAGAAAGCGATGTAGTTCATACTTCCATGAACGCATCGAGTCACATGATTTTCAGTGACGTCAAGATACGTCAGTCTGAACCGTGGTTCTTTACGGGCGTTGATGACGTCAATGCTGTTCCGCTCTTTGTAGAAAAACAGCGTGTTAACGCTTTTCAGCTTTAAAACTTTGCCCTGTAAGCATTTGTTTCGCCCAGTGATGCGGAGCAAAGAATGTACTACAGAGAATAAACTTTTTTTTCTGCTTTTCATAAAAGTATGAACGACAGCGGGTCGCTAGCAAAGTTTGCATAAACCCTTTCGGGGTTCATTTACTTTGCACGCGATCCGCTGCGTTCATACTTTCATGAACAGTAGAAAATAAAATTTATTTCTCATATGATTTGACGACGACGACATTATGGCGCCAGCGACGCCGTTCCGCTGTAAATGGGAAAACTTGGTGCAATTGTTTTCTTGTTTCAATTTTAGCCCCGCAACCAGATTTTTTTTTCATGAAATAATGGATGGAAAATAATATTAATATAATCAATAGAGGTATTTTATTTAACATTCATAGAATAATGAACAACATCATGTCACGGGCAAAGTAAGTGAACCCCAGGGGTTGACTTACTTTGCTCGTGACCCGATGGTGTTCATACTTCAATGAACGTTAAATAAATTACATTCATTAAAACGCCATGCTTTTTCTATATATATTAGTGTTATAAAAGTGTTCACAAAAGTGTTAAATACACGGGATTATTAACATGATGTTTGTCTACCGGTGACTTACCAGACATGTTAGGATCTAAGCACATAGGTGGTTCACATTTACCATTTCCACCTCCTACACCACTGTTGCCTGGGAAAAAGAGATGCACAAAAATACACAAAATTATTCGTTATTGTAGATATCTGATGGAATAACGCCAAGAATGCGAAAGTATATGATTCTTTAATATTAAGTTAAAAAAACTCAACGTCACCACGAAACATGCCGTTTCATTGGTGAATAATTTGGTTTTAAGCTGCTAAACGTGCTTGTTGTTTATACACATATAAAAATTATAAAACAACGCAAAGTAGTCAGTGCAGTAGAAGGTAAATACGTGTGTGTGTGTGTGTGTGTGTGTGTGTGTGTGTGTGTGTGTGTGTGTGTGTGTGTGTGTGTGTGTGTGTGTGTGTGCGTGCGTGCGTGTGTGTGTGTGTGTGTCTCAAAGAATTTTCAAAACACGGGATAAACAGGCATCGCAGCTAAACATTTCATAACTTTTCTAGACAACGCTTATCTCACTACTTCAAACATATAAACTCCTATAAATTCTGGAAACCTTGAGGACTTGCTGTAATTCTCATACTACATTAACAAATAGGTTTCACGATTCAGCAAAGTGTCTAAAAGCTGCCGGCGGAATGGCAAACAATGAAGACCCTGATCAGACTGCTCCCTCAAGAACAGTCGGATCTTGACTTGCACTGTTTGCTTAGCTCTATCTGTCCCAATACTTAGGATCATTACGCCATTTGTCACAACAAATTATGTGGACCTCAGAAACATCCTCTGCAATCGTCGAAAAGGGGAATTTGATTAAATTTCCTATATTAAGACCACCTTTGGACAATTCAATAGTGATCTTAAAGATCACTTTTTGATACGTAAAAGAAGTGTTTTGTAATTCATACGTTTACCCCCACTGGATTATAAAATATTTTGACTCCTAAAGGAAATATCAGAGAATACTAATATTTGAGACCCGCCAAGCGAATTTGTGTCTTCGAGCATTCCGTCATGACAAATTTCAACTGCGCATGCCCAGCCATTCAGAGGGGCCAGTGATATGGCTTTCTGTTTGAAGGTTCCTCTTGGTTTACTGCTTGTATGAGCGAGCAGCGAAGGTTCTGGCGAGACTGCGCGGATGCGCAGGCTCGCCTGAACCTTCGCTGCTCGCATAGGCGATAAGTACAAAAATCGCTTGACGGGGCCCATTTGATAAACAACTTTTGTTTACAAGAAAGGGATTATAAAATATTCGAGATCTTTCTAGATCCACATTATTTTGAGAGTATGAGCAAATGTCTAAAGTGTTCTAGAAGCTTCACTGCATCTATATAAGGAGAAGCATTTTCCTTCAGATCAGTTTGGGCGTTTGAAAAAAATTTCACGGCCCCCATCCATCGGGGCTTGAAGAAATAGATAGGATGCATGATGCTTCCACGCAGAGCTGAAACCGACCCGCACATAAGTACTGGTAAATCGCTTAGAGGATCTAAGCCTGCCCAGGCAAAGCGGTGCGAGTCGGACCGTCATTGCTTATAAACCCTATTGGTTGCATTGGGTGGCAAGGCTTGAGCTGTCGTTTCATCTCAATGTTGAGTAAAAGTCCCACAAAATTGGAAGCAACGTCTCCAAAATGACCTTTACAGTGTTGACGGGGACGTTAAACCTAAAATCAAACAAAAACAAAATTGAAGAAAATTTCATTCCATGTTCTGTGTTGGAATACTCAAAGATTATTATTCATTTTCGACTTTGTGCTCATACTATTTGGGATCACCATTTTAAGGATATTTAAAAACCGAGCAAAGTGCAATTTTGTTTATTTCAGTTGAAAAATTTTGTATATAAACTGTGTTATTTTTTTTAAAGAGTTATCTGCTTCTTCGCTTTTATTTCCTTTCTGCTACGCTTAGCTTGTAAATATGTTCTATAAAAGGATTATCCTTTGGAAGCAAAGAGTACACCACAGAACTGAAAACCTTGGAGAGTACAAGTATTTCTGGGCCAGACTAGTTAGTTTCGGCCAATTAGGCCTTATCAGTTACCCTCGAATATTTACAAAAGTCTCCTTTTTAAACAGTCCAAAAGGCGGTCACTTACTCGAGGATACAGGGAGTAGAAACTCAAGAAACGAATAACTAAAAATTTAAAATATGAGTTTAAAAGCAGAACTAGTCTTAATTTTAGCTGGTCTTAATTTGGTTTGTTTGCATAGGTTTTACATCCATTTCGACACTATTTAGGTCATCTTGGAGACATTGATTCCAATTTTGTGGACGTTTACCCGACAATGAGATGAAACAACCAAACAAACCAACAGGGTTTATTTGCAGGAAAGATCCGACTTACATAACTTTGCCTGGGAAGGCTGAGACCTTCTAAGCAGTTATCAGTACTCATGTGCAGTCGGTTTCAGCTCTGCGTGAAAGCACCATGCAGCCTTATCTATTTCTTCAAGCCCCGATGGGCGGGGAACAAGATTGTCATAACAGCGGAATTTCTTGTTTATGAGGCATGCATAACTCACTGTTAGATAAGATATTATTGTTGCCTGTTCCGGTCATTGGATTCATCCCGGTTCCAGAATTTCCTTGCCAGCTGTTTCCAAAACTATTTCCATTCCCGTTTCCGGTCCACAGTTTTGATCCACCAGAATTGTCGTTTGTGTGTCCCTGGATTTGGAAACCATTCTTTGGTGGCTGTCCACCACTATTATGGCTAGATGAGTTCTTTGCCAGACATCTACACGACGGGCAGCCATTCGACTGCTTGTCACCGAGAAAGTATCCATCTTTGCATTTCAACATGCACTTGAGGGTTTCTGGGCAACTTGGTTGATCTGAATTTAAGTGTGACGAAAAAGTTTTAGAACAATTCAGTAAAGATGATAGAAAAGTTCTGATACTGCTTAAGACGAAGGAGGGTTATGCTATACATTTCTATATATGTCTACTCATTAATCGGTTTGTTTATTGATATTGTACGTTTATTCTGATGTATATATTTACTTGATTGTCTAAATGTTGGTTTTCTTTTGCTCCAGCATTTCAGTTCTTTCTTGCTGTCGAGTCTTCACCGTTGTTTCATCTCTGTGTTTGTTTGATTTTCGTGTTCTCGGAGATGTTACACTGACGAGCTAGGTAGCCTTCATGCGGACTGAACAAATTATTTGTCTCAATCGCGACAGAATTAAGGTCGAGGATTGCGGCCGCGTAAAATCGAAATCGATTTAAGCCCCCGCACCCCACCCCCACATCTGCCCCTAGTGAAATATTTTCACTAACCGTTCCAAGGTGGTACTTCTGTCGCGGTAGTGTGTGTATCGCTTATATCTTTCTAGCCAACTGGTCATCTTGTGGGAAAGTTACTGAGACAGTCCCTTTGGCTTTCCGCATTGATGTTTCCATTAGGTCTAGGTATGTCATGTTTGTGGGTCTTTCCCTTGGTGTCTCTGTTGGAAGGTGTAGGTTAATTGTATCGATTCCTGATCATTGTCTAAACGCTCGTTTCATAAATTTCTTATAAAATGATCACTCGCGTAAGATCTTCTGTATCCTATTCTGATGGCTTGAGATGATAATGGTCTTTGTTCGTGTCTTTTTGTAACGTTTACGTTCAGCTAAAATCAGTTTCAAAATTTATACGGCTAACTTACATGTTCAAGGCTTGACAAATTTTGCGAACTTTAATAAGTAACGTAGAGGTTTGTTTAACCCTTGTTTAATCCTTTCTTTCGGACACATCTATTCTTGTTAATAAATAGTGTATTTCCTCTATACTGAATCGCATTGTATTTGTATAGATGCTCATGGGTTTTTGGATTCATGGATTTTTGCATTAATAAATTATCGGATAATAGGTGCTTAAACTAATGAAAATCATTTACGGGATAGCAAAGTCTCATCTAAATGGTGTGTATCTGTATATCGGTCAACACCCAGCAGGCACATGACGTAATTGTGACTGCACATCAACACAACGCCATGACGTGTATAACGTCATGAAGTAGTAAGGGGGTCACTTTGGAGTCATGGACTGCGCATGCGCAGCATTTGTATCACTTCCGGTGAAACGTAAGCGAAACGATTAGATGACGAAACTACCCTAAATATCGGACGAGTGTTCGAATGACGTAACTCGCGGTAATTACGCCGTAAGAATCCTAAATTTTGAGGCGAAAGATGTTCCCGCGGATTGGCGCAGTTCGCCGTCCCCGATCAGGTCGGGGTGATCGGGGTCTACCCCGTTCGCTCGAGCGATCCTATCCCAATATTTAGGGAGATACTACCCTGTATAGTATTGATGAAATTAAGTCTCTCACCCGCAAAACAATTATCGCCTCGAAAACCGGGAAACAATGGAAGGTGTTGGAAGAGCTCGACTCGATGCGAGAAACTAGTAATGGACCGCGTCCCGGAAAAAAAAAGTTTGGTTCGTTCGATTTTAGGTTTAACGTCCCCGTCAACGCCGTATAGGTCATTTTGGGGACGTTGCTTCCAGTCGCGCGAGACCTTTACCGTGCATATCTACGACATTTGAATCTCGGAGAATCTTTCTCGGCTACGGAATTTATACGGATATCGCGGGGGGCGTAGCCAGTATGCATTATGAGAGTGGAGCGTAAAATGAGAAGCAAATGATGATAGGATTTTTGATCAGCTGTAATTACCCTAAAAATTGGGGCACCTGAAGGGAGGTCACCGTAAATATCCTAAAGTTTGATCTCAAGCGATGTAGCAAACGTGTTCTGGTGGAATAGTGGAATGACAAACAGTGCAGACCCTGGTCAGGGTGATCGGGATCTACACTGTTTTTTTTCTGTCCCAATATTTAGGGTAATACTACCCGGTGCAGTCCTGCGATATTGACAAATCGATTGTCTCCGACACTCAGTGCGAAACACTTATCGCCTTTAAACTAGAAAACAATGAAACTCGCTGGAAGATAGCGTTTAGAAGGCTGATGTTATCGTTTAAATTTCTAAACACGCTCGCTTCTGAATGGGCTGCAGCTGAGAAAAAAGTTTTTATCAAACATGTTTGTTCGATTTGAGGTTTAACGTCCCCGTCAACATAATTTAGGTCATTTTGGAGACGTTGCTTCCGAGCCGACATTGCGCTGAAATGACATCTCAATCCCTGCCGCCTAATAAAAACGATAGAGTTTATACGCGTGGCCGGGCCGACTCGCGGCTCTAAGCCCCCGATGGGCGGGGGGCGGATCAATCATTTTGCCCCGTTTTCGACATAGAAATATTTTTACCCAAACGAAATAGATTTAATACGTCCGCAAAGTCTGCGCGGCGTGACGGGACTTTTTAGGCCTTATACCGTTACGAAATTCCGCCCACGCGAATATATGGAAAAAATTACTAACCAATTTTTTTTTGGTTCGGCTTTTACGACCCTTTCAAGACTATTTTACTCATACCGAGTCGATCGTTATTCAGAGGTGGGCGAAAACCGGAGTGCCCGGAGAAAAACCACCTGACCTTCCTTTGCTGAACTAGGCGTCACACACGTGACCCATACATTGCGGGTACTCAATAGAACCGCCTTAATGAGGCGGATCTAAAGAGTACCCACAACCTATGTCTAGGGGGCAGAAATGAGGAAAATAATATTTACTCCCCCCCTTAAACCCTAGTTTTACCGTATAAAAGTTGGGTTTAAAGGGATCAAAAATTATATAGGCGTGGTTTCGTGATGCGAAAGCGTGTTCGCCTTTTCCGGCCTTCTAACCGCGCAGTAAAGAGTCTTCGCTGCGCGTATACGCGTTAAGTACCGTTTTCGCTTATGCCGGCTTATTATATAGAAATTAGCGTTATTCATTTAATCGAAAAGATCGATATCTCAAGCCTTTCTTTTATACAACATCATTTATAACAATACGGAACAATAGACATGACTAGATAACAATGGCAGGTATTGCGAAACGTTTTTTATACGACATCGGACGTTCTACCCGCGATTTTACATACGTACAAACTACGTTACAATCCCATAATTCTTTGCCGTTCTAGGAAAGTGCCAATCGTTTAATTTTTGAAAAGAAATTGTACTAAGCCCCGCCCACTGATACTGTTACGGTCAATCAAAAAGGAGAACATCTGAGCAAACCGTATGTAAGAATGCGGTGTTGGGCAATTGTATTTCATTCTAGTTAAAGAGATATAAGAGTAAAGATGGATTTGATACAGTCAGTGTTCGTTGCGATGGTAAATTCTTACGAGGATGCAGCCTCTTTAGTAAACTTTGCCGACATGATGGGAATTCGAGACTCGGAGGCCGTAAGATCTCGACTTAGTCAATTAAGACAAACGGATCAGCCGAGTCAAAATTACCCCGATAACGTGCTGGCAAGTGTAGGGGGAAACACGCCACAGAACGCATCAGACTTCGAGTTGGCTTTGGACTTTGTGGCAGAAAAAGAAGACGTTGATGAGTCGATAAAGGCCTTTCTGCGTGACGAGGAAATGGATGAGATGTCGAGAATATGCATTGCTGACGGAGAGTGGGAACCTATGTCAGAGGTAAATGATATTTTTTTTTTTCGTGTTATTACGAAAACACGCCTATATAAAAACATTGTCAATTTTTCGGCCATAAAAACAGAAAATTTAAGCTGAATAAAAACGTGATATTTTCTTATTTCTGCTCAAGACATAGATTGTAGGCACTCTTTAGATCCGCCTCGATGAGACGGTTCTAACGAGTACCCACAACCTTTGTCTTCATCGGTGTTTACCCCCGCAAACTCCAGTTTTCCTATATAAAAAGCGCCTAAACCGCTGATCGGAATCCAACAAAATCTGGTGTGGGTGTTCCTTTCATGAGTGGGTAGTGCATTGTCACATGTTTGCCGCCCCCCCCCCCCCTCCCCCTAGGGGCCTTGGGGAGGGGGTCAAAAGATCAAATAACAATAAAATTCAATTACAAAGACAATTTTATATATTTTGATACCGAGCTTTGCAGAAGTAATTAGTATTGAATCATGTAAAACGTACTGAACGTGATTTAGGCTCCGACCCATGGGTCATGCCCCCCCCCCAAGGGGTCGCGATTGAGGGGTCGGGGATCAAAATTCATTTTTTTTTAAATATAGTCATGTTGCATATCAAATTGAAGGGGATGATTAGTAGAATACAATGCGAGTAAACTTTTAACGCTAACAAATAGGCCCCTACGGAAGGGATCAAAAGGTCAAAATTAAAGTTTTTTAGAACATATTCATGTGGCATATCATACTGAGGGGGGATGATTAGTAGAATATAATACGCGTAAAAGTTTGGTACTATAGGGTAGATTGGGGGTCGGTAAAGGGATTTCGGTACATAGTTCCTGCGGAGAAAACGCGGTGATTTTGCGACAGCTGTATTTTTTTAGTGATTATTATTATTATTATTATTATTATTATTATTATTATTATTATAGGAAGAAGAACTAGATCAGATCCCGGATATAGCGGAAGAACGGAGAATGCAAGCTGTTCAGGTGAGAAGTCTGATTCATTTTTATTTTATTTTGAACACACAAACCGATACCGTTGCGTTGTTCATCCGAGTGACAAGCATGTGCAGTTAAATACTTCGGTTATGTTCGTGTCTATATAGTAACGGAAATATGTAAATATTATTTTTCTTATTTCTACTCAAAACTTTAAGCTTAACTATACCTTATGAACCAGCTCATGACATATCTAACAAGAATGCTTGAGCCACAAGCGAATACACAGATCAGCCCTCGCATTCGCGCAGTCTGATCAGAGTCTTCACTGATCGCAATCATCTAATATAGGCTATGGTATATGCAAAGAAACACAATCACAAGGCCTTAGCGGAAGGTGCGCTATTGATTTTGAATCTTTTGCTGGTCGCGCTTAGTAAATACTGGTCGCTTTCACTCTGTCGTTAATCGTTCGACGTTAATGTCATTTATACGTGAAAATAAATTCACTAGGTGTACGCTTTTAAATGTACAAGTTTCGCGTTTACGATGCAAATATAGTATCATTTATTCATGTTTTATAATGAATTATCGCATTTTTTTATTATTATTATTATTATTATTATTATTATTATACAGGTTGGTAATGGCGATGAACCTCGACCCGGTCCATCAAACAGACCAGACACGCCACCGCAAGGACTGAGCTACAGCATCCGGGAGAAATCTAAGAGAACATATGCGAAAAATTCAGCCATTGATACTTGTTATGAAGTCAAGGTAAGATAAAATCTTCGTTTATATATACGCAGCTGAAGACGTGTCATGTTAGGGAACAGTGCTTTAAAATCGCCTGCTAGTGAAAACGATCATTTTGCACTACAGTTTTGGAAACATCCGCGTAAAGTTATTCTTTCACACTCTATGATGTTTGTCATTTTGTGCGCATAAAGGTTCTTCAAAAGTGAAAATACCATAGTAGTTTTTTTTCAAATAGCTGTTAATGGCGGCGTCAGTCTCATTTTTACATGCTGCGAATGACCATGCAGACAGCAATCAGTTAGACAGAAACAAATCTACACACGCACGCAGACACATACATACATACATACATACATACATACATACATACATACACGCATGCATACGCCCATACATACATACGCACAACCGCACGCGCGCATACACACCAACCCATACCCACAAACACACGCGCATACACACATACGCACAAACACATACCCACAGACGCTCACAGACACACACGCATACATACATGCGCATACATATATAAACACGCACACACACACACACACACACACACACACACACACACACACACACACACACACGAACGGACGGAAAATACGTTCAATGATGCTTTAATGCATATGCTTCTTTGATGTACGTAACTTTCCGTTTATTTAACACGAGTTGTTCTTATATTTTAGGTTGATGATCAACATCATGGCCAACAGTTAAGAGATGTACGCCAGGGCCTCCACGACATGTTTGATGATGTTCTGGCCCAGGCTAGGGGTGACTTGGCCGGGAACGATTTAGGGCGAGTCGTTATTCAACATAACGACTTGCATGACCCCATCGTAGTGCCTCTGCAACGATGGGACCAAATCGATGCCAATACGGTAATGGAGACGATCGAGAAAGTATTAAACAGCCATCAAAACCTGTCGATTGATGAGAGTTTCGATGTCAGTGTAGGGACAGTAGATATGCCCAAAGGCGGTGCAAGACGCCGAATTACAAAACTAGATGGAAATGACAATTCCGCGGGACTTAAAAAATGTATCGTTACTATACAAAATGACGATCAGTTATGCATGGCTAGGGCTATAAGTGTCAGCTGGGCTAAACTAAACAGTTGTTCTGCCGCAGAGTGGAAAATCATAACCGAGTCTAGGGGTACAAAGTCCAATCTGGAGCTGATTTTGCAACACCGTAAAGTGCCCGAATCCCACTTCAAAAACATGATAAGTAAACAAGGGCGAGGGGAGCAAAAGGACTTAGCCGAATCGATCAGTCGTTTGGCGGATGTCCCCACCGACAGACCGGCTAGTCTGAGCGACATTCCCGCCTTTGAAGCGGTTCTCGGGGTCCGGGTCATGGTAATCAGCGCCAGATTGGGAAATAAATTTATAACGACCGCAAGCACGGACGAAAGGCCGTGTATCTATATTTACTTGGTCGACGATACGCATTTCCACTCTGTGACCAGAATAACTGCTTTTTCAGTTCCATTTATTTTTGCCATAAATGTTTAAAGCACTACAATACGCGCGGGAAACACCAGTGTGACATCACGTGTATTGTATGTAAACGCGAAAAGTGTCCTAAAACCAAGCGTCCTATCACGTGCAGTGACTGCAATATGGTATGTAGGTCACTTGACTGTTATCAATCTCATCAAACCACTTCGACTTACAGAACGGGGACAAAGAAAAGCCAGTCTAGCGGTCCATCACAGTGCCAGAAATGGTGGAAGTGTCCCACCTGCAATAAGGTCGTCAACAGGAGTATCCGAAAGGTCGAAGAGCACCGATGCGGAGAATACCTTTGCACCAGCTGCGAACAATTTGTGTTAAGGGGGCACTTGTGTTACATGAGAGCTTCTCATTACAAGCCCTCCCTTAATTCAAATTTCCTGTTCTTCGACATCGAATGTAGTCAAGACGAAATCAGCACCTGCGCAGAGGGTTACGCTCCGTCAATTAAGGACTGCAAAGATTGTGTACCGGGCAAGAAATGCGGCTCCTGCAAAAAGTGTCAGAACTGTAACACCGCTTGGTGTGGTCGAACTACGCATCGACCAAACTACGTAGTGACCCAGTCCGTATGCGATCACTGTATAACAAGCGATGTCACAGCTGACTCTAAATGCGATAATTGCGGTCCCCGATGCGCAGAATGCGCAAAACCGAAGGGTGATGAAAGTGACCAAGGCCCTTGCCCGGATACCTGTGGGTTTCGTCAGGTCACATTTCAAGGAGAGGACACCGCCCAACGGTTTTGCGAGTGGCTTTTTTCGGATGACCACAAACATTTCAAAGTCATTGCTCACAACCTTAAGGGCTATGATGGGTACTTCTTGTTGGAATACCTTATTGACAATAGTATGCGCCCTAGTAAAATTATTTACAATGGTAGCAAAATCATGTACATGACTGTGGAAAGGGGCCTTCACATTCAGGTACTCGACAGTTTGAACTTTCTCCCGATGAAATTGGCCGCTCTTCCAAATGCCTTTGGCTTGAAGGAACTGAAGAAGGGCTGGTTTCCTCATCATTTCAATCGGAAGGATAATCAAACTTATGTCGGTAGCTACCCCGCTCCACACTACTACGGGCACGATTTTATGGGAACTCAAGAACGCTCGGAATTTCTGAAGTGGTACGAGGGTGTCAAAGATCTCCCGTTCGATTTTCGAAAGGAGATCAAAGACTACTGCGTCAGCGACGTTGACATACTTCGACAAGCCTGCCTGAAATTCCGAGAGTTACTAATCACTTCCACCACCACCCGTGCCTTAATCAGTAATAAAAAAGGGCAACAGCAGATGGAAGACGTGGCTATAGACCCCTTTGACTATGTCACGATTGCTTCCGTCTGTATGGGTGTCTATAAAACCAAGTATTTGGAAGAGGAGTGGAAGGTCAGGCTGGATGGAGGTTCGGAATGGTTTAAGGCGAAGTTCGTGGATGGCAACATGTCAGTGTGGCTGAACGGTGAATGGGTGAAAGAGGGTGAAATGGACCGTCTTGTTACGGAGAAACTGTTCATCAAATCGCCGATAGCAAAAGTACCGCCTCAGGGACACCATGAAAACTACAGCCAGGCTTCTATTCAGTGGCTTCAATGGGTGGCCAGGACAAACAGCATTTCTATACAACACGCCTTAAACGGTGGTGAAAAATGTTTGCCCGGGACGCGGTATAAGCTAGATGGTTTCTGCGAAGCCACTAATACAGCTTATGAGTATCACGGCTGCGTGTTTCACGGGTGCGATGTATGCTTTCCTGTTGACAGACAGCAGACCAAACACCCATTCACCGGTCAGTCCATGTCCGAACTCTACGCCTTGACCATGAAGAAGAAAGCGTATATTCAATTACTTGGCATGAACTACGTCTGTATCTGGGAGCACGCCTTCAAAGAGCAGTGCCAAACAGACGTAGACCTGAGACGTTTTCTACAGACGTTGGATGTCTCGGAAAGATTGGACCCTAGGGAAAGCTTTTTTGGCGGTCGAACCAATGCCAGCAAGCTTTATTATAAAGTCTCGGAAAATGAACGAATAAAGTACGTCGATTTCACGAGCCTTTATCCCTGGGTAAACAAATACTGCGAATATCCAACAGGTCATCCAGAAATCGTCACTTCCCATTTCAAAGCTATCGACCAGTACTTCGGGATCGCCAAAGTGAAAATTTTACCGCCGAGAGGACTTTATCACCCGGTCCTTCCCTACAGGTCAAACGGAAAACTAAAATTTCCGCTTTGCCGAACATGCGCCGACGAGGAAAATCAAGACAACTGTTCTTGCTCTATCGAGAATAGATGTCTTGTCGGCGTATGGTGCACTCCCGAGCTACAGACAGCATTGAGATTGGGATATCAGATTGTCAAAGTGTACGAGGTATACCATTGGCCTGAAACCACCAAGTACAATCCAGTTTCCAAAGATGGCGGTCTCTTTGCCCCGTATATAAATACCTTTTTGAAATTTAAACAAGAAGCCAGTGGACCGCCAGACTGGATCGCGTCTGATGATGATATGGTTAGGTATATAGAAGAGTACTTTTCAAAGGAAGGGATCTCGTTTGACAATACACAAATTCTGAAAAATCCGGGTATGAGAGCGCTGGCCAAGTTATGCCTGAACAGCTTTTGGGGAAAATTTGGTCAGCGTTTAAATATGCGGCAAACGGAATTCCACGAGAGTGAGGAGGATAAATTTTTCAAAATCTTGTCCGATCCGATGAAAAGTCCTCAAAACTTCCATATCATCGCGGACGATATGATCCAGGTAGACTGGATTTATAGACAGAATTGCGTACCGGAAGACAATAAAACAAATATCTATCTGGCGACCTTCACTACGTGTTGGGCCAGGCTCAAGCTATACAGTGTGCTCGAACGACTGAATAAAAGCGTCCTATATTATGACACAGATAGTGTTATATATGTGAGTCGGCCGGGACAGTACGACCCGCCTTTAGGTGATTATCTAGGGGACCTGACGGACGAACTAGATGCCGGAGAGCACATTGTAGAGTTTGTGTCTGGCGGGCCGAAAAACTATGCCTATAAAACCAACAAAAGCAAGGCAACGTGTAAAGTGAGAGGTTTTACCCTAAACTATACGAACAGCGATTTGATACATTTTGAAAGCGTTAAGGACGTGGTCGTCAACACTGCGGACCATCAGTCAATCACTGTGTCAAATCCTAGCAAAATATGTAGGGACCAGAAAAAACGCAAACTCTACAATAGAGAAGAGCATAAAACGTATCGAATGGTGTACACCAAACGCCGAAGACTTGACAATTTCGATACGGTTCCCTACGGTTACTAGGTGTACACCAATTGATATAATGGCATTTCATTACGATAACACACCCGCGCGACATAGTGCATTTTTCTCATCTCCAAAATGGCTACTTTTCTGATGAAAATCCGTGATATTTTTCTTATAAATAATGCAAACATAGGTCGTGGGTGCTCGTTAGAACCGCCTCATTGAGGCGGTTCTAACGAGTACCCACAACCTATGTCTTGGAGCAAAAATAAGAAAAATAATGTTTACCCCCGTAAACCCCAATTTTCTCTATATAAAGGGGGGTATAGGGGGTCTTCATTTCACGGACTAGTTCACGTGATGTGTAAATATCGCATCTTTATTGTTATTCTTTTCATTCAGAATGCTGACACTGAGCCCTATCCATATCTGTAAATATACGTTCGCTTAAAGTGCTATTTGTAAACTTTGTACATTTATTTATTTATTTATTTATTTTTATATATTTATGCTGACATTGAGCCTCCATCCATACCCGCTAATACGCAACATTGTTCGCTTTTAGTGTTACTATTCTGTACACTTTGTATTATCGTTTTTATTTAATATTATTGTCATTTTGTATTTTAAATTTCCTCATTTAGCAATTACCGCCTTTGAAAGTTTGATTATTGTATATTTTGTTCTAAAAAAAAAGCGTTCACGATACATTATGTGTCGCTAAAAACTTGAATTTGTAAATTCTATTCGCCTAAGTTTTTTCATTTAAATGAAATGTTTGATTCATTTGTCTTTTATTAGATATGATCATGACATTTTCCGATAGGTTTTGAACATTTAACGGTGAAGAGAACGCGCTTTGTGTCAATATTTTCATTTTGGTCATCTTTTGTATCATTTTTTGTCAATGGCGTTCGTGAATATGTCATCGTCATTTCGCTTTTTGTAAAGCGTGTTCCAAATTTTGCACGCTAACACGTGATTTTCCATCTGGTCTGTTTTATATTTTGTTACTCTCGTTTCTGTTTTTGACATTACCTTTTCAGTTTTTGTAAGCCCCATATCAAAAACCTGTCAGAGTAGTGAAAGTTTTTCATGTTATAATTCTTTCATCTCAATAAAAGGCGACACACCGTCAATGCCGTTTGTGATTTACCTTTCTGTTGTTATCTTATGTTGCATTGATATCAATTTGACATAAAGCTTGTAAGAATACTGTATTTCTGTCTCACATTGTTATTTATTCCTACGTAAGAATATGGAAACAAACGAGCCCCATCAACCCGAAAGGGAAGCATTTATTTATGAACCCAGATCAGATGAAGAAAATCGATCAAATTCGGAGAGGTGGCACTTGTTAGGGGCCCGTATACCTAAAGCGGAAATAGTCTACTTTTGCCAGATGATCATTGTATACGTCATCATCATCACCTCTATAGTTAATTTGTCTTTACAAAACGGATCTACCGAGCTTTGGATAAGCCTCCTGAGTAGTTGCATAGGTTACGCCTTACCCAGCCCAAAACTTAAAAAATGAGCTGTACCCTGCCTTTCGAACCTTGCTCTAGCATGTGTATCAGTGGTCAAACGGGTAGCGGTAAAACGAGGTGGGTGTACAAGTTCCTGAATAATTTGCAATACATGTATACGAGAGAACCACCTACCCACGTATTATACTGCTACGGCATACACCAAGATCTCTTCGACGACATGGAACGGACGGTACCCAATTTTTATAGTAAACGGGGTCTACCCTCTACCGAAGAAATTGACGAGTTTACCAAAGACAAGCGTCATAAGCTTATCGTCATCGATGATCTAATGCACCAAGTTATGAGCAACAAAGACATGGAATTATTATTTACGCAAGGGACCCATCACAAATGCGTCAGCGTGATACTGATAACTCAAAACTTATATCCGGGAGGTAAACACGCCAGAACGATAGCTTTAAACACGTGGTATATGGTGCTTCTGAAAAATCTACGAGATGCGTCTCAAGTCGCAATTCTAGGACGCCAGCTGCATCCCGGGAAATCGAAAGGATTCTTACGAGCGTACGAAGATGCTCTCAGCACCGAAAAACACGGCTATTTTGTGGTAGATATGAGTCCTCATGCTGACAACAGATATCGTCTTAGAACTCGCATATTCCCGGATGAAGACCCCGTGGTTTATCGACTGACGTAAGAACAAGAAACAGACCTACAAGAGGAACCATGGTTCAGCTACTCGTACAAGAACGTCACTTTTTGCTTTTATTTGCCCAAACTACACCGGGTCAACGCAAGGTACTACTGCGAACGATTACCAGACAGCAACTGAGAGCGATAAGTCAGATAGCGCATAACGTCGTGAAATGCAAGATAAAGTTGACCTCGGCACAGAAAAAAGCGCTTAAACGCGAGAGACGCCTTTTACACCTGTTGGGAGATAGAACCGTTGGTTATCATCACAAGAAAAAGGCCGTTTCGGATAAACAACGTTTCATTTTCACTCTGCTGAAAATAGTCATACCTTACTTAGAAGCAGTACTCAAATAGAGATGGAAAAGCTAGTACTTGTCCCCTACGATAAATACCGAAGGATGTTGAATGTTAAAGGAGAGCCTTCCGTAGAAAGGCAAACGCCATCTTCTCACTCGCAAAAGGTGGAAACTAAACCATCCCCCGCTATGGTGAAGAGAAAGAAGACCGAGCCAAAGAGCCAAACCGTGTTCGCGCCTCCACCCCCGGGGAAACGGGAGAAAAAGGCAGAAAAAGCAAAGACTGACACATTCGTGGACTGGATATCATTTTAAAACAAAGACAATATTTTTGTTATAAAAGTTTTATTGAAATAAAGCGATGTAAAACTACATTATAGTTGCGTTGTATTTACAAATGTTCTCACAAATCTATCATTCATCTCTAAATCTCTCACGCTAAACGTGTTTACGATATCTTTCAATGACATTCCGACATATCGGCACATGACATAATATATACAGTACTGTCCACACGTATCAGAACCAAAGTCTTGTAAGCGATTTCTGTTCCTTAAATACGGTTTCCGTAATACGTGTCCAAAATTATAGTACTCCGCTGTGTTACCGAGAGAATCAAAGAATTCGTCGTGTCCACTTTCATTAAAGTAAAATGCAACCCAATGCTTGCCCGGTCCCACCGCTTTTGTCCGTATTGGCGATCACGAATCTCTCTTTTTTAACATTATCGACTGAACAAATTCTGACTGGGTACCCTCTTAGCATACTTTGTAGTTGAAGGTTATTCATTTTAAGTACACGGATCTGGCTTGGTTTATGTGGAGAATTTCCGGAAATGTAGCGTACATGATAAGGGTGACGCTTTCCAGCAAGGGTGTCGCGAACTTGAGTTCCAGCCGACAATGACCTTTTCTTTTAGTGTTGAACGTATAGTAAGGATCTACGTCTAGTACATAGAGGCAGTATCCGTTTTTGTAATCGCCTCTACTCACGTTAATATCTTTTCTGAAGAGCGTCAAAGTTCTGTAACAGTCGACAAACTGATCGGCGCTGTAATTGGGTTGCAAAGGCTGAGAGGGGTATGACTGTCCATCGACGTACAACCCTACCGAACTGCAGTCAAACGATTGAAAGTTTAGCGGGTTTTTCTTGTAATCGCCGGTGTACGCCGCGCTAGACACCAGTCCTACCACGAGTTTGCTCGGAACAAGGCCTTGAAAAATGTCGTCAGCACTGAATCCGTACTGTCCTGGGGCTATGGAGGCAGTCTTTATCTCTGATCGTAGATATGGGTAGAGGGCGGGTTGATCTTGAAAGAGTTTTTCGTGAGCTACTAAAACTCCTCCATTTAAACGCTGTACGCATAGTTTAAATCTAACATCCAAGATCTGAACTTTTTCGTCGGAATCTGGACTGTCGGACATCAGTCTGAAAGCGTCCTGACTCGGCCACAATTTGATCCCAATACTGACGCCATTCACCAACAGTCTTGGCTGTTGAAACAGATCTAGGAACAATGGGCCTTCCAGATCCACAATTTTACCGTCTTTCGTTGCGAGGTATCTTTCGAAAAGTCCCACGTTACCTCCAAGCTTGGCATTTGCCGCGTCTGGGTTATATCTCGTATCTTTATAAAATAGCTGACTGGACAGTATATTTTCCTGCGTGGCTTGATTGGTTTTAAGAATGGTATCTATATAGCTTTTGTAAGCGTAATTAGTTCCGATATGAGACAGCGATGTCTGCTGAAACGTGACGTCTACCTGTCTAAATATCGTGTGCAATGGAAGGTTTATCAGTCCGAGAGATCGGTCCTCTTTTACCGGAACACCTTGAGCATCTGTCAAGCGCAGTTTCACGTTTAACACGCTGCGTTTGAGATCGACGTAAGCGGATGACTGAGGGGGAATGTTAAAATCTATCGCTGAGGTGGAAGTGACTTGATTTGAAGGTCGATATTCGATCCATTCTCTAGACTGAAAAGCTGTATCTGATGGAGGCAATGAAAATAACGATAAACTTTCTTGATGACAATTGTCCATTTCGTTCGTTAAACTTGATCTTCCGGGTTGTAAGCGTACCGTTTAAATTCTTTGGGTAATGCTTTTCTGGCAACCGTTCCCTTCTTACGCTTCTTACCACCTTCTTTCTTACGTTCTATGTCGGATTTTGCCATCTCTACCGCTTGAGCGACCGGGCTGACCAATTTTACCACGGGTCTTTGACTTTCCTTCAATTTTCTGTTTCTTTCACCCACGCCCACCACGTAACGACCGAGGTGATCGGGTTGAACGTACCCGTCGCTCAAGTCTTTAAAATGTTGGTACCATTTGTCATAGTCTGGTATA